>JADMLL010000009.1:10387592-10493908 GCA_016920875.1 Columbicola columbae | reverse complement strand
GGAGCCTAGAGTTTCAGAATGGAATGAAGTGGAAGGTTTATGTTCAATGTAGTATATCACAAATTTTTGAAGGGTGGTATTCATTCTTAAACTCGGTGCCTTGATCAGTTCAGAGTGTCTGAAAAGTCCCGTATTTTAAAATAAATTTTTCAACAATCGTCTTGGCCACTGTGTTGCGGTCTTTAGTCGAAATAGGAAATGCCTCGATGTATTTGGTTAGTTCACACTGAAAAGTCAAAATGTACCGAAACCATTACTGGGCCGCAGAGGTCCAAACTGTGTCAACAGATACCGTTTGAAAGCTTGTTGTAGGTGTGTCCGTTATGCAGCATACATTTGACGTGCCGAAGCACCTTATTCCTAGAACAGGAGTCACAATTTTGATATATCTGCTGACCATTTTTGTTAAATTCTTCCAGATATATTGTTGTTTAATCCTTCCATGTTTTCTTGACACCTAAGTGTCCACCACTTGAGAGGAATGGTAGGTTTTATAATACGATGTTGTTCATCAACATCGACTACGCGTTTGGGAGGCGTGTATAAATAATTTCTAAATTATTGTTTGAAAGTGCCTTCTGTGCAGATATGACTCATTTACGATCGACTTAAACTGATTTAAGTCAATATGGTCAAATATGTTTGCATCTGGGACAGCAAGTCTTCGCACTTTACGACAATCACAATAACACAACAGCTTTTCCATGAGTGCACCTAAGTAAGCACCTGATTATCACCGATGTGTGTAATGTTCCCCGTTTGTCACGTGTTATCGATAAATGGTCTTGGGCATCTTGTACAATGTTAAATGTCAAAATTGGCAAGTTCTTTACGTCAGTGAGTGAAGTGGCTTCCCAAACGTTGAGCGATTGGAGTGTATAGGAGTGAGTACTGGCTCTGTTGGGTTGTGCATTTTAGCCATACTCCGTGTTATGACTTGTACACTGAGTTGGTATAAGCGATTTTAAAGTGTCACTGTCGAGTACTATTCGGCTGAGGGCATCAGCATTGGTATTTAATTTACCTTTATGCACAACATTGAAATCGTAATCTAACAAATCAAGTCTTATTCTGTCTAACTACGAGGGACTAGATTTGGAAAAGAGATAGACTAGACTATGATCTGTTACTACTGTGAAATGTCGCCCGAATAAATAGGGACGAAAATAATTAATGGCCCAATGAACCGCTAGTACCTTTTCTATGATAGGTTTGTTAAGTTCACTCTTCGTTAATGTACGGCTCGCGTAGGTTATTGGTAGGTCATGTCCGAGATCTCCTTGTGACAATACTGCACCCAAGGCAAAAGCTGAGGCGTCAGTAGTCAGAATGAAAGGTTTGTCAGGATATTGTAAGATCGGTGGGTTAATTAGTTTGTCCTTTAGAGTCTAGGTTTGCTGGCATTTAGTTGTCCAAACGAAAGGTGTATTCTTTTTCCTAAGATCATTGAGGGGTTTGGCAATAGAGGCAAAATTTGGTATAAAACGTCGATAATTGCAAAAGCAACAAAGCGCGTGGCTTCTTTCAGCATTTTTAGTTTGGGGTAATTTCTGACCACGTCGTATTTTTGGGGTCTGTTTTGATGCCATTCTGAGTAATTAAATGCCCTAAATAAACCTCAGGCCTCATGAACATGCACTTTGCTGATTCAGTTTAAGTTGTATTTTCGTAATCGCTCAAACACTTTGACAAGGTTTCATTAGATGTTTGAGTGAGCAGCCAAAAGTGTATCTACACTTTGAACTCCTGATGGTCCTGGTGCCTTTGCCATTCCTGGTATATAATCCAATATTCTTTTCTTCCTTGGCGACCTTCTTCTTCTTGCATTAGGCAAGCGCGTCAAACTACGAAATTTCCTTTTCTACTGATTTGGAAACTCGCTATGAAACTTTGAATTATTATTATTATCTTTAGAGTCGACTTTGTGTTTCGCAGGGTCGCCAATTGTGGAAAAAGAATGAACTTATTCACAAAAATAACTTATTGTTTATTCAAAATAATCAAAAATACATCTATTCCATTCCTCGGCAGATACTCGACTGACTGCTGTCTGCAATCCTCTGCCCATGAGTCACTCATAAGCGGATTTAACGAGTCCATTACATCCCCTTTTTACAAGAGAAATTTTTGGGATGTAGGAAAACCAAAAATTTCGCAATAAGGACAGCAAGCAGTCGTACAATTATTACATTATCATATTAACCAACAAAACAATAAAATGACAAAACTAAATTAGGTTAAATCTATGAATAAAATCTTAACTTTACGAAGATTGTAAAATGTACAAACAGAGAACAAAAACAAAGTATTACTAGTAAACTTATACTACGATACAAACGTATAACCTTCAATTATTACAAGCAAAACTAAATTATAAAAATAAAATAAAAGTAATTATTTATCTACAAATTAAAAGTTATCCTGTTCCCTTGAATCAGGAGTGTAGTTCTTAAGACGATTGTTATGCACTGTCTTTAGAGTATCGCCTATTTGGAGGGTGGAATTGACTGAATTCTGATCAACAATTCAAAAAGGACCCTCATAGACACTTTCATGCTTCCGAGGATTACCCCTTCGCAACAGGACCGCATCGCCGACACCGAACGTGGATGGTCGTGCGTCCTCGTCATGTATGGTCTTACGTGTTATTTTAGTTTTCTAAAATGTCGTGTGCTTGCTGGTGAGCATGAGCCAGGCGAGTCTTCAAGTCAGCAACATAGTCGTCAAGATTGTAATATGGTGCGGCATTATAGCTGTCATGAGGTAATCGACCGATTTTTCCAAAAACTAATTCGAAAGGAGAGTAGCCAAGATCGGTGTGACGTGTTGTATGCAAAAGTAAAGTACGGGAGAATTTGATCCCAGTCATCTTGAGCGGAATAATTTGAATGAATTCATTCAGGACTCGATGAGATCTCTAAGGAGCCTAGA
This sequence comes from Columbicola columbae, assembly GCA_016920875.1. Classification (NCBI taxonomy): domain Eukaryota; kingdom Metazoa; phylum Arthropoda; class Insecta; order Psocodea; family Philopteridae; genus Columbicola; species Columbicola columbae. The sequence continues at coordinate 10,490,977 of JADMLL010000009.1, read as the reverse complement.
GTTTCAGAATGGAAGTGGAAGGTTTATGTTCAATGTGTAGTATATCACAAATTTTTGAGGGTGGCATTCATAAACTCGGTGCCTTGATCAGTTCGGAGTGTCTGAAAAGTCCCGTATTTTAAAATAAATTTTTCAACAATCGTCTTGGCCACTGTGTCTGCGTCTTTAGTCGAAATAGGAAATGCCTCGATGTATTTGGTTAGTTCACACTGAAAAGTCAAAATGTACCGAAAACCATTACTGGGCCGCAGAGGTCCAACTGTGTCAACAGATACCGTTTGAAAGCTTGTTGTAGGTGTGTCCGTTATGCACATAGGCTCTTTGACGTGCCGAAGCACCTTATTCCTAGAACAGGAGTCACAATTTTTGATATATCTGCTGACCATTTTTGTTAAATTCTTCCAGATATATTGTTGTTTAATCCTTCCAGCGGTTTTCTTGACACCTAAGTGTCCACCACTTGGAGAGGAATGGTAAGATTTTATAATACGATGTTGTTCATCAACATCGACTACGCGTTTGGGAGGCGTGTATAAAATAATTTCTAAATTATTGTTTGAAAGTGCCTTCTGTGCAGATATGACTCATTTACGATCGACTTAAACTGATTTAAGTCAATATGGTCAAATATGTTTGCATCTAATGGACAGCAAGTCTTCGCACTTTACGACAATCACAATAACACAACAGCTTTTCCATGAGTGCACCTAAGTAAGCACCTGGATTATCACCGATGTGTAGTGTAATGTTCCCCCGTTTGTCACGTGTTATCGATAAATGGTCTTGGGCATCTTGTACAATGTTAAATGTCAAAATTGGCAAGTTCTTTACGTCAGTGAGTGAAGTGGCTTCCCAAACGTTGGAGCGATTGGAGTGTATAGGAGTGAGTACTGGCTCTTTGTTGGGTTGTGCATTTTTAGCCATACTCCGTGTTATGACTTGTACACTGTGAGTTGGTATAAGCGATTTTAAAGTGTCACTGTCGAGTACTATTCGGCTGAGGGCATCAGCATTGGTATTTAATTTACCTTTCTTATGCACAACATTGAAATCGTAATCTAACAAATCAAGTCTTATTCTGTCTAACTTACGCGAGGGACTAGATTTGGAAAAGAGATAGACTAGTGGACTATGATCTGTTACTACTGTGAAATGTCGCCCGAATAAATAGGACGAAAATAATTAATGGCCCAATGAACCGCTAGTAATTCCTTTTCTATGATAGGTTTGTTAAGTTCACTCTTCGTTAATGTACGGCTCGTAGGTTATTGGTAGGTCATGTCCGAGATCTCCTTGACAATACTGCACCCAAGGCAAAAGCTGAGGCGTCAGTAGTCAGAATGAAAGGTTTTGTGAAGTCAGGATATTGTAAGATCGGTTAATTAGTTTGTCCTTTAGAGTCTCAAAGGCTTGCTGGCATTTAGTTGTCCAAACGAAAGGTGTATTCTTTTTCCTAAGATCATTGAGGGGTTTGGCAATAGAGGCAAAATTTGGTATAAAACGTCGATAGTAATTGCAAAAAGCAACAAAGCGCGTGGCTTCTTCAGCATTTTTAGGTTTGGGGTAATTTCTGACCACGTCGTATTTTTGGGGGTCTGTTTTGATGCCATTCTGAGTAATTAAATGCCCTAAATAAACCACCTCAGGCCTCATGAACATGCACTTTGCTGGATTCAGTTTTAAGTTGTATTTTCGTAATCGCTCAAACACTTTGACAAGGTTTTCATTGTGATGTTTGAGTGCAGCCAAAAATGTATCTACACTTTGAACTCCTGATGGTCCTGGTGCCTTTGCCATTCCTGGTATATAATCCAATATTCTTTTTCTTCCTTGGCGATCCTTCTTCTTCTTGCATTAAGGCAAGTGCGTCAAACTCACGAAATTTCCTTTTCCTACTGATTTTGGAAACTCGCTATGAAACTTTGAATTATTGCTTATTATCTTTAGAGTCGATTTTGTGTTTGCATCGCCGTGGAAAAAGAATGAACTTATTCACAAAAATAACTTATTGTTTATTCAAAATAATCAAAAATACATCTATTCCATTCCTCGGCTGATACTCGACTGACTGCTGTCTGCAATCCTCTGCCCATGAGTCACTCATAAGCGGATTTAACGAGTCCATTACATCCCCCTCTTTTACAAGAGAAATTTTTGGGATGTAGGAAAACCAAAAATTTCGCAATAAGGACAGCAAGCAGTCGTACAATTATTACATTATCATATTAACCAACAAAACAATAAAATGACAAAACTAAATTAGGTTAAATCTATGAATAAAATCTTAACTTTACGAAGATTGTAAAATGTACAAACAGAGAACAAAAAAACAAAGTATTACTAGTGACATAAACTTATACTACGATACAAACGTATAACCTTCAATTATTACAAGCAAAACTAAATTATAAAAAAAAATAAAATAAAAGTAATTATTTATCTACAAATTAAAAGTTACATATCCTGTTCCTTGAATCAGGAGTGTAGTTCTTAAGACGATTGTTATGCATTGAGTATCGCCTATTTGGAGGGTGGAATTGACTGAATTCTGATCAACAATTCTAAAGGACCTCATAGACACTTTCATGCTTCCGAGGATTACCCTTCGCAACAGGACCGCATCGCCGACACCGAACGTGGATGGTCGTGCGTCCTCGTCATGTATGGTCTTACGTGTTATTTTAGTTTTCTCTAAAATGTCGTGTGCTTGCTGGTGAGCATGAGCCAGGCGAGTCTTCAAGTCAGCAACATAGTCGTCAAGATTGTAATATGGTGCGGCATTATAGCTGTCATGAGGTAATCGACCGATTTTTCCAAAACTAATTCGAAAGGAGAGCCAAGATCGGTGTGAGGGCCGTGTTGTATGCAAAAGTAAAGTACGGGAGAATTTGATCCCAGTCATCTTGAGCGGAATAATTTCGAATGAATTCATTCAGGACTCGATGAGATCTCTCTAGGAGCCTAGAGTTTCAGAATGGAATGAAGTGGAAGGTTTATGTTCAATGTGTAGTATATCACAAATTTTTTGAAGGGTGGCATTCATAAACTCGGTGCCTTGATCAGTTCGGAGTGTCTGAAAAGTCCCGTATTTTAAAATAAATTTTTCAACAATCGTCTTGGCCACTGTGTCTGCGTCTTTAGTCGAAATAGGAAATGCCTCGATGTATTTGGTTAGTTCACACTGAAAAGTCAAAATGTACCGAAAACCATTACTGGGCCGCAGAGGTCCAACTGTGTCAACAGATACCGTTTGAAAGCTTGTTGTAGGTGTCCGTTATGCACATAGGCTCTTTGACGTGCCGAAGCACCTTATTCCTAGAACAGGAGTCACAATTTTTGATATATCTGCTGACCATTTTTGTTAAATTCTTCCAGATATATTGTTGTTTAATCCTTCCAGCGGTTTTCTTGACACCTAAGTGTCCACCACTTGGAGAGGAATGGTAAGATTTTATAATACGATGTTGTTCATCAACATCGACTACGCGTTTGGGAGGCGTGTATAAAATAATTTCTAAATTATTGTTTGAAAGTGCCTTCTGTGCAGATATGACCTCATTTACGATCGACTTAAACTGATTTAAGTCAATATGGTCAAATATGTTTGCATCTAATGGGACAGCAAGTCTTCGCACTTTACGACAATCACAATAACACAACAGCTTTTCCATGAGTGCACCTAAGTAAGCACCTGGATTATCACCGATGTGTAGTGTAATGTTCCCCCCGTTTGTCACGTGTTATCGATAAATGGTCTTGGGCATCTTGTACAATGTTAAATGTCAAAATTGGCAAGTTCTTTACGTCAGTGAGTGAAGTGGCTTCCCAAACGTTGGAGCGATTGGAGTGTATAGGAGTGAGTACTGGCTCTGGGACTTTGTTGGGTTGTGCATTTTTAGCCATACTCCGTGTTATGACTTGTACACTGTGAGTTGGTATAAGCGATTTTAAAGTGTCACTGTCGAGTACTATTCGGCTGAGGGCATCAGCATTGGTATTTAATTTACCTTTCTTATGCACAACATTGAAATCGTAATCTAACAAATCAAGTCTTATTCTGTCTAACTTACGCGAGGGACTAGATTTGGAAAAGAGATAGACTAGTGGACTATGATCTGTTACTACTGTGAAATGTCGCCCGAATAAATAGGGACGAAAATAATTAATGGCCCAATGAACCGCTAGTAATTCCTTTTCTATGATAGGTTTGTTAAGTTCACTCTTCGTTAATGTACGGCTCGCGTAGGTTATTGGTAGGTCATGTCCGAGATCTCCTTGTGACAATACTGCACCCAAGGCAAAAGCTGAGGCGTCAGTAGTCAGAATGAAAGGTTTTGTGAAGTCAGGATATTGTAAGATCGGTGGGTTAATTAGTTTGTCCTTTAGAGTCTCAAAGGCTTGCTGGCATTTAGTTGTCCAAACGAAAGGTGTATTCTTTTTCCTAAGATCATTGAGGGGTTTGGCAATAGAGGCAAAATTTGGTATAAAACGTCGATAGTAATTGCAAAAAGCAACAAAGCGCGTGGCTTCTTCAGCATTTTTAGGTTTGGGGTAATTTCTGACCACGTCGTATTTTTGGGGGTCTGTTTTGATGCCATTCTGAGTAATTAAATGCCCTAAATAAACCACCTCAGGCCTCATGAACATGCACTTTGCTGGATTCAGTTTTAAGTTGTATTTTCGTAATCGCTCAAACACTTTGACAAGGTTTTCATTGTGATGTTTGAGTGAGCAGCCAAAAGTGTATCTACACTTTGAACTCCTGATGGTCCTGGTGCCTTTGCCATTCCTGGTATATAATCCAATATTCTTTTCTTCCTTGGCGATCCTTCTTCTTCTTGCATTAAGGCAAGTGCGTCAAACTCACGAAATTTCCTTTTCCTACTGATTTTGGAAACTCGCTATGAAACTTTGAATTATTGCTTATTATCTTTAGAGTCGACTTTGTGTTTCGCAGGGTCGCCATGTGGAAAAAGAATGAACTTATTCACAAAAAATAACTTATTGTTTATTCAAAAATAATCAAAAATACATCTATTCCATTCCTCGGCTGATACTCGACTGACTGCTGTCTGCAATCCTCTGCCCATGAGTCACTCATAAGCGGATTTAACGAGTCCATTACAGTAACACTTCAAACAGTTTTCCACAAATTTTTCCCACACTTCTGAAATCAGTGCGAATTGGTTTGAAGGTAGTCGTTCTGATCGCGTTTGTTTATTGTCGAAACGCAGGAATCTTAGGAGTTCTTTGAACCTGTTCCTCGGCATGACTTCTTTTATAAAAGGAATACCCCAAGAGTTTGACCAGAGGTCGTCCAAGGATATATTTCTGGCACATAAAGCGCCTCTGCAGTACATTATACCAATCATGTTTTCTAATTCTTCCAAGGATACCGTCCAAGAATTAGTATTCAACACCCTCCGGGCCTCTATTTCTGTGTATTTCTTCAATAGACGAAGCAAGTGCTCATCAAATAGGACTCGAAAGGCGCTGATTACTCGGTTGTCAATCCGGGAACAAGCATAAGAAGTCGGACCTCCTCGTTGTTTCAGAACGTTTGCAGCACATTTTCTGCCCAAGGATGGTTTATTAGTCTCTAAAACCTGCCATTCGGTCCCATCTTTGGCTATTAGGGAAGCAGACATAGAAGTTTTTTGGTTCTGCAGCATCAATAGCCAGAACTTCTTCCTCACCACCTTCTTCCACCTCAGAATCTTCATCGAATAAAAACTGTGGCACGGAAACATTGTCACTATCACTGTCACTACTAGATACGTCAGAAACTTCAAAAAATTTCTCCAATGAGGCTTCCACGATATCCGACATTTTCAACCGTTTTACGCGCTTCGAAACAAACCCTAAGCAAAACTGTTCGGTACTGAAATAAAAGTGCGTCTTGTGACAGCTAAGACAGCTCAAATAATCCTGAATGTGCATTCTTTTGTTTTTGTTACAAAAACAAAAGAGCGCCCTAATAACAAAAGAGCGTCCTAAAAATTTGATGGTGCAGGGTTTTTTATCTGACATAACTTGAACTTCTTGATAAGAAATAAAGCTACAAATGTTCTCTTGTTTGTGAAAAACGACCAAAGAAAAGAATAAGACGCATGTTTATTTTAAAATTAAGCAAAAAAAAAACTAAAGCACAAGAACATAGTAAGGTGTCATTTTGATACCTCTGGCCGTTTTAGGGGTATTCGATAAAATATTGGTCATCTTTTTTTTTTTTCAAGAATTTTATTGGTCATCCTCAAGAGCGTCAAAAATGAGTAAAAGTCAAGAAGAGCCGGCCGAAAAGGCTGAAAAATAAAAAAGTTATTAAGGAAATACGGACCGAAGGTGTCATTTTGATACCTCTGGCCGTTCTAGTGTTAAACACTTGTTCAAGTGCATAACCACTTCTTTTGCTGATTCCCTTTAAAATGTTGGGATATTCCTTAGATGCGGCTTCATCGACATTAGCTGCTTCAACTTTAATTTCCAAATTATGTGTGGATTTATGGGTATGTCTATTATTCAAATTTTCGAAGCTTTTTCCTGGGTAGTCATTTGACTTATTGGTATTCTCTGTTTGTTACTGTCCTAAATCCATATAATCCGTAGTTTTTCAATTTTTTCCATAATCCAGTTTCTTTGGTTGTGCTAATCTCTAGACCAGGGATGGCGAACCTTTTTTGATGTCCGTGCCACAAAGTCATTAAAATTCTGTTTTTAAATAGGTCACGTGCCACAAATAATTTTTAATTAATTTCTATCAGAAAAGAACCTATTAAAAATAACATTTTAATAAAATTTTGTTTTTTGTGCGTGCCATCAAAATTTTCAAACGTGCCACTTGTGGCACGCGTGCCATAGGTTCGCCATCCCTGCTCTAGATATTTAAGGGTGCACTATATTGCAAACATGCTTTATGCTTTCTTTTTATCTCGAATAGTTTGAATTGTGGATTTCCCTTGCAGTTTGTAACAATTTTCTCTCCAGATTCTAAACGACAAATTCTAGTTTAGTTGCTACAGTGACTGATTTTCTGCATCTCTTTTTATCAGTTTATCGAAGTCCATAATTGTTTCGATGGCATTTTGTCTAAAAAAAAATAATATAAGTAAATAAGTTTATTAATAAAATACATATTAAAAATTATTAATCTGGACGTACATAACCATATTATTATCACACACTGAATAACGCTCGTAACAACAGAAAATAGAAAAGATTGTGCATCAAGATTGCATTTGCTCATGCAATGGGTGCACTAGGGGGCTATCTTTTTAGAGGCTGACTTGATCCGGGCCCGGATCTTGTAGCTGTTGGGAGCTCCACCGGTGACACTTTGACTGCTTGTAAGTCCTATTCGCTGGTATGCGATGAACCCAATAATACACTAAAATAATAATTTCGCTCACCTGTGCTGTGCTTACGGGAAGGATTTTAGGACAAATGAATTGTTGGGATGGGTGCGTGTTTGAATATGGGAGCAGCCGTATTCACTGCTGACGTTTTGCTAATTTGGAATCAATTCAGTTGCCGTGGGAGCGCAGGAAAATCGACTTAATCTTTGATAATTTAACAAGAAGTTTATTTACATTAATGAAAACAAGAATCAACAACAAAAGACTGTTAATAAGACAAAAAGCACACTTGTACACAAGTAAAGTTTATGCTTCGAATCCACCAAACAGACGATTTTGTTTCACTTGTCGGGTGATTCGAAAGTGTTTTTTACTCATTTTTTTGGCAGTGCGAAAGGAAAATCCACCTCTACGTGTTACATTTTTTCGCTCTGTGCATTAATGAGCGTCCGGTCTGATAATGTGTCTGTCACTACTGGCTGTATAGCACTATTGCGAAAATAAAACTGCGAAATGCGTAAATTACAATAATTGCGAATAAACTGCGGACTCGATAATCACGAGACAAAATGCGAAGAAATACTAATTGCTGCTTAGGTGGTTGCGATCAAGACCGACCGAACCGAATATCGTTTGTCGCAGTTTGCTTAAATGAGTTTCTCTTCAACAAAAATGAAAAACACAAGTCACTAGTTCATTGAGAAGAACCTACTGTCACTTGTGCCAAGAGCAACACACGAGAGTCTACTAACGAATAAAAACGTTTTGTCTTTTTCTACATTCTTTCTGAGTTTCTCTTTACTTTCATCAACATCTTCAGTTGAGTCTGTAACAAGTGCACTCTCGTTGATCTCTTCTGGTTCTAAATCTGAATTTGACTCTAAAGAAACCTAACCTCTATTTGAAGTCTGAGAAACCTTTACTTTGCTTCCTCGTTACTCATCTCTTAATGAGCATTTCTCAAATAAGCAAAAACAAGATAATAACCGGAAACCAACTACAAAAACCTTATCTTAAAAATGTTATCCGCCGATGCTGGGGTGGGGTTCAGGTTCGACTGACGCATATTCGAGCATACGTAGTATAATACAGAACCTGCACCTACTAAATACCTCAAAGCCCCACGTCGCGACATGTGTGAGGAAATCGCATAACTTCGCTCGATGGGTTGTACGACAGCCCACTGGATTAAATGTCTAAAATAGGTCACGTTGTTAAAATCACCTTTCTTGTGCAGTAGTGTTATATTAGACTTTGACCATTCAACGGGAATCTTCTCCAAAGTCGTTATTTTATTAAAAAGTTCGGTCTGTCATTGCTTGAGAATAGGCCGTGAATTCGTAATCAGTTATCTTGTCGTTTCCGGGTATCTTGCCTTTTTTATTTGAATCCACTTATAACTTTTACGACAGCTTGCTCCAAGATTGTGATCCGCTCTGTAAGATAATCCCCCAACGATTAGGTGTCGTAAACTAGTGTTTACCGCGTGAACCGAATTAAAAATTAAATATGATGAAGAGCCTTTAAAAATTTGATGAAAGATTTGCGCGCCTAAAATTCCGTCAGTTTGCTCGGGACAGTAGAATTTTCTACCTCCTCATTGGAGTTTCTTTAGAGCAGGCAAATTTTGAACTTATAACTGTTCTTGGGGAAGTCGATTTGTAATGTTATTGGACACTAACGCGTCAATTTCGACACGAATATTGAAATTATATTGAGATTTGATATAGATTGCTTGAAGAGGTATCTCCTCATTCCTTCAAATACAGTCATTTCTTTCGAGAAAAGTATATTAAATTCTTTACTTTCGGCTGTAGTGATAAAATATGATTGACTACCCGAATCTATTAAAAAATGTGCTTTACGATTAACCATCGGTGTTTCAACAGCGAGTACTGCTGTAGGTAGTATTGTCAATTTTTGATCGGAAGAGGCAGAGATTGGAGTGGTATTTATACCGCGACAAGGGATGAGGCATCCAACATGAGTATCAATTGTTTTGACACTTGGCAGCATTATCTTATCCTCTTGTCTTTCAATCTATAGCATTTGATCAAACCAACTGAGTCATCGATGGTCCATATTACCCACTCGAACTGGTCAACGTGGTAGCGAAAACCGCCAAGTTTCCCGAGCGGCCGGTTCCAAATCAAGAATAAATCGGTCTCTCCAAATTTTACAAAACGGTTGTTTATTCTATCAAATTTTTACAGCGACTGTTTTTTTACATGAAAAAGAACAAAAGAAAAAACAATACACAAATTTGTAAACACAGTTGATTTTGTTTTCGTGTGCCGAACATTTCGAGCCAGGCGACCAGTGAACTTCTTCCACAGAAGCTATGTCTGTCCTCCCGTCTGCCGTGGCTACCCGTCTGGAGGCCGTATCGAAGCTCGGAGCTTCGATGCCTGTAAGCGAAGCTAACAGTCCACTCCCACTCGTGACAAACATCCCTTGTTCACCCTCTACCTATGACTAACTTCCTTGAGAGCCCTAAATTTGGACGCTGAGTATCTTTGGACATGGGTGACTCTGAGGAACCTTTTGCACTGACACGGAGTGAACTTCTTTAGTCAAGTTAGACATTGTTTGAGCTTCCACCAAAGAAGACTGAAGTTCGTCCACGATAATTAACTCGTGCCAGTAATAAAAAAGTACTTTGAACAAAACATACAATAATTTATATAATACGTCGAATCGTATATTTACAAAATATGATCAGCATCAAAAACAAATACGTTGAATCCGCACTCTGCTGTATTCACGGGATCTAGGTTTTATGGGATCTATCGCAAGCAAAGAATAATCTAGAAGCTTCCGGAAACTTCGAGAACCTTCTAGAATATTATTCTTCCATAAGTTCGGTATGAGAGAAGGCTCTCATCATACCCGAAAGCTTCAAAATCCCCTGCAGAAACCAGTCCATACATTTTTATGTTAAGACTGCAAGAATTCCCTAACAGCTAGAGCGACGTATCTCCAATGTCGACTTTACACGGGATTTCAAAACCTCAAAATCAAACTTTTCTCTTTCAGCCCTTCGGTGCTTCATGCAAAACCCTGACGATCACCAACTTTTCATATATTGAAATATTAAAAAAATATAAAAACAAACAAATAATAATTATAACAATAAATTCGACTCACCGGTGAGTCGAGTGGCATTTTCTTTCTTTGGGGCCATTTTCACACCTTTGGACATAATTTTAATACAATTTATGTACAGTATCACTTTCTTCTCTCCCTCGAGGAGATATTGTATATAGCAAAATCAGTTAGTTTGTCAGAGTTAGTGATTTTAAAACTTTTTTTTTCTAAATAAAATAAATTTGATAAGTTTGTGATATTTTTAAGGTAAAATGAGAATAGCATACACTTGGAGCTTTTACATATTTTATTTAGTATTTGTGATAAAACTTTTTACTGTTTTTGATAATCACTTAAGATGCCTTCGGTATATTTCACTTGAGGACGAGGGTAAATTTACCGGTGGTTGAGTTTTTAAAAATTCTTGAAGGTGTTAAATAATGTATAATTACAATAAATACCTGAAAAAAATACTGTGTAGGTGATTTACAACGAAAAAACTGCCGGTCTCCACGGGCAACACACCATTTTCGGTGCGGTCGTCAGTGTTAACAGTAAAAAGTTTGAATGTTTTATTTTTAAAACTTGTAAAAAATAATTTGTATTGTTCTTTGTAAACTTTTTGTGGCTACAGGGGAAGTTATGAATTTAATTTATTAATAAATACTGTATGTAGTGTTCTTTGTAGTTGTAAACCAGTTGTTTAGCAATTAAGAGGGAACTTTGGGGGTGGTATTCGCCACGAGACGAGTGACAGTTGAAATATATTATTTGTAAAATGTAGTGACTCTGTTTTTGTTTCTTATTTTCATCGTTATCCATCCAGCAGATTTCCTTCAAAGAGTTTCATCACCGCTTTTGTGAAAATTTGCTCCACGAATGATTAGCGACTAAGAAATGAGTCAAAGTCATAAACCGGGTTTTGACTGAGTCTGAAAGCTCATGTCGTGACTTACATCGGCGTTTACCAAACTGGAAGACATGGACTAGTCTAAGGGGAGGCGAGAATATTAGCCAGGATTAACAAAAAAATTGCTCGTGCAATTTGCAGTAATGTTCAAACATAGAGAGAATACGAATTGTCCTTTTTACAGATATTTCGACTGAGAGGACCAGCTATAATATCTTAGGTACAACCTTTGAATTGGTCTCCTCAGGACATTCAGTCAACTGAGAGTCAGTGAGCGGAAAAGGTGAAACTCACGATAAACCACTGCCTGTACAAATAGGACACCACAAGAAACTGCAGAGTGTGTAATCTCCATGTGCAAGAGACTACAGCACACTTCCTCTTCCAGTGTTTGTAAATCTTTCAAAATAAATTTTGTTTTTGCCATAATATTTCTTGCTTCGGTTCAAGACCGGTTCATATTTCTTAGTTCAAATGGTGAAAGACTTAGCAAAAGTACCAAAGGGAAGCTACGATTACAGATTCGATAAGCAACAATTTAGGAGGCGTGATAATTTTATCATAACAGTTTTAATCGATTTCAGTACCCTTAAGAAGATACAGGTACAAGGCAAAGAGGCACAAGATGGTTCCCCAACCAATTTGGCAACAGGCTCTGCCATCAGTGAAATGGATTTTAGATCCCAGGTAGCACTGTGCATATTGAAAGCAGAGGAATCCGTCCTTGGTTATAAAGTTAAAAAACAAAACCCTTAATTTTGGTCACTCCAGTAAAATGAGTTTGCCGAAGGCCATAAGAGACTGTAAGATACATCAAGGAACAGTCCGGAACATGCGAGGATACGCGTCAAAGTCTGTAAAAGTCAGACAGTATAAACGTAATAAATGTCAGGTTTTTATTAATGTGGAGTGGTTGTCAAAATTTCACGAGTCAATTTCAAAAATTCTTACCTATTTAAAATTATAAAAGTATAACAGATGTGAATTGAAATTATAAAAATGATTTACTACGCAGGGAACTCCCGATCTTGTGTCAACCAACTTTTGCTGTGGGGCAAACGGTACGACGTAGCGCTAATTTTTCAAATTTTCTACTTTAATTGGATCATATTAAATTGACGAAAAGGTTCCAAACTTTTTCACTAATTCTGCGCTCGGGATGAAATGGGTTAAGCGACAATAGTACAATATTGTTATTCTTCTTTTCTTGTATATGAGAGTTCATATTAATAAATTTTCATATACTAACTTTGTTTGTGTTTTGTAGTATTTTATATTAAAATAATGGAAGAAAGGCACCATATAAATAAATATTTTTAAGAGAGCCGTGGAAAAATAAAGTTTGGCAACCATTGGCTTACATTATGAAATGAATCTGAGAGCTGGTGTGACGTCTAAATCTAGAGTCTTGTACCTGTTTAGCGCTAGAAGTATGTTAATGTGAACAGACTGAGTGAAGTTGAAACTGGGAGAGGAAATATTCACTGCTGTCGTTTTCATGGAAACTCCCTCCTGTTTCGTCCAAGCCTGCTGCGTTTTCAACCCGCTTCGTTCGTTATCTGGCCATTACAACGTACAGCGCAGGGTCCGTCGGTGGAGGGCATGACAATATATTGGTAAGCTATGGACTGGACGTACGCCCTTCGGCTGACTATACCAAAAACTACGCAGTAATGAGTGATTAACAGTAAATCGTCTCCAGTAAGTATGTGAATGTTAGTCTTTGTCTTAATCCATACATAAAATATGTGTAATTGGTAATTTTTTGAAATTTACAAGACACTTAAATCTATCTTTAAAACAATTTAGCTTTTCTGGAATTATATGATATTAATGTTGATATTATATTAATTTTTTAGTAGTGATGTTCAAGTCTTCACGCAGATTTTAACATAAAAAATAGTTGAACCTGAACCATTAATTAAAATTAACAAAACCATTTGAAGTCATTTAAGTCCAGCAGCAAAAGCCTGGTTTCCTCACTAAACGCTTCCGTAGAAAGAGGAGAAAAGACCGGAAAATGTTCGGAAAACTTCGGTTTTCACTTCGGCGGAGGGGAAATATATATTTTATCTATGTACTTGCAATATCCGTACAAGGATGGATGTTGCAAGTACAGATCTTGACTGACGTAGTTTTTGAACCTCTTAACATCATGATTTTCGGTGCTAAAAAACGCTCTTTTCTGACGTAACTACTCAGCTCCTCGGTTCGAATTCCCCTCCGAATTGATTTTCAATTTTTACCCCTCCGTTCGACCTCTCGACAGTATAATTTTCGGGTACATTTTAAGCCCAAATGGTTCACAAAAGTAAACGCCGAGTTTTCAATTCAACACACCCCCCGTCAGTGGAATGTTCCATTTTCCATTTTCCGCTTCCTAGTTAGAAATTCTTCCACGTGTAGCTGAATGGCAGCACCTTACAATGTGTTTCTCTGCTGTTTTCCTCTGTGTCGTTCTCTTCGTAAAATGGCTTACAGAAGTTTTTTTTTGAAACTTTTATTTTTCGCCGTAACCTGTCTAGCATTAGGACAATGGGCTTCGTAAATGTCTAGCATTTGGCCTGGGTTTAATGGGATTCTTGTGTAGGTAGTAACCGTTGTCTTAACCTCAACAGTTGGTTACAGAAGGAAACTATTAGTACGTAGAAAGAAGAGGAGTATAGTATTAAAAAAAAATTATAACGCTAATTAGAATCGATTCTAACGGTTTATCTCGTGCCCGGCTAGGAAATGGATCAGCTTTTACAAAATTCTTGTTTGAGACGAATATACGTACACCAGTAACACAGAGAAAACTTACTATAAAACCACTAATAATAATATATACTTATAATAGTAATAAAATAATTTACTAATATTAAGAAAAGGGGAGGTCTGTGGTGTAGTGGTTAAGTGCCAGACTAATAAATTGTAGTCACGGGTTCAAAATTTTCGTCCCGTATCTCCTCAGATATTACTCTTCCGGTAGAAATACCTCTTATTATTTACTACTTCTGGGTAGGTTAGCAGCAAAGGTGCTTTTGATTTCGGGTCTATCGGATAAGGGGTCTCAGGTCATTTTCGATTTTGTTTAAATTTTACAGGAATTTTCCCTCAGGTCTTGGGTGAAAATCCCCAAAATTTCCATTCGAAATCTCTTCGGGTTCGTCTTCTATTAGCCTCTAAAGAAACTGGGGAGCTTCGATTTCGGGTGGAGCTTTCAAAAATCGTCAACTTTAATCGCTCGCTGTAGACAAACCGTACAACTTAGGGAGTTACGCTTTAGATGCTTACATCGCTTAATATGCCTTTTAAAATGGTACATCCACCAGTACTCTACCTCATTCGAGTGCTGAAAGAACTAAAGAAAAAACGAAAACTTAAAAATGGGAGAGGATTAAATTCACTGCTGTCGTTTTCATGGAAACTCCCTCCTGTTTCGACGAAGCCTGCTGCGTTTTCAACCCGCTTCGTTCGCTATTTGGCCATCATTTCCAACCTAGAGCGCAGGCTCCACCGCTGGAGGGCATGGCAATATATTGGTGAGCTATGGTCAGGACGTGCGCCTTTCGGCAGACTGTACCAAAAACTATGAAGTCATTCGAGAATGAGTGATTAAGAGTGAATCCTCTTCTAGTAAGTCTGTAAAAGTGAATGTTCGTGTTAATCCATACCTAAAAATATTTGTGTGTAGATATGTAATTGGTATACAAGATGGTTCTCCAGTCACGAGGAGGAGCGTCATAATTGGCTAGGTGAGCATCGGTTGGAAACCAGTGCTGTAGGGTGATTACAGAATGGATCTTCTGCTGTTTTACGATTTTAGTTTTTTGTTATCATAATCACAGTTAACGGTCAGGCTTTTCGTCTTGATACTTCTTTATTTTAGTATTCATTTAAGAAATTGGTAGTAGTCATGGGTGGGAATTTCGCCACTACGGAGCTATTCGTCCTCTCTGTCAGAATTTTTTTATACAGTAACAAATACTGTATGAAGAAAGGAACGCTTTTCAAACAAGGAAGGATGTCTCTAAATTTAAGGTCATTGGGTGAAACTTGACACATTGTCCAACACTGTCTTCTGTTTTGATTTTTCCCTCGGTCTCTCGGCTTGCCGCTTACTGTGGTTTAAACTCAAATGATCATACTGTAGTCAATCAAACACGGGCTGAAATAAAAAAAAGAGATTTCTTTATGATTTTGTTAGAGTAGCTTTGTGCCAAATCGAG
Source organism: Columbicola columbae (assembly GCA_016920875.1). Lineage (NCBI taxonomy): Eukaryota > Metazoa > Arthropoda > Insecta > Psocodea > Philopteridae > Columbicola > Columbicola columbae. The sequence goes on along the minus strand of JADMLL010000009.1, from coordinate 10,475,417 downwards.
AAGAGAATTGAAATTAGTGGTTTCTAAACTTTCTTTTTCCACGACTACCTTAAGAATATTTGATCATATGGCGCCTCTTTTCCATTGTGTGCTAAACAGATATATTTTTAAACCATAATGTTTGCTACGGTAAAGGGTGAAATAATGAGCGTAGTAGTTAAAAGGAAATTAATATGATAACAAAAAGAAAAGTGTAACATAATGCTGATAATAGTTGAGATGTATTTAATAATATATTTTGAGTTTAGAAAAATTGAACATTGAGTCTAATAAATACTTATACTGTATATAGTCATTCTAATAATCGTATTTCATTAGGCTTATGACCAGTAAAAAAGAACGGTTCCCAAGTTAGATTAAACAGAGGTCACGTTGTTCTCATTATCATGGGAGTTTGATATGCTCGGTCTACTGGGTTATTGTCTTTCGGGCACGTAGAATCGAAGAACGGTCGAATCGACCTTTTCCAGCAACCCAACGACAGCTACTGATAGGAAAACGCATGAGCAACAGAGTCGATAAAGTGGACCTTACGAAAGCTCCATCTGGTTGTCGTTATTATTACTATATTTTGCAGTGGTTTCCAAAATTTATTTTTCACTTTCAAATATTTGATAAAATACATTTAAGAGAGCCGTGGAAAAATAAATTTTGGAAACCACTGCAAAATATAGTAATAATAACGACAACCAGATGGAGCTTTCGTAAGGTCCACTTTATCGACTCTGTTGCTCATGCGTTTTCCTATCAGTAGCTGTCGTTGGGTTGCTGGAAAAGGTCGATTCGACCGTTCTTCGATTCTACGTGCCCAAAGACAATAACCGAGCATATCAAACTCCTATAATAATGAGAACAACGTGACCTCTATTTGATCTAAGTCGAGAACCGTTCTTTTTTACTGGTCATAAACCTAATGAAATACGATTATTAGAATGACTATATACAGTATAAGTATTTATTAGACTCAATGTTCAATTTTATCTAAACTCAAAATATATTATTAAATACATCTCAACTATTATCGGCATCGTGTTATATTTTCCTTCATACTGCTGGTGCTGTTGGGGGATAGATAGCTTGGTCATGTGTACGCCTCTTTCGTTCCGTCTCTTGAAAGATAGATAAAGAGTAGATTACTGTACACTTGGTGATTTGTTCTTTGGAAACATATTTGTTCCTATAATTTGATTCAGACTACACGAAAACTCGGACAGTTCACTATTGTCTGCTATAGGCCGAGATCCACGGATTCTAATGTAGCCCCAAATTCAAAATTAGAATAGAATTTCTTAAATCAATTCATTTTTCATATTTTCGTAGGATGTTTTCCTTTCAGTAAGAGTATGGGTGATGTTTTAGTACCCGTAAAATTGGCGGCTAGGATTGTGGATTACGTACATCTATTTTGCTGATACGTTTTTTTATACCTTCGACTTTTTGATTTGTATTCGAAAATGATTTTTAGAAACAGTTGCATGCCCTTTTTCAACAGTTTCGCGCCCCCACTCTAGGTTGGAAACTCCTTAAGGCTTAAGCATTCCTCAAGTTGACATCAAAATGGCTACTGGCCTTCGCGTAGCTCTAAAACAGATTGTCCTCCTAGTATCGTATCGTTTTCTTTAAAATTCAGCAGCGTTCAGCGCTTCAAATTTCAAAATTCCAAATTTAAATTTTATTGAACGGTTTCTAACTTTTGGCCTTTAGAATTTCGAATTTCAGGTTTCTTCGTTCTTATCTCTTCCAGAAAGCGTATTCTTCATGTATAATCCAATTTACGGAATTAGCGATAGTCAATTGTGAAGCAAGAGTGACCTAAAACAGGGATGGCGAACCTTTTTTAATGTCCGTGCCACAAAGTCATAAAAATTCTTTTTAAATAGGTAGACGTGCCACAATAAAATTTCATTCGAAATGTTAGCGTGGTGAAAACTATACGTGAGTATAAATAAATAAACAAACTAAAGCATTTCTTCTTTAAACAATTTTATCTAATGCGCATCTTATATACTTCGAGAGAATCCGGAAATATTTTAATAATAAAACCTATAACTTGATGGTTCTACTTAACATACTAAGATACTTTATATCATAAATTATAAGTTGTGTATATTATTAATTTTTAATTAATTTCTATAAAATAAGATTTTTAAATAAAAATTTGTTTTTGCGTGCAATCAAAATTTTAAACCTGCCACTTGTGACCTGGCACGCGTGCCATGAGTTCACCATCCCTGACCTAGAATTATGCCAAAAATTGCTAAAATAATCAGTTTGACAACAAATTTTATTTGAAATTGAAAATTCTTAATCACTAGCTAATATAATTTTCCAGTTTGAATTTTTAATTTCGGACGTCTATAACCTATAACGAGTCAGTTTTTCAGATCAGTCGTTATTTTATTACTAGGATCAAAAACAAAATCGAAATGAAAGTTGAAAGTGGTGGCGCAGTACTTAAGAGAACCTTTTTGAAATTTGCAAAACCTTAAATCTTTCCTGGAATTTAACTCTTGTGGAATTGAATAATACCAAACGTTGATATTTTATTATTTTAGTCCTTTCCGGAATGATGTTCAAGTCATCACACAGATTTTAACAAAGAAAACAGTTGAACCTGAACCACTAATAAAAATTATCAAAACCATTTGAAGTTATTTAAATCCAGCAGTAAATGCCTGGTTTCTTCACTAAACGTTCCCCTACAGCGAGAAGAAAAGCGGTGAGGCCGGAAAATTTCGGAAGCTTCGGTTTTCTTCTTCGGCGGAGGGGAAATTTACTCCCACACATGAGCTTCGGTACTTACAATATGCTCGGTACTAGCAACCGAGTCCCCCTTGACCCTCTCCCGCCCCGTTCATCCCGTTGGACCTCTTGGGATCATGATTTTCGGGTAAATTTTGAGGCCCAAATGGTTCACAAAAGTAAACGCAAAGTTTTCAGTTCAAACACCCCTGTCAGTAGTGGAATGTTCCATTTGAATTTCCCGCCGCTTTTCTAACAAAGTTTTCCGACAGTTTTTCGCTCTATTTTATCACTGAAATACTTTCGTAAAAGTCTGAAAAACTTAGTATTGACGTTCAAGTCATCATGTAGCTTATAAGACACGACAGCTGACTCTGTAAAACTACAAATTAAAAGAAAAATTACAATTATTACAAAAAATAAATAAAAAAACAAATCAAATTTCAAATTTTAGCGTTTATACGTTTGTAAGTGTTAGTGTATGGCAAACGTTTTAACCTAAATTAGTTGGAGCGCTCAGTTTAGAAGAGGAAACGCAAGAAAAATGAAAATGACAACACCGGAAAATTTTCGTAATTTTCCTCCTTTCTATTTCGTTGGGCAGAAAAGTACCCATGTATGACGTGAGAGAATATTAACGTTTGAATTAATAGTCTCATGCATCAGTATAAACACGAGAAAAACATTCGGAAAAAATAACGGAAACTATAACTTTTCTTCCATTTTTTTCACCCTTCGGTAGAACAGTACACGGTAGACCAGGGATGGCGAACCAATGGTATGCCTGCCACAAGTGGCACGTTTGAAAATTTTGGTGGCACACACTAAACCAAAATTTGTTTCTTTATAAGTCACCTTTCTTGATAGAAATTAATAAAAATCTTAAATCTACACTTAATTCATAACTTATGTTATAAATTTGTAGTTCTGAATGCCTACTTTAGTGTGTTAGCTAGCACCGCCAAATTATACATTTTATTTATAAAATATCCCACGAATTCTCTCGAAGTATATAAAAATGTGCATCCTATAAAATTGTTTAAAGTAGAATTGTTTTTATTTGTTTATTTAGTTATACTTCTATATAATTTTACCACACTAACATTTTGAAGGAAATTATATTGTGGCACGTTACCTATATTATAAACGAAAAACTCACGAAATATAGTGAAATTTCTCATTTATCAGTCTAAACACCATAAGTATAAAAAAAATACCGAACGAAGATTCGAACTCGCGACTGTTGCTTTCTAGTCTAGCACTTTACCATTACGCCACGGAGGTGCAAGAGATCCTGAAGAATTTTGAACATTTTTTGTTTCGAAAGGTACCAGTAAAATATAATGTCGAGAGGTCGAACGAGGGGGTTTTGAAAAGGATTCGGTCTTTTAGATACAAACCAACATTTCCCCTCAAAAACGAGAAAATCAATACGAAAAGCGACAATTTTCCAGTGCTGCCACCTTCTTTTTGGGGATCGTTCCAGAGTTACATCACTCAGTGCCGAATCCCAAAATGCGAACTTCCCCACATGGATGACGTAGTAAATTTAAATGAATTTTAATTATGATCGAGATTCAACGGTTTTCAGCTTAACCGTTGTTTTTATTAATACTCCTGCTAAGTTTTTGTTATAGTTTATACTGATAAATATATATAATTAAGTATATTATTGTGGTTTTTAAATAGGTCGGAAGAAAAACAAGAATCCCGACAAATGTTCAAAATCCGATTTTGGAATTTAGCTGTTGGAACGAAGCTCCCCCATTGACTGGAAAACCCTATATTTCCCTTATGGCTCGAGCATTCCTCAGCCTGACATCAAAATGGCCACCGTGCTGTCGCGTAGTTCTAAAACAGATTTTCCTCCCAGTATCGAATCGTTTTCTTAAAAATTCAGCAGAATTCAGCGTCTTAATTTCAAAATTCCAAATTTAAATTTAATTGAACAGTTTCCAACTTTTGACCTTTCAAATTTCAAACTTTGTTTCTCTTCGTCCTTTTTTCTTCTAGAAAGCCTTTTGTTTATGTATAAAACAGTTTACGAGGTCAATAATAGTTAAGTGTGAAGCAATGAGTGGCTTCTGATTATATTAATTTAAATTTATCTGATCAGGTTTCTGAAAGGCTTTCGCTTAACACTTCTAAGTGTCACATAAACAAAGAGCGAAGTAACCATAGTTAACGAAACAACGGCGATAATCAAACTAACCTAGCAGGAACAAACCCGTCAAGACATAACAACAATTAAACCACATTCAAGCCATCCATCTACCATCCTCGACAGCTCAACCAACATAAACAAAAAAATAACCTAAATAAAACTTAATAAAATAGGTAGAATAGTTAATAAACAGTATATAACAACTGTTATGTGCATTGTGGTTACATTTTCTTCATGCTGGTGGTGCTGTCAAGGGATAGATGGCTTGGTCATGTGTGCCTCCCCTTTCTTTCCGTCTCTTGAAAAATAAATAGAGAGCAGATTGCAGAAGACGTGGGGGTTGGCTTTTTGGAAACAAATCTGATCCCATCACTGAATTCAGACGGCACGAAAACCCAGACAGTTCATTACTGTCTGCTATAGGCCGAGATTCACGGATTCAAATGTGTTCCAAATTGATAGGCTATACTAACATTTCTTATATCAATTGAACTTTTATATAAAAGGCCGATAATTTCCTAAGCACTAAATTTATATCTTAATCAGATCTTTATAACTAAAGTCTAATATACAGTTTTAATTACTGATTAAATTAAAAAAGACAGAATTCCATTCTATTGCGTTTCTACAAAAGCGTTACTTATTGTTTTAGTTTATCATTACCCCGAGACTAAATTAGTCAAAGATACCGGGAAAGAACGGCTAGAGGAAAATAGTTGAACCTGAACCGTTAAAAAAAAAAATTAACGAAACCATTTGAAGTCATTTGAATCGAGCAGTAAATGCCCGGTTTCGTCCCTGATTACGTTCCCGTAGAAAGAGGAGAAAGTACCGGAAAATGTTCGGAAAACTTCGGTTTTCACTTCGGCGGAGGGGAAATACTATTATACGCATGTACTTGCAATATCCGTACTAGACCGGATAATTGGCGTGACCTGCGCTGTTGTAATTCGGCTTAAGGGACATATATTTTACGCATGTACTTGCAATATCCGTACAAGGATGGATGTTGCAAGTACAGATCTTGACTGACCTACCTTTTGGACCTCTTGGGATCATGATTTTCGGGTACATTTTGAGGGCCAAATGGTTCACAAAAGTAAACGCCGAGTTTTCAATTCAACACACCCCCCGTCAGTGGAATGTTCCATTTTCAGTTTTCCGCTTACTAGTTAGAAATTCTTCCACGTGTAGCTGAATGGCAGCACCTTACAATGTGTTTCTCTGCTGTTTTCCTCTGTGTCGTTCGCTTCATAAAATGGCGCACAGAAGTATTTCTTTTGAAACTTTTATTTTCGCCGTCACCTGTCTCGCATTAGAACAATAAATATTTGGGTTTGGTGAGTTTAATGGGTATTCTTGTATAAGTAGTATAGTAATCGTTGTTATAACCTCAACGATTGGTTAAAGAAGAATTGATTAGTATGTTTAAGAGGAGAAGTATAGTAACAACAACAAAAAAAGATCCAGTCAGTATGGATTATACTGTTAGCACTCTGACAGGAAGCATAATTCGTTAGTCGTCAATTTTTTTCCTTTATTACTTTAAAGAAGAAAAGCAAACGTGTCACTTGAATGAACGGACACAACAGGCACTCCCAAAGCTGAGTTCATTCAGGCTAAAGTTTGTGCTTAAGTATTCAAACTTTTGTGACAAAAATTGAAAACCTGGTTAAGGTTTGATAATCCTTCTGGCAAATGTTTGAAAAGGATTCGTCTATTTTGTATTGGTTTCTGAGGTCCTTTCATTCTACAGAATCGAACCACATGACTAGGATCTTCCCTACTGTTTGAGTTGCAATCGATGCATCTGTCTGTATCTGTCAACTGAAACATATTCACATAGCTGGCGAAGTTTCCATGACCCGTAAAAACTTGGCATGAGTGATAATTTATATTTATCATCTTGTTCCTCTGTTATATTTGTTTATATATCGTCTGATGGTTCAGATGGATGGTTGGATGGATGGAATGGATCAGAGGCATTTTTTGTAACCGACAATGATCTTGTTCGAGCAGACTTCTTCAAGCCCCGACAACTTCTGTTGTTGTAAAAAGTCTGCACCATTTTTAACGGTGATAGGTGCGGACGAGGTTATATCGTTTTTTTCCGTATTCCTCAGTATCATAAATCACTATAGACGGATCCTTTTGCTTTATGTCTTCTATTTTCACATCTTTGAAAGTCTTTTCAACTTCCTTTCTAAAGAAGTTTAATTCCGTCTGCGTCGCAGCCGCAATCAACACTCTTTCGTCGTTCATTCGATGTATTGTTTCTATCCTGATGTTGAGCTTTATGGGATCCATTTCCTGTTTCCATTTCATAATAAAGTAATCGGCTTTCTTTACCTTGACTACATTTTACTGTAAACCGGATTTTGGCGTGGTCCATTCCTGTCCTTTTTCATCATCTTCTTTTCCGACAATGCCTTTTTGGTAACGTCCGCCACCTTTTCGATGATTTTGCTCATGTTTTCAAGAGAATTCATTGCCACTTGTGTTATCCGTTATAATTTTAATCTGTTGGATATGGCTTCCTTTACTAACTTTTTTGCACGAGTCAGACTGTCCAGAAGCGGGAGATCCTCTCCGCACTATCTAAAATAATTTTAACTTGTCTCATATTGACACTAATTAAACACTATGAACCACTTAACACCCACTATAGCACAAAAGGCTTAATTTGGAGAACGTCCGAACGGTTCGACTACCTGATTGAGACTGAGTTAAGGCCGGTTATGGTTAGCAAATTAATTATTTCTTAGAGATTTGGATAAATTTGTGTTTCTTCTGATTCGTCTTTTTATAGTTAACCCGGTTTACTTGTAACAATAATAATAACATTAATATATTGATATTATACAAATTTAAAAGTTTTAAAATTTCAAAATTTGAAATTCCCTCAACCATATTTTCTTGACTGTTGAGTTCTAGAATCCCAAATTTCTTTTAAACAATTCAATGTCAAATTAGAAACAGAAAATCGTTGAAAATCAATATTATTGGGGTCAAGGGCAAACGGAAAAAAGGCGACAGCAAAATTTATGTAGGTAAAAGCATCACGTATTCCGAACAACGGAAATTCACAACAATCGTGCACAGTACTTTAAACAGTATTATTAGCATCATTTTGCCTTTTCCTTTTAACCGGCAATTAGAATCGCGAGAGGTCCAGTTGGGGGACCAAACAGGGGTCTAATGATTTTCCGTTTCCCCCACAGGAAAACAATTTACTTCTTATGATATCTTATCACAGACATCTTATAGTATTTTATCGGTGAACTCGTCCGTTTTAACTCATCAGAGAATAACGGAGGCTTCGACCGAGGCCTCCGTTATTACTTTTTGTCTGACGTGTTTTGCCTCATTTTTCACTTAGCAAACGTGTATTGCGGAGGCTTCAACGAGAGGGGCGGATGCTGTAACTACAGCGCATTCTCCCACCAAAACCCCCTTCGTTCGACCTCTCGTCATTATGATTTACGAGTAAATTTTGGAGCCAAAAGCGTTCACAAAAGTAACTACAGGGTCTGGGTTGGAAACCCCCTTTCAGTGGACTGTTCCATTTTTGAATTTCCCGCCGTTTTCACTTTTCTAAAACTTTTCGGAGAAATGACGCAAGTTTTTGTGATGTTTATATTTATGAATGAGAAACTTAACGATGCTGTATGATTTTGCCAGGAGTGTAGGAACAAACAAACCTGGAGAAGCTTGAAAGTGGTTTTAGAATTTAGGTTTGTGAACGGAGATTTTCCTGGAGCTGGAGAAAACTACGTTTTTGTTCTTTGTTTACTTTGCTGTTTTCTCTGTTTCGTATTTTGATGATTGCAGAAACAAATTGAAATACTGAATTTTATATTATGCTACTTGTTCAAGACTGAGAAACCGAAAATAAGTGAGAAGCGCAACAGCCAGTGAGATTTCTCAACAGGCGCTACCGTCTAGCGGCAGAAAATGTGTGGAATTCTTTAGAAACCTGCAGAAACTTCGCACCATACTTACCTTACAGCCTAAAAAAATTCGAGTAGATTCGTGAATGCAAACCTAGAGAATTCTAGCACATTCTTTGCTGATGAGAAAGATATATTTAGATGTCGCCGGTGCCTACAGAGAGTCTGAAGTCAGTCTTCGTAAAGTGTGGTTCAGTTACTATAAGTTATGGTCATTGTGCTTATCCTTTGTGAATTAACTGTTGTGAATTTAAGCTTAATTTTTGTTAACTGATTTTCCTATGGACTCAGACTTTTTAAGTTTTGAAAATAAATTCAGCACTGTCATGCTCCGCCCTTTTTCCTAGTTTTCACCTCTTTTCCCTTGGAACAATCGCGCACAGTACTTTAAACAGCATTATTAGCATCATTTTGCCTTTTCCTTTTAGCCGGCAATTAGAATCGCGAGAGGTCCAATTGGGGGACCAAACAGGGGTCTAATGATTTTCCATTTTCCCTCCACAGGAAAACAATTTACTTCTTATAATATTTTATCACAGACATCTTATAATATTTTATCGGTGAACTCGTCCGTTTCAACTCTTTGTAGTATTTAAAGCGGCTGACTCTTAAAGTTAGTGTCGTGGATTCGAATCGTCTTCTGTATCGTATTATACTCAAAACCTGGAATTAGACAAAAATTGAAAAATATCCACTAACTATTGAATTTGTATGATGTTCAAATTTTTATATTTTCAAAATTTAAATTCAGTAGACGCCTTCCGTTCGTTGGTAATTTTCTTTTAAACAATATTTTGTACTATCAAAACGAGGCCGATTTCAAATTTAAAACGACAGAAAACGTCTTAAAGAAGGTTCGAGATGATAATGGCTGTGATATTATTAATAGTATCAGTTCATAATATGATAAATCTGAATTATGGATTCACTGCTGGATTTTATTTTTATTGGGCTTATGAGAGAAAGTAGAAAGAGGAAAATCTAGAGTAGACTGTAAGGTGCTGTCACTCCCGATACCCTTGGTGGAAATCCACACTGATTTACTACAATACACTCTACTGATATTTTTATACTAATTTTAAATATTTTTAATTATTGAGCTTGGAATCCTCTCCCGTATCACGTTTTATCCAGAGGTGAAAAGCGTGAACCTTTTGTTGAAGGCTGTTTGTGATTAAACCAAGGTTGTGACTTTGGGAAAGTATTTTGGGTGAAAGGATAGTGAGGAAATCGAAGAGAAAACTTGATGCTTAGGAACGGCAGACGGAAAATTAGAAAATTTCACGATTCTGTTTAGATAACTGTAACGATCATAAATTTAATTCAAAATAATAAATTGTTAAGTTAACAACTGTACTTTATTTATTTTAAGCCTAATCAAAGAAAATGTCCTGTCATACAGTGACACGTGGAAACGCTTATATAGAGTCAGCAGCCATGAGTTAAAAACGACATAATGACTTGAACATCACTATTAAGCTTTTGAGACTTTTACGAAAGTATTACAGTGATAAAATAGAGCGAAAAATGGACGGAAAACTTTGTTAGAAAACTGGCGGGAAATTTAAAAATGGAACATTGATGACTGATGGGGGTGTTTGAACCAAAAACTCTGCGTTTACTTTTGTGAACCCTTTGACCTTCAAAATCTACCGTAAAAATAATTTCGGGTGGAAGGGAGGAGAATTCGAACCGAGTGATTCAGTTACGTCAGAAGAAAGCATTTTCGAAGCCATATCCGAAAATCATGATCCTAGGAGGTCCAAGGAGATCTTTGAACCCAACGCGGTCAATGGGAACTCTGTTGTACCAAGCATCTTGGTACGCATCAAAAAGAGATGGCAGCACAGGACAGTGGTCGGTCGCTTTTCCTATTGATTTTCTTGTTTTTGAGGGAAAATTCATGTCTAAAAGGCTGAATCCTTATCAAAACCCCCTCATTCGACCTCTCGACATTATACCTTACTGGTACAATCCGAACCAAAAAATGTTTAAAATTCTTCAAGTTCACACGTAATTCCGTGGCGTAATGGTAAAGTGCTGGACCAAAAAGCAAGGAAGCTGAAAGCTCGAGTCCCGAGTTCGAATCCTCGTCTCGTATTTTTATACTTATGGTGTTTAGACTAATAAATGAGAAATTTCACTATAATTTGTGAGTTTTTCGTTAAAATAGAACAGAAGGATTACAACAGCATATCTGGAAAAGCTAAAATCTGATTTTAGAAATTAAATATGTGAACGGAAATTTTTCTTGAGCTAGAAAACTCTGTATTTTCGTTGTTTAATTACTTTTTTTGTGTTCTATCTGATTTCATGGTTTGATGAATACAAAAATAAATCAGAATACTGAACTTTATGCATTATACTGCTTGTGGGAGGCATGTATTGTAGTGGTTTTATAATTTAAAATTTATTTTATTTATTTTTTTGTTATAAATTAGAAATAATTTTTATAATTTATAATTTTACAGAGTCAGCTGACATTAGTTAAAAGCTACATGATGACTTGAACGTCACTACTAAAGTTTTGAGACGTCTACGAGTATATATTTAAATATTTATAGGACAAATATCACGATCAAACTACAATTCAGCAGTATGATATGAAATTCAGCACTCTAATTTATTTCTGTGTTCATGGAAATGAGAAAAATGGCAACATTCATGAAAAAGGTAAAACAAGAATGAAAATTTAGGATCTCGAAGATCATTGGAGCTCCGTTTCAAGAGCTAAAATTCAGAAGTTACAAAATTGGTCAGTGAAGTTTACATTTTCAAATTTTGAAGTTTAAACGACTGACTGTTGAATTTCATAGAAGATGTCACAGGAAGGAAACTGTTCTCGAACTAGACGAAAGCAGGAAAACCCAGTCGATGTCAGGGTGGGGAATGTTACAAACCTTTAAACTTTTATATTATGCTCTATTGAATTTTTTTTTTGTTTTAAATTGGAAATAATTCTTATAACTGATTGTTTTACAGAGACAGTTGTCAAGTTTTAAAAACTACATGATGACTTCAACATCTCTACCAAGCTTTTGACACTTTTACGGAAGGATTTCAATGATAAAATAGAGCGAAAAATCGACGTAAAACGTTGTTAGAAAAGCGGCGGAAAATTTATATTATATTAGCTGCTGAGTTTATGTTTATTTTATTTTAAATATATATATACCGTATATGTATAACAGCTTTCCGAATGTAATAATCCTTGTTTCTATCATTTTTGTGATAGTATAATTCATAAGATTTTAAAGTAGTACCATTATCAAAATGACAAACCTATCCTATCTGAGTTCAAATTTAAGATGGTGACCTACACCCAACTTAGATCAAGCTGAGGTCACGTCGGTCACATTATCATGGGAGTGACCTCGGTCTAATGGGTCTGTCGGGCACGTAGAATCGAAAAACGGTCGAATTGACCTACAGCAACCCAACGAGGGCTACTGAAAGGAAAACGCATGAGCAACAGAGTCGATAAAGTAGATCTTAGGAAAGCTCCGTCTGTGGTTTTCGTTATTATTACTATATTTTGCAGTGATTTCCAAAATTTATTTTTCCACGGCTCTCTTAAATGTATTTTATCAAATATTTGAAAGTGAAAAACTAAATTTTGGAAACCACTGCAAAATATAGTAATAATAACGAAAACCACCAATGGAGCTTTCGTAAGATTCACTTTATCGACTCTGTTGCTCGTGCGTTTTCCTATCAGTAGCTCTCGTTTGGTTGCTGGAAAAGGTCGATTCGACCTTTCTTTGATCCTACGTGCCCGAAAGACAATAACCCAGTAGACCGAGCATATCAAACTCCCATGATAATGAGAACAACGTGACCTCTATTTGATCTAAGTCGAGATCCGTTCTTTTTTACTGGTCATAAACCTAATGAAATACGATTATTACAATGACTATATACAGTATATGTAATTATTAGACTCAATGGCCAATTTTATATAAACTAAAATATATATACTTTTAAACACATCTCAACTATTATCAGCATTTTGTTACACTTTTCTTTTTGTTATCATATTAATTTCCTTTAACTACTACGCTCATGATTTTACCCTTTACCGTAGCAAACCTCTTCCCGATTTGTCAGAAAGCTACTCTAACAAAATCACAAACAAATCTCGTTCTTCGTACTTGAACCCATGTTTGATTGACTACAGTATGACCATTTGAGTTTAAACCACAGTAAGCGGCAACCTGAGAGACCGAGGGAAAATTTAAAATCAAAACAGAAGACAATGTTGGACAATGTGTCAAGTTCCACCCAATGACCTTAAATTTAGAGACATCCTTCCTTGTTTGAAAAGTGTTCCTTTCTTCATACAGTATTCGAAAAAAATTCTGACAGACAGGACGAATAGCTCCGTCGTGGCGAAATTCCCACCCATGACTACGACCAATTTCTTAAATGAATACTAAAATAAAGAAATATCAAGACGAATATCGCTGACAGTTAACTGTGATTATGATAACAAAAACTAAAATCGTAAAACAGCAGAAGATCCATTCTGTAACCACCCTACAGCACTGGTTTCCAACCGATGCTCACCTAGCCAATTATGACGCTCCGCCTCGTGACTAAGGAACCATTTTGTATACCAATTACACATATACACACATATACATTTACGTATGGATTAACGCCAACATTCACTTTTACAGACTTACTAGAAGAGGATTCACTGTTAATCACTCATTCTCGAATGACTTAATAGTTTTTGGTACAGACAGCCGAAAGGCGCACGTCCTGACCATGGCTCACCAATATATTGCCATGCCCTCCACCGGTGGAGCCTGCGCTCTAGGTTGGAAATGATGGCCAAATAGCGAACGAAGCGGGTTGAAAACGCAGCAGGCTTCGACGAAACAGGAGGGAGTTTCCATGAAAACGACAGCAGTGAATTTAATCCTCTCCCATTTTTAAGTTCTCGTTTTCTTTAGTTCTCTCAGCACTCGAATGAGGTGGAGGACTGGTGGTTGTATCATTTTAAAAGGCATATTAAGCGATGTAAATTTAAAAGGCATCCAAACCGTAAAATTTAAACAAAATCGGAAATGGTCGACCTTAGACCCCTGATCCGACCTCAAATCAAAAACGCCTTTGGTGCTAACCTACCCCTAAGTAGGGTATAATAACAAAGTATTTCTACCCCAGGGGTAATATCTATCTTTCTATATATGTAAGCTTACATCATTTTCTTTTCTTATTTTAGTTATAGTTGAGTTTTAGTTATATTTGAGTTGTTTTTGGGTATAGTAGAATACAGGAGAAAAATTTTGTTCTCGTTACTATAACTTCTTAGTCTGTCACTTAACCACTACACCACATATTTCCCGCTTTTCTTATTATTATTACAATCGTATTATTATCACAAGGTTATATTATTAGCAGTTGTTTTATTTTAGGTGTTCCTTGTGTTAGTGATGTACGTATATTCGTATCAAACAAGAATTTTGTAGGTGCTGAAGCTGATCCACTTCCTAAGCCGGCCACGGGATAACCGTTACAATCCACTTACAATTAGTTTTATCATTTTTTTTTGGTTACTACACTCCTCCTCTTTGACATACTAATCATTTTCTTCTTTAACCAATCGTTGAGGTTATGACAACGATTACTATACTATTTATACAAGAATCCTCATTAAACTCACCAAACCCAAATATTTATTGTCCTAATGCGAGACAGGTGACAGCGAAAAAGTTTCAAAAGAAAAACTTCTTTGCGCCATTTTACGAACCGAACGACACAGAGGAAAACAGCAGAGAAACACATTGTACGGTGCTGCCATTCAGCTACACGTGGAAGAATTTCTAACTAGCAAGCGGAAAACTGAAAATGGAACATTCCACTGACGGGGGGTGTGTTGAATTGAAAACTCGGCGTTTACTTTTGTGAACCATTTGGCCCTCAAAATGTACCCGAAAATCATGATCCCAAGAGGTCCAAAAGGTAGGTCAAGATCTGTACTTGCAACATCCATCCTTGTACGGATATTGCAAGTACATGCGTAAAATAGTATTTCCCGCCGAAGTGGAAAACCGAGTTTCCCGAACATTTTCCGGTCTTGCTGCTTTTCTTCTCTTTCTACCGAAACGTGTAGTGAAGAAACCGGGCATTTGCTGCTGGACTTGAAAATTACCAAAACCATTTAAAGTCGATTATTATTCGTTCAGGTTGTAACCTAAAACTCTTCAATTCTTCTGTCTTCATCATTTAATCAGTAAATAAAACTGTATATTAGACTTTAGTTATAAAACTCTAAAAAAGATATAAGTGCTTAGGAAATTCTTAGTCTACCTAACCCTTAAATATGAAGGATCCATTGACTTAAGAAATGTTATTATAGCCCATCAATTTGGAACCCATTTGAATCCGTGATCTCGGCGTATAGTGGGCAATAGCGAACTGTCTGAGCTTTCGTGTAGTATGAATCCAAATTTGTTTCCAAACAACCAATCCGCAAGTGTACAGTAACCTATTCCTTATCTATTTTTCAAGAGACGCAGCGAAGGGGGGTACACACGACAGCACCACCAGCTTGAAGAAAAATGTGACCACAATGCAGATAATAGTTGCTAAACTGTATATAATCATTCTACCAATCGTATTTTATTAATTATTATTTAATTTTGTTATTGTTACATTTATTTATTTATTTTTTGTTATATTTCAGTTAAATTTTTGTTTATGTTGGTGGCGCTGTCCTGGAGGGTGAGTGGCTGGGGCATGGTTCAATTTTGTTAGGTGTGGAAGGATTTCTTATTGCAAGAGTTCTATTATTGCCGTCACTATAATGTCATCACTATAATCAGAAGTGACTCAGTGCTACTCAATTAACTACGGCTAACCTCGTAATTGGGTTATACAAGACCAAAAGCCTTTTACAAAAGAAAAGGACGAATAAACACCAAATTCAAAATTCTAAAGGCCAAAAGTTAGAAACTATTCAATTAAATTTAAATTTGGAATTTTGAAATTTAAGGCGCTGAATTCTGCTGAATTTTTAAGAAAACGATTCGATACTGGGAGGAAAATCTGTTTTAGAACTACGCGAAACCACGGTGGCCATTTTGATGTCAGCATGAGAAATGCTTAAGCCATAAGAGAAATATAGGGTTTTCCAGTGAGTGGGGGAGCTCTGTTCCAACAGCTAAATTCCAAAATCGGATTTTGAACATTTGTCGGGATTCGTGTTTTTCTTCCGGCCTATTCAGAAACCACAATAATATACTTATTATATATATTTATCAGTATAAACTATAACAAAATCTAGATAGGTATTAAGGAAAAGATCGGTTAAGTATAAAATCGTTGAATCTCGATCATAATTAAAATTCATTTATATTTACTACGTCATCCATGTGGGAACTTCGCATTTTGGGATTCGGCACTTAGTAATGTAACTCTGGAACGATCCCCAAAAAGAAGGTGGCAACACTGGAAAATATTCGCTTTTCGTATTGATTTTCTCTTTTGAGGGAAAATTGATTCGTGTCTAAAAGACTGAATTCTTATCAAAACCCCTCATTCGACCTCTCGACATTATATTTTACTGGTACCTTTCGAACCAAAAAATGTTTAAAATTCTTCAAGTTCACACGCGATTTCGTGGCGTAATGGTAAAGTGCTAGACTAAAAAGCAAGGAAGCTGAAAGCTCGAGTCCCGAGTTCGAATCCTCGTCTCGTATTTTTATTTATACTTATGGTGTTTAGACTGATAAATGAGAAATTTCACTATATTTCGTGAGTTTTTCGTTAAAATAGAGCAGAAGGATTACATCAGCATACCTGGAAAAGCTTAAATCTGATTTTAGGAATTAAATATGTGAACGGAGATTTTTGAGCTAGAAAACTCTGTATTTTCGTTGTTTAATTACTTTTTTTGTGTTCTATCTGATTTCATGGTTTCACGAATTCAAAAATAAATCAGAATACTCAACCTTATACAATATACTGCTTGTGGGAGGCAAGTTTTGTAGTGGTTAAAGTGTTTGACTATAGTGTTATGGACGTGATTTTGAATCGTCTAGCGTATTCTGTTGTACTGAAGGGTGAAAAGCGGGAATGGAAGAAAAGTTATAATTTCCGTTATTTTTTCCGAATGTTTTTCTCGTGTTTATACTGATGCATGAGACTATTAATTCAAACGTTAATATTCTCTCACGTCATACATGGGTACTTTTCTGCCCCAACGAAATAGAAAGGAGAAAAATTACGAAAATTTTCCGGTGTTGTCATTTTCATTTTTCTTGCGTTTCCTCTTCTAAACTGAGCGCTCCAACTAATTTAGGTTAAAACGTTTGCCCTACACTAACACTTACAAACGTATAAACGCTTACAATTTGAAATTTGTTTTTATTTATTTTTTGTAATAATTGTAATTTTTCTTTTAATTTGTAGTTTTACAGAGTCAGCTGTCGTGTCTTATAAGCTACATGATGACTTGAACGTCAATACTAAGTTTTTCAGACTTTTACGAAAGTATTTCAGTGATAAAATAGAGCGAAAAACTGTCGGAAAACTTTGTTAGAAAAGCGGCGGGAAATTCAAAAATGGAACATTCCACTACTGACAGGGTGTTTGAACTGAAAACTTTGCGTTTACTTTTGTGAACCATTTGGGCCTCAAAATTTACCCGAAAATCATGATCCCAAGAGGTCCAACGGGATGAACGGGGCGGAGAGGTCAAGGGGACTCGGTTGCTAGTACCGAGCATATTGTAAGTACCGAAGCTCATGTGTGAGTACATTTCCCCTCCGCCGAAGTAGAAAACCGAAGTTTCCCGAAATTTTCCGGCCTCACCGCTTTTCTTCTGTAGGGGAACGTTTAGTGAAGAAACCAGGCATTTACTGCTGGACTTCAAATGGTTTTGATAATTTTATTAATAGTTCAGGTTCAACTGTTTTCTTTATGTTAAAATCTGTGTGATGACTTGAACATCATTCCAGAAAGGACTCATATCATATCAACGTTTGGTATTCTTCAATTCCACAAGAGTTAAATTCCAGGAAAGATTTAAGGTTTGCAAATTTCAAAAATGTTCTCTTAAGTACTGCGCCACCACTTTCAACTTTCATTTCGATTTTGTTTTAATCGTAGTAATAAAATTATGACTGATCTAAAAATTGACTACTTATAAGTTATAGTCATTGTCGGAAACTTTCTAGAGAAACTCAAATTGGAAAATTATGTTAGGTAGTGTGTAAGAAAACATTGTTTTCAAATATATCATTTTATAAATTTTTGGCATAATTTTGCTACCCAATTAACTACCCTTAACCTCGTAAATTGGGTTATACATGAAGAAAAGGCTTTCTACAAGAGAAAAGGACGAATAAACAACAAATTCTAAATTCTAAAGGCAAAAGGTTAGAAATTGTTCAATCAGATTAAAAGTTTTGAATTTTGAAATTTAAGGCACTGAATTCTGCTGAATTTTTAAGAAAACGATTCGATACTGGGAGGAAAATCTGTTTTAGAACTACGCGAAACCACGGTGGCCATTTTGATGTCAGCATGAGAAATGCTTAAGCCATAAGGGAAATATAGAGTTTTCCATTCAGTGGGGGAGCTCCGTTCCAACAGCTAAATTCCAAAATCGGATTTTGAACATTTGTTCGGGATTTTTTTCTTCCGACTATTAAAAACCACAATAATATACTTATTTATATATATTTATCAGTATAAACTATAACAAAAACTTAGGAGGAGTATTAAGAAAAAGATCGGTTAAGTATAAAATCGTTGAATCTCAATCATAATTAAAATTCATTTAAATTTACTACGTCATCCATGTGGGGAACTTCGCATTTTGGGATTCGGCACTTAGTAATGTAACTCTGGAACGATCCCCAAAAAGAAGGTGGCAACACTGGAAAATATTCGCTTTTCGTATTGATTTTCTCGTTTTTGAGGGGAAAATTGATTCGTATCTAAAAGACTGAATTCTTATCAAAACCCCCTCATTCGACCTCTCGACATTATATTTTACTGCTACTTTTCGAAACAAAAAATGTTCAAAATTCTTCAAGTTCACACGCGATTTCGTGGCGCAATGGTAAAGTGCTAGACTAAAAAGCTAGAAAGCTGAAAGCTGTAGTTCCGAGTTCGAATCCTCGTCCAGCATCCATTTTTTTAATGTGTTTTGTTTGTTTTCGTAGTTTAGTGATCACAGTAATAAATTGTAATAATGTTAATTTATATATTTCACTTCCTACCTACAGAAATTTTGACCGTGAGTTTGAATCGCCTTCTGTATCGTATTATACTGAAGAGTTAAACAAAAATTGAAGAAATAAAAATATCTATCACTATTGAATTTGTATAAATTTCATATTTTCATTCTTTTCAAAATTTAAATTCAGTATAGACTTTCGAGTACAATGTTCTTTTACTTTGAAACATGATTTTGTTGTACTAAAATTAGAAACTTCGAACTTATGAGTGAAGTGCAGAGTTTTTATTTTCAAATTTTGTTTTATGGAATTGAAATATTTATTAGAAAGACGAAATGATAATTAAGTTCAATAAGTAAAGTTTAAAATAAATTAAAATACATTTAAAAAAAGGCGGAGACGTATTTGTTAGGATAATACGCTCCTTTGAAATTTTTTTCGTTTTGTTTTATAGGCTAAAATATTTTGAAGTCAAGTACCTTGCGTTAAAGTCTACTTGCTGACTTGACCACTACTACCAACGTTGCGAAGTGTTTACTAAAAATAAATTAAAAAAATAAAAATGAAGGAAAAACAGCGGAAAAATTCCCACTCGTGTGGGATTCGAACCGGTAACTCTGGGATTCGAAGCGAAGGAAAAATACCACCCCTGCACAGTATGACGTAGAAATCGACACCAACTTTTCTTTATCTTTCCTGTCCAAAACAGAGCTAGAAGACTTCGTTCAACATTAGATAAACATAATGTCGAGAAATGTGCGACAGGGGTTTCCTTCGTAGACAACAGAGGGAATTAGTTTCTGTAGGCGCAATGAAGGGGTAGTTTATGTAAAGTGCCATCTCTTAAGTACTAACAGAAATATTTTTCCCCCCTCCACCGAAATCGGAAAAGCGTAGGCTTCACGAGAATTTTCCAAATCAATAGTTGACTGTAATGTGCTGCCTTACGTGGTGGAAATACACACTATTACACAATAATGCGCTCTTTTCAAATTTCTCATTTTTAATGAGGTGAAATATTTATTTATTTATTTTTACTCACAATATGACTGCTACTTGTCTCCAGATTGGTGTACCAAGTAGTCGTATCACATTGTGGTGTTTCATGTGGGACAAGGTATTGAGCCCCATCCCAGGAACGAAATGAAGCAAAAAATAATAAATTTATTAAAACTAAAGAAAAACTTGAAATATTTGAAACTATTAACCATAAATTTTGAAAAATCCATCAGGTTGGTTCTTCCATACCTAATTCAAGGGTTGGATTCCTTGCCACTAGGGCAGTTTGTCGCGAACTGGGAAATGAACAGACAAAATATGCCTGTAAATAAGCATTTAAGTGACAATATTATTTAATACAGAATGACCCAAGGTTCTGCTGACCGAATCAAAACCACCACTTGAACACCAAACGACACAAGCCCTAAATGAATGATGAGGGGTTTACAATGGACCCAACCTATCCTTGTTAATTATTGAGTAACGTCTAAGTTAGTTAATAGAAGAGTAAAATGTAGTCACAATACTAAGTTAATGTTAGCCAGTAACAAATAGTCACAGTAGTGATGTAGTTAGTCGGATATCTATTATTAAATATATAAGTATTAGAATTTTATTTTCAAAATGTTTTCCCAATCACCCTATGCTACCCCCTAATACTACCCTAGGTGGGTAACAAGACACACTTTTACATAACAATACAAAATTTCTATCAATTTGTTTTGAGAGCAAAAATTTTTTTTGTGGGTCAGCTATCTAGCGGTAAAACGTACTTGCTGACTTGTCCACTACTTCCAAGGTTACGAACCTTTCAGTGAAAAAATAAAGGGTAACACCTTAGGTAAGAAAAAGCCGCGGAAAAGTAAAATAAAAATTTTGTCTCAGGTGGGATTCGAACCGAGGACTCTTGGACCCAAGGCGAAAGAGAAATCTTCACTCCCTACAGAGAAATCACAAAATTTTCCTGAATATAAACCTCGTCAAAAAACCGACCTATCAGCGTCCGCTAAATATCCGGCAATCATAATATAGAGAGAGATCTAACGGCGGGGGTCGTTTTTGGGGGACTCGAACTTTCGACAAAATCAGAGGAGACTGTGCTGCCCCCATCTGCACGTGGTGGAAATTGAAACTTTAAAAAGTGTATTTTCCGTATTCAAATTTTTTATCACTTTATGTTGAAATAATTTTAAATATTTCAGTCAACTACCTTTTGTAACACGTTACTAAGTGACTTTGAACATCACTACAACGGTTATGAATCTTTTTAAAAAAATTTTGCGTGGAAAAATGGTGGAAAAACTGAAGTGAAACATTGTTTATAACAATCCGCGGATGAATACATGGCGGGAAAATTTCGCAATGACGTGGGTGTGAACAGGCAACCCTTGGTTTACTCGTGTGAACCCTTTTTGCATCAATTTCTATCCGTGAATTATGTTTCGAAGAGGTCTAGCGGAGGAATATTTTAAGGGGAAAGCATCTCTCATATCTCCTTCCGCCGAAGGACAACAGCGCCAATTTTTTTGAGTCGAGTGGTGGTGGTAGGCTGTAAAGTGCTGCCACGCAGCCACGCGCCATGTGGTGGAAATTCAAACTTTCACACGAAAGTACGCTCTATTGAAACTTTATTTCTTTTTTGTTTTTGTGTTGAAATTTTTCTCCAAAAAGTAGGAACGACCTCTGCAGATCAAGACACCAAAGAGTAGTACCAAATCAATGGTTTCTATCTGGGGTAGAGAGCATTGTCGTAGCCTCAGGAATGGATTGTAAAAGTGAGAAAAAAATATAAAAACAGAAATAAATTAAATATTAAAAACGGAGATGCTCTTACACGACAATACTCTCTCTTAAAAATTTGCTGCTGGTCCGATTAAGACACCAAGTGGTATCAAATTAAAACCAGCGTCTTAACCATGAAGGAGGATTGAAGACAATATGAGGACCTATAATACAGCTGATACAGCAGAAAAAAATATGAGGAAATATTGAGAGGAAAGCATGAAAGAAACAGTAGTATACCATCGAAATCAAAGATATAGTAGGAAAATAATTTGTCGTCTTTCATTGTCTTTTTGGATTTTTGAAATGATGCAGTTTTTTACCTGCCTTCCAAATATTGCACTCGTAGATCTCAGTCACGGAGAGCTTTGACAGGTGGTGTTTCATATTTTTTCTTTTTCCTGTCGTAATATGTATTTTATCTCCTTAATGCATTTGTTGAGACGCGTTTTATCCTGGGAAAGTCGGGATTGTTGTCAGGATTTGCGGAGTTTTCGCTTTTCAGCGATTTTCCGCAGAATGTGGGAAGTATGAGAGGGCTATGTTTCAGAAGGGAGGGTTCAGGTGTGGAGCAAGGCGTCTTGTATGAATCTGTCAAGAAAACGAAGAAAATTTTGAAAACCTCGTTTCATGAAAATGACAAAACTATTGGAACACTCTCGAGGAGGAAAATTCCCTGAAAATTGGAGTAGACCTAAAAATTTTTTCACAATAACTCTCTTAAAAGGGACTATAAGACTACTTATTAAGGTAAAGTCTGGTTTCGAAGATATTCTAGATCACAGACTTAGTGAGACTTCAGTTTTTCAAATTTTTACAGTCGTATGATTCCGAAGATTGAAAAAAATTAGAAAAGTCTGGCGAGGAAAATTTTTCCCGAAGTTGGAGTGGACTTTTCCATTTTTACTGACACTCACACAGACGTGATTTGAGGACGACTTATGAAGATAAGCTTTTTAATTTTTTGAAATTAGAGACGAATACATTGATGATCAACCTAAATTTTTCAAATTTTCACAGTCGAACGTTTCTTGAACAGGAAAATCTGTTGAAAAATACTGAATTGTATTGAGGCAATTTCTCGGAATTCGGAGTGGACTTCAATATTTCCTAAATACAACTTAAAAGTGACTAAAAGAGTAGTTGTTCGAGGTAGGTTTTCCAAGTTTTTAAAGATGTCGTCAAATACGAAGGTAGTTTCCCCTAAATTTTTTTATTTTTTCAGTGTCGAACTTTTTTCGAATGAAAAACTATGGAGAAACTTTCGAGAAGATAATTTTTTGAAATTGTGACTTCAACATGAATATTTTGGAGAACTCTTCAGGCAAGTGAATTTCAATATTTCTACACTTAGAAGTGAAAACAACACTACTTATGAAGGTGAGATCCCCCAGTTTTTAAAGTGGAATGCAGAGGTAGTCACTTCAAATTTCTTCAAATTTTCTCAGACCAAAGTCTCAAGAGGATGGAAAACGTTGAAAACCTTTCGAGAAGGAAATTTCTTAAAATTCGAGGTATACCGCAGAATTTTTAAACATAAACCACTTAGGAGGAACTCCAACACTACCTACCGAGGTGGGTATTTTCATATATATCCAGATGGAGAGGAATTTGTCTTCAGTATATTTATATTTTTGATTTTATAATCTAAAGGGAGTGAGATTATCATGTGAATATCATTTTAGAAAATCTCACGAGGAGAGTTTCTACTTGTTGGGAGTAGACTTCAATATTTCCAGTACATACCTCACTTCAAAATGACTACAAGACTACTTATTAAAGGGAGTACTCAAATTCTATCAGATACATTAAATACATCCTGAGATTCACAGATTCTAGTTCAAATTTTGAAATGTCCACATTGTAGTGGGCGATTAAATTAAAATTTTTATTTGAAAAATTTTTGAAAACACTTGAGGAGAGAAAACCTGAGGTAGAAAGTCCAAATTTCATTTTGAATATACAGTAACTCACTTAGAACAGAGACTACTTATTAATCTGAGTCCTCTAGTTTTTAAGGTAATGTCGATTACAGAGGCGGTCAATTTAAAATTTTTCAAATTTTCACAGTCCAACGTATTACGAAGATGAAAAACGGTTGAAAAAAATTTGGAGGAGAAAATTTCCTGAAAATATGAGTAGACTTCAATATTTCTTCCAAAGTACTCAGTTAGATGTCACTTCAAAACTACTTACCAAGGTGAGATTTCTCGGTTTTAAATGATTTTCTGTAGCACTTTTACAGTATTTAAAAAATTTTTCAAATTTTCAGTGGCGAACGTCTCATGGAAATGAAAAATTATTCAAACACTGGACGAGAAAAAAATTATGACTAACCCCCGACATCCCTTCAAATTAATATACTTTGTCTTCAAGACTACTTCTTAAGGTGAGTTTCCATTATTTTGAAGATATGGCCGAATGTAGAGATAGTCATCCATAAATTTTTTAAATTCTCACAGATGAATATCTCATGAAAATGAAGAAACTATGGAAACCTCTCGGAGGGGAAATTTTTTGCGATTTGCTGTAGTCTTCAATATTTATACAACAGAACTCATGTAGAAGTGATTTTCAGGACTACTTACTGAGTTAAGTTTTGTAGTTTTTGAAGATTTCGTCCGTTACAGAGAGTCATTCTAAGTTTTCTCAATCGAAGGTCTCATGAAGATGAAAATCTTTTTATAAACCCTCGAGAAGAGATTTTTACTGAAATTTGAAAAAGACCGCAATTTCTTTTCAGAATAACTCAGGTACAAGCGACTTCAAAACTAATTATAAACTAAGGATTTTAAAGATATCGTCAAATACAGAGAGTGTGCCCAACGTCTTATGGGGACGGAAAACTGTTCAGAAACTCTCAAGAAGAAAATTTCTTGAAATTTGGAGTAAGCTTGAATGTTTCATTAATGTAACTTACTTTGAAGTAATTACAGCACTACTGTCGAAGATTAGTTTTCTGCTTTTAAAAGATATTTAAATACAGAGATAGTATTTGGGAAAATTTTTTAAAAAAATTTTAGTGTCGAACGTCTCGTGAAGATGAAAAAAGATCGAAACACCATCGAGGAGAGAAATTCCTGCTCTGTACAGTAGCCTTCGATATTTCTTCAATATAACTCACACTGAAGTGAATATAGCAAAGTGAGTTTTCTTGTTTTTGAAGATATCGTTAGTCACAGAGGCAGTCGTCCTAAATTTTTCATATTTTTACAGTCGAACGTCTCGTAAAGATGAAAAACGTTTTGAAAATCCTGTAGGAGTGAATTTTCCTGAAATTTTGGAATAGACTATCATAATTTGTCAAACTAACTCACGCACAGTGAGTATAAGATTGCTTTTTAAGGTGAGTTTATTCTTTGATTTTAAAATATATCGTCGAATGTATAGATAAAAGCCGTAAAATTTTCTGAATTTTAGCGTCGAACGTCCCTTGGGGATGAATACCTTTTGAAAAATTTTCTTAAATTATGAGCAGACAGCAATATTTCTTCACTATAGCATACTCGGATGTGACTACATTGCAACTCATCACGGTTTGCTTTTTGATTTTTGAAGATACTCTCAGTTACAGAGATGATATAAAAAGTAAAGAACAAAACACAGAAACATCAGTTGTTCTTAAGCCAATATATTTTTTAATCTTACATACGATATATATTAATACAAACTTAATTTGGACATAGATTTGATCAATTTGTGAACTATAGGGATATCAACCAAGCACAAACGAAACATTTTCGATAATAAAATTTAATTCTCTTGGAACAGTCAAACTTTGTAGGTGTGACTCCCAATTTGGTATAAACAATTACTGATGGGAGAAAACCTAAGGGATGTTAGCACCTAGCAAATGTAAATAAGACGGTTTTTAAAATAATTTTTCTAATTTTAACACTTAAAAGTGTGTTGCAAACATTATTTACTATCGACGAATATTATGTTTTAAATTGAGGATTCTTTTCCAAACTTTTTTTTCAAATGGTAAAAATCGTTGGTAAACATTTTCAAATTATTGGCCTAAAAGTTTGGATTCAATTCCAAAAGGTGATTTAACAATATAACGACCTAAATTTGTTCGGAAATGTTCGGTTAAATCTAATATTTTTATTATTTAGGATTTTTCCTCCAGTGGGGTTGACTTTGAATTAGGTATATCTCTATGTTCACGAAATTCTCAAGGTAACGACGACATTGGGACATCGAGAGTGGTACCAAAGCTATGAGGATTATTACTACTATTAAAATTTCCTCCTTCGAAAGCAGGAACAGAACCCATAACTACATATCCTAATTACCTGCAAATGGATGTTCTTCTGAATGAACAATTTGGCTGATTTTAGTAAACATGACAACTCCTAAGATTCCATCAATTTTATGGGACAAGAAGAACTCTGGATCGGCTAAACGGAGATTATAAAGGTGGGAGAGTTCGTTTCGGTTTATGGGTATCGAAAGGCAATTGCCTTACAATATTTACAATAACAATCGAATCGGTCACCAAACGCCTTCTAGGATCGAAATGAGGAGTAACAACAATGATTTTCCAAAGGATTTACCCAGAGAATTTAATCCCAGATCCTGGATCCTGATCATTTTTTAAATTTCAAATTCAGACGAGAAACACACTCACGCAACAACAAATTGGCTTGGCTGCCACTGTTCAACAAAAACTTGCATTTTCTAGGAATTCCGAGATCATCCACGACAAGAACGGAAACCGTCGGTAATGCAGACAAAGAGCGAACTTCCGTTGAGCTAAAAGTGAAGCTTGAAATGAAACTTGACTATTCTGTTGGTTGGCTTGACCTTGAATTTGTGAGTGGTCTGAGATATTTGCACGCTGGTAATTCTCCGATTCAATTTCACTAATTTTGGGTTGTTCACAATTTTTGTTTGAAGTATTCGAAAAATGCAATACACCCCTACCTCGCTTTACGGTCTAGATACGTTCCACGAAACTTGGCCGTAAAGCGGAAAGCCGTATAACGAATCAAATATTCTAATACAAATTCATACGAATTCAATGGGATTGGTTCCAAATTTGTTAAAAATGTAACATGGCGTGTCATGAAAATGCATTTTATCTCATTTAAATAAAAATACATACATAACAAGTACATAGATTTGTACATAAAATAATAACAGACTCCAAAAACCGACAGTAATCTATAAACAAAAATGAAACAACTTCATATGACGAAAGATATGTGTATGTATATACACAGAATTTTTAAAAATGGTTTGATCAGAAAACGATGAAGAAATGGTAACCTGCAGATCATTGTCATCATCATTTTTCGCTAGTAAGGATGGATCTGGCTTTAAAAAATTTTCCAGCGCTGTTTGTCTTGCTTTGTCTATTTTGTTCTTCAGTGGTTTCTAACAGTAAGGGCTGAGTTACTTTCTCGAGAAACTTTAGCGCTACGTTCAATATCAGGATCGGTTTCAAGGAGGATGTTTCTTCCTTGTTCGAAATAAGAAAAGGTTCGACAAATTTTTTGAAGTTAGCTGTTTGGATACAACAGCCTCTGTCTCTTCATCAAATGCCGCTTCCGCTTGCACCTGAATGAGTTCCTCATATGAAAGAGGTTTCCTATCAGCTTTAAGTAGATGAAACACATGACGTTTAAACCTTCAAAGCCGAGATTATCTTCTGGATCCAAAATGTTTTGCCTAATTTGAGGAAGGAAATTAACTTCTGTACCAGTACTTTGGCACATTTTGGCCGTTATTTCGAAACAGCTGTGGGGGATGTTTAAGACTTAGATAATACAAGAAGTAGTTGACAATACAGCGGCACTATTGCATAATGGATGTATCTCTACAGCCCATTGCTTAAGATCATGTGGATCAGAGCAGCAAAGTTCCGCGCCGAACGGACAAGGAGGTGCTCTATAACATCAAATTTCAGCGAAAACGTCAGTACATCGGCGATATGATCTGCTACAAGAAATACTGGCTTCACCGACTGATAACAGATGAAAAAATCGAAGGTCTGGCAGAAGAAAGACCACCTGAGAAATCTTCGAGAATGGTTTCGTATTTGACTCCGAGCAGCCGCCTCTAAAGTAATGATCGCCATGATGATCCTTGCGGAGGTACATAAAGACGAAGAAGAAGATGTGCGTGAATGAATACTGGAAAACTAAAATCACTCCAACAACATGTCTCTTCTGTAAGACGATGAGATAATTACGAAAACCTTTGAAGAACATTGTAGTCCTACAGACCTGAATGGTATGATTTTTGTTGATTGTTGAAAACAAACCCATACAGCTGGCTTGACAACAACGAGGATTGGATGAGAATGGTATATGACGTTGGAAGTAAAAATACATTCTCAGGACAAGAAGCACCCAATTACAAATGTTTTAAGAGTTTAGACGACACAGAAATATAAAATGAAGATGATATTAAATGTTAATATGATATCGCTTAAATATAAAAACGTTCTCATTTGACTGCCTCAGGTGTAGTAAGAAACAGAAATTATATGTTGTATGCTTTACCAACTGCTCCATTTTATGTTGTGTGACGAAGTATCAGCAACCATGGACCCGCGTTTTTGGCTTGGCTGAACCCTTACTTGACAGCCATTAACCTGGTACTTATCAATCTCGGCAATCTTGTCTTAACATTATATTAAATATGTTTGAACACATTGACCTTTTTCTTATACTGGTTCTACATATCACCAAAGCCAAAGTTCTATTTTCCATAAATCTGTATACCGTAATTAAGAAAGATAATCTGTATTTGTACTCAAATTTTTGATTTCCATATCATACCTGACGTTACTCAGTCAGGAACTCTGTTCAAATCTCCGTCATCTTTCATTTATTCTCCTGTATATTTAATTATTTCTGTCGCTGTTTCACTGTTCGGGGATTATCCCCGTCCTCTAAAATATAAAAATCTTTTTTCTTATAAGATGGTAACCATGACGACATTTTTGTCGTACTTCCTATTGCCTTTCTCACTCCAAACATTTTCTGAATTTCAAAAGTCAAATTCAAAACCTGGGAAAATACAAGACTTAGGATATGACAGAAGAGGGAAATGAAACTTCTGAAACATATACTAGACAAATTATTTATTGATAAACTTTCTAATTATACAATTAAACACCATGAAATATTACTTTGTTGCCTAAAGAATCACTGAAAACTGTTTTATAAATAACAACAATGAAATTATACTGAAATAAACAAAACGCTGAAGTCTTACCAACAGAGAAATTAAAATATAAAGAATTCATTTGATCAAAACAAAAACACATCAAACCAAACGAATTTTCATTAAAATAAAAAACCAAAATGGAGGTTCAATTTCTGAAACATATACTTAACCAATTAATTATTGATAGATTTTTTAATTATACAATTAAACATCACAAAATACTACTCTGTTACCAAAAGAATTACTGAAAATTGTGTTTCATAAATCACAATAATAAAATTATACTGAAATAAACAATATGCTGAATTCTTACCAACAGAGAAATTAAAATATGGTATAAAGAGTTACCTGGTCAAACCAAACAAATTTACATCAAAATATAAAAACCAAAATGGAGGTTGATCTTCTGAATGTTATACTTGAATAATTTTATTGATACATTTTCTAAATTTACAATCAAAACACCTCGAACTACTGTTCTATTGACAAATGAATTCCTGAAAACTAAGTTTTATAAATTACAATTACTACATTATACTGAATTATGAATACCAAAAGCCGACGGAAAGGAGGTTTAAACTATCAGATCTACCGGAAAGTTCTGTCTGTTTTTAGGACGAGTATGAGTTTATTGTACCTTAAATAAACTTTGTTGAATAATATAATTGCCGTTGTAGCTTGAGAGTATAATCGTTGATTATACTCCGAGTGAAATCATCGATCATAAGATATTCAGTTCAAATTTTTTGAACCATCTTCTGTAAGTTTTATGAGAAACTATATCTTCATCCAACTCCTTGGACAAATTATCTACTCTTTCTGTCTCATTTCTTTCTTATTGGAATTCATACAAAATACAGTGGTTTGAATGAACTTCAAATCTGTCAATCAGCTAATCCGTTCTAATATTAATACTAATATGAATCATATTTGTTTTAGATCATTTGCTGAGCCAGTATGTAAACTGTAAATGTGATAAAACGAGAGCGTCAAATACGCAAACCTGTGTCAAACTTGATGTAACATTATCATACAGAACTTTCCGAAAAAATGGAAGAGCCAGAAAGGTAAAGTAGTAGAATGAAAATTTGAATAAAAAAGCTCCAAAATTATTTGTCAAAGAAAATCAAACTAATGTACCCTTTGTGATCTTCAATATTTCCGTTTCCTTTAGGAAATTTGAGCCAAAATTTGATTGAGTTGCGCAAAATTTGTTTTTATATTTTGCTCAGAAACGATGGCGATAAAGTCAAATTTTATCTCGAGAGATCTAGTGAAACCTGACTACATATAGCTCTTCAGGAGATTGACAACACAATCAGACAAGAATTTATCTATTTATTCATTAGTCCTAATCACAGAGAGACTTTGACAAATATTTCTTCTCCTAGTTAACTGCCACCTGTCCTAGGTAACCGCCTCTTGATTTCCTTTGACAATTTACTCACAACTAACAGTTTTGTTTTGAACATTCTAATTATCGAAATTATTAAGTTCAGATACTATTTTAGATAATATTTCAAATATTTAGGTACCCATTAAAGTTTCAAATTAATAATACTAAACTAGATTGTTTTAGACATTTACAAACCAGAGATTCAAACAAAATAGAATACATTTATATATACATGTTATATCTACAGGAATGTTCTGTCCCTTTTTAGAATATTATAATAGTATAAATTCAACATATTCTCAGTAATTTTGATTATTAAAAATTGATTTTGCTCTAACATGGCCTTGACAGTATCGTTGTCGATTAAAGACGACCGCCCAGAGTTAGGTTCATCAGAAAGGTCATCATTCAGTTGAAATCTCTCGCACCGTCTTCTACGAGTTTCATAAAAAACTGTAGCTTCCTCCAACCCTCCTGTATCATTTCTTCAAATCTGTCAATCAGCTAATCCGTTCTAATATTAAGTACTAGCATGAATCATATTTGTTTTAGATTATCTGCTAGCCGGTATGTATACTGTAAAAGTAATAAAACGAGAGAACCAAAAAAGCGTCAAGTGGAATATACGCAGAACCTGATGTAACATTATTGGACAGAACTTTTCCTGTAGACCTAATATTACTTAATGAATTACATGATCAAAAATAAAAACGAAAAGGGAAGTTGAAGCAACAATCTGGGTTGTTTTATATTAATATTACCATCATCTTGTCAAATTACTGCCCAGCTTTGGGGTCATCCTTCGAACCAAAGGATTTCAGCGCCGCTTCAAGCTGCTCCTGCAGGCTTAATCGCCTTTTGAGCTCATCAATGGCAGCTCTTGTTTCTCGCAATAAATTACACAGCTCCTCCAACTTTGCCCATATCTGTCGATCCCATTTTGGATTTCGCATGTTCAGAAATGCCATGAATGTTTCGGCCGTCAGCTCCGGGAGCTCTGCCAGTATTTTCTCAATCGTTATCATCCGGATCATTATTTCCCGGACTTTTTCCCAGATTCCTTGTTGTCTGTTGAACGCCATTTTTCTAAAATTAGAAACCTCGGAGTTAGGCTAAACCAAAAAAAATTCGAGAACTTGGGCTTGGCTTTACTATACGATATATATGGAGAAACCAGAAACACGGAAATAATTCGATAATGGCTATAAAATTGTCTATAAAATCTCATTTTAAACAAGAGAAACGCATAGGCAATACACATCCCATAGATGATATGCTACAAAGTCTTCCAGCATTTTGGTCAGAGATAAGAATAAAAAACTTGAAAACTTACCTCAAATAAGTATTTGAGACACAAAACACTAAATTCAGTCAAATATACACTGAAAAACTTGAAGAATTTTCAAGAAAATTTCACAAAAATTTAATCAAAGGATTTCCTTCCGCCCCTTCACTTGAAAAATGTCAAATGCGTCATCAAAGATGGCTGCCGAGATCTGTTGCCTAGTAACAGAGCTCTGACGCAGATTCTCCCTCGTACCCTTATCGCAAAAATCAATCGAAACTCCGCTTTTTGAGAATCTGGGTCATCACGTTATAGAGTTTTTAGAAACTCAAATATAATATATCAAAAATTGAAACGAAAAATGGTCTTTTTCTGTCTTGTATCTCCCATCAAAGAGTGAAATTTCTTCATCTTTAACTTCTCTATCGTCTGAGTGTATTTTTGTATCCAGAAGCGAACTCTAAACACTTCTATTACCCTTATTTCTAGGTTTTGTCAATTTTACCTGGGTGGTACTCTCCACGATATTATTCATCACAAATCGTGCCATTTGTGATGAGGAAAAACAATTTTCATAATATACACACATCTGTAGTCTCTTGATTTTAGAAAAGAAGGGAAGAATACAACACCAGAACACTAAAAATTTGGCATAAGGCATGTTTTATAGGCTGTGAAGTTAATTGAAGTCTTATTAGTAGAAGTCGAATTGAGGCGAACTATTTAAAAACTATTTTGGAAATCAAGAATATTATATAATATATTCAGAAGACAAGAAAATACTCGTGTAAACAAACCTGAAGTTCAGACTTTTGTATGAGTATGAACGGTAGGAAAAATTCAAATGAAATTAATTCAAAAAGTGAAACTGATACCTTCATTACTAAAATACTCGTTTGATAAAACCTTCCTCCTGTTCAATTTGGTTTTTGGGGGTAGTGGTAGTTCAGTCATACAGACATCAATATTCCCGAAGTATTTGGTTCTATACTAATTTTTCTTTCTTCTCGGTTGATGGATCATTCAAATCCTACCACTATCTCTCTCCTTGATGAACCCCAGGACCAATGACGTATAAAACGATACAAACCACTTGACTCAGCAACAAGCTTCACCTAATCTATCCCGTCCCCTTATCCATCCAACCAACTCTCTATCTATCTATCTAGCTACTCTTCCCTTCCCTTTGTTCTTTCTTTTTGTTCTACTTCACCCTTTTGTATTTATTTTTCCTTGCTTAACTCTTCCCTTTTCCCTTCTCCTCTCATTCTCTTTTGATATCTGTCCTACTTTTCCATTCACCCTGGGGTTATGACGATAGTCCCTATCTCAGATAAAACCCCTGTATCGACCTTACAACTACTTAGTGTCTCAAGATTTCTTCCAAACAGCCAGTATGTGCTCCTCTCTAACTTCATTCCCAGGTACTTTGCTGAAACTGTTTGGATTACTGTATAAATTTAAACACTCCTATCGTTCTTTCTCTGTCTACCCTCTTAAAATCCTAACATTTTGATTCTTACCTGTGTGAGGCTTCCTACTGCCTATCTTCTTTCAAATAATTTCAGATTTTCAGAGATGATATTTCATTCCGGCAAAATAGAACATTTAGAAAGTCTTATGTTTAGACAAGAAGATCTGTTAGTTCAAGGAAAGGACACCAAAGGTATGAGTTCGAATATAATAAATAAATTAACTCAAAGAAAAATTATTTTTTCAAGATTTATTGATACATTTTCTCATTACAATTGATACATTACATTTTCAAACTACTACATTTTTGGTCAACTCTTTAGATCTTTGGTAGAGGAACATGAGGATTATTGTTGTAGAACTGCACCTTCATTTCAATGACGGCCATAAATTCATGGGTTTCCCTCAGTAACTGGGACAGCCTGTTGTACTGCACGTTTCTCATAGCATCCACAACTTCCTCCGGATCTCGAGTATCTTCCTTCATCATGGTGACCAAAGCACGCATTTCTGCCATGTTTCTTTCCAATGTCGTCCTTTGGGCTTCGGTTGTGAGATACGGAAGTACCGGCTGATACTTCGCCACTTCATCAAGCAAAATATTGCATCGTCGATCAATTTCTTTCCACACGGGTTCGCCCATTTTGGATATGTTCACACAATAGACGGTGATGTAATAGTTCGAAATAGAAGTTCCTAGAATTAGGAAAACACGAAGACGAAAATAAATTAATGAGGTAGATAGCTTACATAACACTCGTCGATTTACCAAGAAAATTTTGGGCTTTATTTCCAAGAAATTAGGAAAAAATAAGAAAACTTACCAGATGAACAACAGGACCAGCCAAACGGAACGTAAAAGCTGAACTAGTGGGAAAATCAATTTAATCTCAAAAAGGGTACGAAATCTCTCTCCAAGATGCAAGGATTCGACGCAGAATCCCTGTTGCTTCAAGGTCAGTGGGAACTACGTCGTTTTTAAAAATTTAAATCATCCCTTTCTTGAGCTTTCAAAAACTTTAAAATATCACTAATTTTAAATGAAAAATGGTCTTTTTCTGTCTTGTTTTTCATACCAAAGAGTCAAATTTTCTCATCTTCGTTAATTTGTCTTTTGTTTGATGATATTTTTGTATCTAAAAACACACTCCCAAGACTTGTATCAGCCTTTTTGTGAATTTCGTACATTTTGGGTTGGTGGTAGTGTAATAGATCATTGTAGAATTTGTTTTCTGTTTTTCTGCTCCTTTCCTAAACACCTAAATAGTTTTAGGATCATAAGTCTTCTGTGCGAATATGGTATAAAGAGTTCAGTCAATTAACATTTTGTCTGTTTTTGATTAGTCTTAGTAGTGGTCCGGGCAATCGGTATCTGAAGTACCCTTTGTGTTGATCTTGGGATAAGGATAGACAAGGATTTTGAGCCACTTGTTTGGGTTATCCTCGGCAGTTCATAGGTATTGAGTCAGTCATGAGGCAACCATAAATAAGGGTTGTTTATATGACTGCATCGTATTAAAAACATATTAAGACTGGGTTCCCGAAAACTCAGCAAAAGAAAATTTTATTTCTTAAAATAGAGCTACTTGCCAAAAAACCTTCACCCTTTCTTCTGACCGTCTAGCCACACTGACGGCTCTAAGAAAATCCTGAACTTCGACGAATCACTATGGATATTCGAATTTATTAACAACGGCTAACAGAAGAAAATGCCACCAGTCTGCTGAAACAAGTTCTGTTGATGTCATCTTCCGACCGGCATAAACATTCAAAAGAGACCTACGACCTGGCTTCTTTGTCAGCTCGCTCAACTGACAGCATTTCTCTGTTAGAGTACTCTCTCAAACATCAAACCCAGAGCAATCTCACTCTCCAACCTTTACCAGGAGACATTTAAACCTTCTTTACCTGAGCTCTCAACATTCATCCTCCTCCCTCTTCCTCACTACCAAACACAACCAAATTAAGGATTCAATCCAAAGACCAAAACATAGATCTACTCAAATATACCATGAATGAAGTCAAAGGAATTCGGATGATGGAGTCCTTATACGGATATCTCTACTTGCTCGGTACAAATTCTCTTAAGTCCATCACATTGCAAGAACCTGGAAAACC
This sequence comes from Columbicola columbae, assembly GCA_016920875.1. NCBI lineage: Eukaryota > Metazoa > Arthropoda > Insecta > Psocodea > Philopteridae > Columbicola > Columbicola columbae. The sequence goes on along the minus strand of JADMLL010000009.1, from coordinate 10,440,130 downwards.
AGGATCCTGGAAGAAGTCATCAGGAAACTGGACAAGGACAGGGTAAATGAAGGCATGGCAGAAGGAGAGAAGGAGATACCTAGAAAGGGATGGTAGAAGAGGAGTTCGCGAGGAGAATCAAGAACGGGGAAGAGGTCGTAGAGGCTCTGGTCAGAAGGGATGAAGAGATCCAGCAGCACGAACAGTACAACCGAATCATCCAAATCTCTTATAACCCGGACTACAGGAATGAAAAAGTGTCAAAGAAGCATTGATTTAGTTTTTCGCATCAAAATTGGGATAAACGAATCGTTTTTAGCTGAAATTTCCGGTAGATCAAAAAATTTGAAGAGAAAGGTAACAAGCGAGACTTCGGGAAACCAATAAATAAAACCTCTCATATTAATGCTCTGAACAAGATTTATTGATATATCATCTCATTATATTGATGATAGATACTCTTGTTTGATATAACGTTTTCATCTTCCATCTTCATCAAATTACGGTTTCGGCATGGGTGGTCTGCCGACCTTGTATTCCAAACCATTGAGTAACACTGGTAGAAAACCCATGGAGGCCTTCTTCAGTTTTTCAATCTGTCCAAGCATTTGTTCCAGTTCGTTCATAGTGAACTCTTCCGGACGATGAAGCTCATTTCGCATTTCAATCATGGCCTTAAAAGCAGCAGATGATTCTTCCATGGCTGCTTGAATCTGGTTTATACGTTCCCAGCTGATGGGTTGTCGACGTCTTGGAACCTGTACGTTCGCCAGTAGCTGGTCCACATATTCCCGTTCTGCGTTAGTGCTCCTCCGTAAGCGGTTCAATCTTTGCTTGAGTTCTCTGAGTTTTTTCTCGGTCATGTTGAGCTGGAACAGGATAAAAATCGTGGATTAGAAAATTTAGAAAGACACAAACAAATCTACTGTTCAATACTTACAAATTTCTCGTTTCAAAGAGTCAAATCTTAACAGAAGAAATGAATTTGGCTAAAACAAAAAATATAGTATCAAATATAGAGTATCATAAAATGATTTTACATTATAATGCAGAGGTGGGCAACTTGCAGTTCTTTGAAGGATTATTTATGACTCTCGATAAATATATCTGAGTTCCCTTTTCATTTTTGTGCTGTTGTAGTATAATAATATTTCAAAGAATCATTATTGTATGTGTTTCAACATATACTATGATGCAGAAGTTAACAAATGTTCGCAAAGAAATCAAAATCCTTGCTTTAAAGAAACATTTTTTTGATAAACAAAATTTATTTTCCGCTTATATGTTATCTACATCTTATAATTATAATATAAAAGGCCATTAATATAAATTTTTTAACCCTTTTTAAAATGAAATTTGACGAGCGTTCATTTGTTCACTTTTGCACCTTAGTATTTTGCATTTCGTCAGGCATTTGTCGATTCAAATTTTTCCTAAATTTCGTAAGACAGCAGTTTATAGTTTATTCACGATTACTTGGTGAGAGTTTAAGCGTTTTTGGTTCTTCAATCAAAAAGATGACACCTGAAGAAGGCTAATGTTGGGCAAAATATTAAAGATATACTTCCAAAAAGAAGAAGTGAAAACATTTTTGGAACTTTCAGTTGGAAATGTAAATTTCACCGGAAACCAGGCTCGTGCAAAAGGGATGGAAAGAAAATTGGTCCTTAAAAACCGGACAGTACGGGAAATCGAAAGCTCTTGCTGGTGAAAATACTGCACAGAGGAAGTTTGTCTCCTTTCAAGAATAATATAAAGGCAAAAAGAGGACATCAGGTGTAAATACGAACTGGACAAAAGGTCTTTTAAGAAAGTAATGCCGGTTTTGAATCATGGCGTGGAAAAACATCACTTGCCGAGCTGAAGTGCCAATTTTAAAATTTTCAGAGAATGAAAAGAGTGATGGGAGTAAGGAAGAGGAGCATTTCAGCCGGAAATCCATCTCAGCAATAGAATAATAGAGGACTTAACGTCCAAACACAAAGCTGAGTTGCTAAATTTGCTACACTCGAAAAGTTTCGGAGGAATTTAGCAAAGGTGACTCCAAATAGAGACTTCCAAAAAGATATGTCCAAAAGGAAAATTTCCAGAAAACTGGAAGTATCCCATTCCTCGGTTATGAATATAAGAAAACAAGATCTGAGCTCAATTAGAGTGAAATATAGCCGTCCGAGTATACTGACAGAGACGGATCAGAACAATGAGGTGAATATTAACTGCTGGAAATATTAAAACTCTAAAAGAGGCAGCGAAAATGAACAACATTGAGGATGATGCGAAGTGCACTGAAAAAATTGACTGTTTTGGCCCTACAATCCCGAAAAAACTAAAACCATCACAAATATTAAGTCTGCCGATAAAAGTTCGCTAGAGAACATAACCATTGGATGGGTGATGGCTGGAAGAGGGTTCTTTCGTCAGATTAATGTAAAGTAAATCATGAAGTGCGATCAAAATGAAGCATCAAAGTGGTGGTAATGGCACACTGAGAAGCACCGTCACCAGTTATTTACCAAATTTTAAAGAATTATCAAGAGAGGTAAAATTACTAATTTTTTAATATAGGCATTCCTACATGATACACATACTGGACTTTCATTTGTATGTTTTCAATAAATACAATTTCTGAAAAATTTTTGCCCCAAAAATACGTATTTAATCGAAATCGGCACGCGAAAAATTTAAAATTTTGAAAAATGGCTCGGACTATTAAGGAGCTTAGCCACCCCCGCTATAGTAGAAGAAAAAGAAAAGAAAAGAAAACTCACCAGATGAATTCACCAAACGAAGACTCAAACTAAACTGATGGTAAGAACCAATTTTATTTATTGATGCTAACGAGGTTTGCTGCCACGGTACAGTACGATGCAAAATTTTTGTTCCTTTTTTTCCTTTAGGTGAATAGGATCGTCGTCGTTTTTCACACTTTTGGGTCATCCTGTTATAGTTTTGAAAAACGCAAATATAATTTTGTATTCCCTCCGTTTGGGCCACTTTCTTGGACCATGCTGTCAACACTTCCTCCCGGTTTCTTTTCACTTCCTCCAGTACTCCTTTATTTTCGTGCTGTTTTTTCTTTCTTTGGACCACGCTTTTCCTGTTTTCAGTTTGGCTTTAGAGAGGAACCCCTGAGGAATTCTTTCTCGTTGCGCGTGATTTCTAGTTCCTTAAGATCTTTTCTAGTTTCTTGGGACCACGCCGACCTTGTCTTTTGTACAGGAAGTACTGGAAGTTCTTATTCGTAAGTCTTCCTGGATCCTGCTGAGATGTCCGTAAGAGGGTTGTCCTTCTCTTCCTCATGACATCTGAGATCCTGGGGAGTTACTTGTATAACTTCTGTCGTTCGCCTCATTACTCATTCAGGAATGTGTACGGTAGGGTATACAGCCGAAAACAGAAGCGAAATTCGGAGCTCTGCATCCTCATCAACTCTGCCTCAGCATCATCCTATCATCATACATAGGAGCATCACCGACCGCAACAGGTCATCAAGTTGAACGTATCCAAGAGCACAACGCGAAAGAAAGGATTTGGAGACAATAAGAATCATTTGGCAATTTTAGGCCGGCTATTTCTGGCGACGGTGACTTTGCAGAATTTGTAAATAAATTTCTCATAACAGAAAAAAATTTTTGTTTTAACTTTAATTTAGGAGAAGTTGACATTGTACATCATAAGCTACTTGTAGCTGGAGTGTGTTACGAGAGAGATACAGAATAGATGAAAGTTTTACAATTCGCCCCGAAGAACTCTTCAGCCTTTGTTTCAAATTTTATAAATTGTAACGGAACTCGTTTATTTGAGCGCCAAATTCTGTCGAGTTAGATTCTCCTATCGCTCAGACTTCGAGGTTAGGGTTCCTAATCCGAAACAACAAAAACAAGAGAAATATAACTTCTAGGAAATATGTTTTATAACTACAAACTAATAAAACTGCAACTGCATATACCAAAACACACAAAAAAATGACTAAAGCAACTGTCGAACAACGACAACAACAACCAATCGAACTGTCGAACCTGACACGACCGATCTTCATCTTCAAACCCAGCAGGTTTTCACAGCTCTCATAATCCCCGATCAGCCTAGGTCGATTTCTTTACTTTTCTCTCTTCTGTCTGTATCCGTTAAATATACGTTACAAAATCTTAAGCATAAGTATTAATATAAATATTAACCTCTTGTTAAATACATAGTGTTTGTGTAGCATCTAAAAAAACGAACATCGTCTGTAACTTTGATTTTGTTACACAAATCGTTGCTGTTCTTTTCTGTTCCGGAATTGTCAACCCTGTCAAAATTAGTGTTGTTATTGAATTGTGTTAACTATTCCTTATGTGATCACACATGTTAATTAAATACATATAATTTAGAAATTTCCTGTGTTTGATCTGCGGTTGTCAATCATAGACTCTCACAAAAAAATTATTTTAAAAGTTGAGACGTGTTAGAAGGCAATCGTGTCTTTCAAGCACAGATATGGTTCGTCATACACAAAAACAATTGTATGAGATTGCTCTTCTTGTAATGATTCTTTTCATGAAATTGCTCTATTATTATCGATAGGGAAGTCAACTGTCAACGATATTTTTGCAAAATATTGTTGTGGATGTACTATGAAGGGTCTTCAACATAGTAGAAGACCACGAAAAACTTCTGAAAAAGGAAATCACATCATTAAACGTAAGCGAGCTGCGGGTATCAGGAAGACTGCTGCCGAATTTGCCCTCGAAATACAGGAGAAAAATATAGCTGAAGATAGTCGCAGTACTGTTACATGAGAGCAGCAAAATGTGGGACTTTTTGGTGGTACAGGAATCAAAAAACCATTAATCAATATATAAAACAAGAAGGCCAGATTAGAATTCGCAAAACGACACCAAAACTGACTGTCCGAAGATTGGAAAAAGATTTGGTTTTTCGGATGAGACAAAATTTAATATTTTTGAAAGTGATGGTAGGAGATTTGCAAGATGTCCTGTGTTCAGATCTGCGGCCACAAAAATGTAAAGTTATTTAATTCAATGTAAAGTGATTCATTCGGCTCAAGGCCAAGAGGCTCAAAAAGAAAAGGAAATGAAACAAAAGGCAGCCGAATGAATCACTCCTTATACCTGAAATAGTTGCGAATTGTAAGATGACCCATCCGGACAAAGGCCCAGGTATGGTAAGGAAATGTTTCATTGTTTTAATGGGCCGCCCGGATGGGTCATTCAATGAATGTATTGTTTGTCAACCCCTTTTGGGGTATAAATACTGCTGCAATTCATTTAATAAACCATTCCGAAATCAGGAATCAGTGGTCTCGTTCTTTGCAACCTTACCACACTTCGATCACCACAGGGGTGATAAGGCAGAGGAGTTGTCCATTGACACACTTCCTCATTTCATCATTGGCGACCACGCCATAGGAAGAATCAACCCTGAGACGTCAGGGTTTTCTTCGTTCGAAAGTTCGAACATCCTGTGTTTGATACCTAATTCCAAATGTGAAACATATTGGAGGAGGTGCCATGGTTCGGGAGATTTTTTCTGCACAAGGAGTCAGTCCACCGGTGAAGATCAACGGGAACCAGATGTTGGTTCAAAAGCTCCTTTTTTTGTTTTAAACATTTCCTTCATTTAGTGCCCTTGTTTTAAAAGTCTTCAGAGAGTTCGGTTAGGAAATCTGGTCTCTTTGATGTCACGATCAGGTTTCTTTTGCAAACTGTCTTCTCACGATCGATTTTCACCATCTTTCTCCAAGCACATCACCGCACACCATCCTCCACGACTAATAGTCATGATGATTAAGTTCAAGTGTTTATTATGCAATGGTCGAATATCTTTTTAGCTACGGAATCGACACTTGGGGAACGACAGAAACATACATATTCAAACTCAAGTAATATAAATAATCACGCCTTCACGCCTTCGCCACAACGATTCGCCCACAAGCCCTGTACGCGGCAGAATGCCTATACCTGAGAAGAAAGGGTCTGGTTGAGCAGCTGGAAATAAAATAACGAAAAATACTCAGGAAAATCCTGGGTCCAGTAAAAGAGAATAACGAATACAGGAGACGTCACAACAAAGAAGTATACGAACACGTAACAAAGATATCTGACGTCATAAGAAAAAGAAGGATCGCCTTCTACGGACACCTGGCGAGGATGGACCAGAGAGACTGACCAACCAGATCTTCAGACACTTCCTCGAGAGGAAAACAAAGCCGGCATGGTTTATGGAAACTGAGAAAGACCTGAAAGAGACGGGGATAACAGCGGAAGACCTGCACATGAGAGATACCCTGAGGAAAAAAGTACAAGAAGCCAGTTTCCAGGAAAAGCCGAAGCTAAAAACAGGAAAGAAGTGGACAGAAGAGAGGAAGAAAGAACACAGCGAGAGAATGAAGGAGTACTGGCGGAGGCGAAAAGAAGATGAGAAAAAGAGAAAAAGGTTGAAATAGCGTGGTCCTGAGATGGCCGAATCGAAAAATCACGCCTTCATTTTTGTCTTAGTGTCAGAATGTTTTGTTGTTATTATACAAACCCGAGAGGGGTATATAAAGGATATTTATCTATCTACTTATTTAAAAAAGAAAAAAATGAATTCAGCATTAAACTGTTGCTTTAAATACAATCAAAGTTAAGACACGATGAAGTTTGTTTCGGCCTTTCGAATTTGCCAAATTTTACGTAGGCTGTTTGGTGTGTGTCCAAAGTTCTTACGTAACCTCAGCCAGCCTACATTTACTTTTTGTTTTACTCTCTTTCTGAGTGGGTGTAAAAAAGATTTGTTTTCCTAAAATTGGACAGTCAACAGCGTGTGAGGCTGACAAAAGCGCAGAGTTTTCTTGTGATACTACGTCGCAAAGCTTTTCAATCAGTTGTCCTTCACGATCACTTGCGAACAAAACGTTTTTGTCTAGCTTTTGATTGAGACTAATTTCCGTTCGGTTTATTGCATCGTTTATGTTCAACTGCTTACGAGTTAATTGGATTGTCTTCTTTTTAGGTAAGTCGGTTCCTTTCGATTGTTTCCAATAAGACTTATCTTTTCCACTCCTCTCAAAATCTCTTTCCAAAACCAAAATGGAGGTAAGAGTTTAAAGTTTTTCTTCTTAAATTCTAGAGAACTAGTACTTAGGAACAGAATTTTGGATTGTCCTTTTGATAACATTTAGACTGACACGAAGTAGAGTGTTAACCGGTATCCACTTACCCGAATCTCTTCAGTGAAGGCCAAGCTCCAGGGATGCTGACAACCCCGACCTCGGTTTCCTTACTAAAATTTTTTTCTCGTTTTTCGGTCAGCAATGAACCACGATGTCTTTAACTCATCTTCATTCCTATTTGTAAGGACAAGTAATGAGTTGGAAAAATGTTTTAATTATGAGTCAGCTACCTTTAGTTGAAGGATTACTTCCTGACTGAGCTTTATATTATTCTACTTTAGTTTATCATCGTTTGAGTTCATTATTATTTTGCTTTCATTGTTCCTACTACTATAATCATATAATAATTTTTTTGCTGAATCGACCATTTTTTTCCGATCACGGCGTCAACACGGTTTCCATATACTTCTTTTCACCTTCTCCAATACTCCCTCATGCTATGAGCTTCTTTCCTCTCCTCGGCCCACGTTATACCCGTCTTCAGTCTAGTTTTTAGCAGGAACCTCTGTTTTTTCCGTTTGTTTTCATCCTATCACGCTGCTCTTGTTTCGTGGTTGTAATAATTATTATTGTTGGCGCCACTGTCGGAAATAGGCGCCGGAAGGAGGCGAAGTCGAGAGAATACTTAGAAACGTTTGCTGAATACTTACAGGTTCGCGGCTGTCGAGCAGTTCATTCGTAATTGAGTCGTAGTTCAGACGATTTTTCAGTCCCTCACAGTCTCAGTTAGTTTTTCATACTTTCTCGCACTCTCTCGTAATCTCAGGGAGCCTGTCATAACTCAGTGATAGTACGCGATCGCGTCATCATTTCAGCTGATGGAGTACTGATCATAAGGGTAAGCTGTTCAGGGGATCCTTTCTCTCCCTATCCTATTACCCTTTCGGCTACCAAGCAGACATAAGGGTGAGCTCAGGTACTCATTTCAGATCCACCGTGAACATAAGCCTCCCCTAATTTCTTCCAGTTATTGCTATCCTTGGACTTTCTGTACCATCTGTTGCCAGCCACCTCCATCGTCCTCCTGGTCGGCCTTCTTCTTCTTTGTTCATCTGTCATCCTTTCATCATAGCTCTGCCCATTTCCATTTCATTGCCCTAACCCGCTCCACAATATCTTTGGCTCTTGTACGTTTTCCTATTGTTGAGCTTCTAACTCTGCTTATCCGTCTGATACCCAAACTACTTCTTTCCCTCGCCTTTTGTGTACTTTCTAGATTTTCTAAAACGGGACTTGTGATGGTCCATGTTTGGCATTGTGAAATTCAGGAATTTGAAATCTTATATACACATTTAAAGTTTTTGGGTTTATCACAAACCACGTCACTGTCCCAGCATAAACGCTCAGCACTCAAAACACTAAAAAACGCGCAGAGCACTACCCGTCTCAACCGAGAAAAAGTTTTTTAGTGTTTTGAGTGCTGTGTGTTTTTGCTGAGACAGTGACACGGTTTGTGATAAACCCAAAAATTTTACACACATGTATATAAATTATGGAAAACTACCGCGAAAGTTTAAACACCATTATTAATCCGAAATTTGTCCCTAGAATATTTTTCTTATATTAAAATATAATTTAGAAACCAGAATTTGCTCCAGATTAGGTTGGAAGCTGTCCTAAATCAATTACATCTGTTAAAAATTGTATTTTTCAGCTATTATACGTCACAAAAATTACTAAATAATATATATTATAATTTATATTTTTACTAAAACACAATAGTACCAGTTGAAATGAGTTTTATTATTTTCCATTAATAATTTTCGTCCTTGTGCGCAAGTGCGTGTGCAGTTAAATAATTTTCTCGTCGGTAAAGTGTTTATATTTTGATACTACCTGGTTTATACTTTTTACACCAATAGCATTATGATAATAAAATCACAAATACCAACCTAAAACTCTGGGGAAAATTATAGACCAAATCGATTCGAAATATTGACGTCATCCGTTGTGACGCAAAAACACTTCTCAGCGAATCTTTTAACTGACTACGTGACAATTTTTCCACAAATTTACATAAGTATGTAGATAATTAATAATTTAATAAAGAAATGTTATCAATAAATATTATAAGATAAACACTATACGATTTGAAAATCGTCACACTTACCGCTCATAAATTTGAAATTGAGATTTGAGGTTTAGTTCCAATCGCATATTTCACTCTTGGGTACGACAGGATTCGAGCTCGCGACCATAACTTCTGTAGTCAGGTGTGCCACCGTCCACTACACTACACATCTCTTGAATTTAAAAATTTAATCTTCCCTGGGTTACAGTTTCTTGTTATTCGAGTTACGAAAATCTAAATTTCCTCCTTATAATTGTCTTCTGCTGTTGTTGTAGACCCTTTAGGGTAGTTCTGGGTCTAAAACCCACAATATGGTTGATAGTGAATAGAACAAATATACCGGAAATTCAGAATAATAAGCGGAAGACTTTTTGTACCAAACACAACTGTAAGGGTAACGAAAAAGGCTAAGGCATCCTGACAGAAATAGGCAGCTGCCTGAAGAGCTGTAGAGGGGCAACATCCAAAAATCACTAAAAACGAAAGTCGAAAGGCCAAGGCTCTGAATAAGCTGTAGTGCCAAACAATAATAATTAAAGAGTGAGTTCAGTGACCCACATTATTAGTGTCAAGAGCGAACTAGAACAAATATCAGCACAACTGAGATAAAAGTGAAAGATGCTGTCTTGGACTATGACGCGGAGGGAATTCCGACATCCCCCACAAAATACAATTCGTATCCGCCTCCGTACTAGACAGAATTGTATCCGAAAATTAGAATACTGCGAGAGGTCTAAAGGGTGGCTGTTGAGGCTGGTGTGGTCCGCCACAGCAAGAATGCCATCTTTTAGGTGATAGCGAAAATAGTGGTCCAGGAGGGAGAGGAGAGAGTAGTCTTTGTTTCAAGTATTGATCACGGAGATAATAGGGGGGAAGCATACACAATAGGCCTAACAGGGGAAGTTGTGTCTCTCTCCCACAGGAAATTTTTTTTTAGAAAAAAATTTTAAAGTTTGTTTTGGAGGGAATTTCGGGGAATGTCAGCACTCTTATTGTGTCAGTTATCCTTCATATTGGTTCAATTTTTGTTCATCAATAACAAGAACAACACTGGTCATTTAATAGAAAATTTTATCGCTGAGAAATAATTCGCCTATCCTCGGGGGGAGGGCCTGAAAACAAATTTTTGGGAAATTTCGAAAGCCACACTGTAAACCATGAAAATCTATGTTTAGCTTAGGGTTTCACATCTTTTCTTGCTGACTTGGAATTTCTTCGGCGAGAGCTCACTCTCCCCGATCTCACGGAGAATCCACCATAGGCGTACGCTTCGGAGGGAAAATGATTTGAATTAAAATTTCGCTAAATTAAAATATATCAATTTATTTAACATACAGAATTAATTAATAATTGTTTATTGAAATTTAATTTAAATGTTAAATCTACTTATTAATCTATTAATTTACTTATTTTTAAACTTATAAACTATTTGCTTGCGAATTTATAAACTTATAGAGAATCTATTTGTCTATTTTATTTTATCTAGTGATTTATTTGTATATATCATTTTTTTCACTTATTTATTTTTTGTCTATTTTATTTTGTCTACATCGGTTTATTTTATCTACTTTTCTTTTGTGTATATTTTTTTATCTATTCATTTATTAGTCTATTTTAGTTTATTTGACTTTAACCATTTGTGGGTTAAGAGTTTCTATAACTTTCAACCGCCTTTTTTTGACTAGAGGAAACCTCCTGACCGTATTCATCGTATCTTTGGGGAGGAAGGAGGGATTATGTCGGATTGGGAACGACAAAAACTTCTGGGTGGTAGTCTGTCAGGAAGACCCAGGATCCGTTAAACTCTTTTCCTTCACCTAGTGACTTCAGATCAGAGGTTCCCAAACTTTATTGAGTCGTAGACCCCTTTGCCATATTTTTCGATTTTGGTAGACCCCTTACATACCTGATATTGGTTTTGGTAAATTTCTCACTGTAGTGAAGTTTAGTGTCAAAACCATAGGTACTTTCATAAATAATGTAATGTCTTTATATTATAAGATAGTATAATGTAAGTAAATAGGTACTATCAGTGTGTGTTGAGATCCGCTATCGTGGACCTCCAATTTTTCTTTCGCTGACTTAGACCCTTTCAGGTTGTCTTACACTTCTGGGGGTTGATTAGACCACTTTGGGAATCACTTCTTTAGGTAGTCAAAGTCCCATTCGAGTTGCGTACCAGATCGCCTCCTTCGAAGATTTTACTTTACTGTATTTGTCTTCTTTAAAGAATGTTTAGACAGTATATTAGTTTTATAGGTTTTGCGTATTGTATATAGTCTCCTAAATATTATAAATGCGTGAATAATCGTTGTCGTGAGGACTGTAGAACGTCCAGGGATAACGAAAGGATGGATAAAAAAAATCGCTACACCCATCAACTCTGAAAACTGTTTTGACCTTACAGAACAAACTATAGACAATATAAACAAAACATTATAGACAAAAAAGCAAGACAAGACGTTATACACAGAACTATAAACATTCTAGAACAAAAATTGCAAAAATTAAAAAAAATTCGGGGCCCCAATTTCATTAGTATCAAAGGCGAACGAGGAAATAGGTACTTGTAAGGCTCAGATTGTACGGTGCTGCCATGAAGCGAAACGTGAGGGAGATTCTTGCGTGGTCCCCGAATCCGTGCCCGGATCCGCCTACGTATAAGCCTTATTTGTAGCCGGAAAGCATAATGTCGAGAGGTCTATCGGACCACGGTGTTCGAGAAGCGACATCATTGTAGGGGTATTTTTTCAGGTATCGATTTTCCTCTACGTCTAAATGCACTTTCCCCGACTCAATTTTGACGGAGTAGGGGAAACATTTAGAAATATACTATCTACTACAAAAACATTGGTTTGGAATTCAGTTCTAAAAGTTATGCTGGAATGACCAACCGCATACTTATTAGACCATAAATCCTTCTGGTTGACACAATTTTCGGTCTCCAAGAAAAGATAAAAGAGAGACATGTAAATGAAAATTTATTTTGCTGAATTCTCGTAAATCCGGAAAATAAGCGTTTTGAATAAATTCGCGAAAAGGTTTCAATCCCATTTTGGAATTTAGCTGTTGGGAAGAAGTTCCTTCGTAGGCTCAGAAATCAAATATTTACCCTGTGGTTTCACCCTTTTTCTTACTGACTTTGGATTCGTTTTCCTCGCTTCCGCTTGGTTCTAAAACAGATTTTCCTCCCAAATTTCCAAATTCCATATTTACCACTGGAAGTGTTAAAAATTTGAAAACTTTTTCCCCATGTCAACGGCCATCTGTCTCTAAGCGAGACATTTTGTAGTTGGTCTGGCTTTATATTCAGGGAGCAGACCAGTGTCTCAACCCCAGGAGTAGGATAAAAGGATGCGACTGGAAGAGCAGTCTAAGGTTAGGATAAGAGTAGGGATGAAAGATAGTGTGGTAATAGGAAGAAGAAGAAGAAGAAGTAGAAATAATGATAAATAGAATAGGTTAGAGGGAAAAGAGAAAGAAGAGAAGATAGAAAGGAAGGAAAAGAAGAACAATATGAAGATGAAGATAGGATAGAGGGAACAAGTGGAGTTAAAGTAATAATGAAAAACTTAAAATTGAGTTTTACTGATCGCAATATTACAATATTCTCCTGCGAAGACGTCTCTCCGACACAACACGACTAAACACCATTCTCTTAGCTTCACCTAACTTTTTCTTCATTGTCATTATTATTCTTATTTTATTGTCATTATATTCTTATTTTATTCTTCTTTTTTTTTTGTTTTTTTTCTTTTATTCTTCTTATCTTTCTGTTTTCTTCCTGTTGGTCATCATTACTTTTCTATTTTTCCTTCTTGTCATTTATTATTATAATTTGGAATTAGGTGGAAAGGTGGAGACAAAACACGTGAAACCCGAACCAATATAAAATATACTAATATAAAAAAATTGTATAATAATGTTTACAGCAGGTGTGACCTCTATGGCTTGTAAATTTTAAATTTTGACAGAGGTGAAGGGCTATTCACTTATTTTTCGAAATGGGCGTGGATGCCGAAAAAAGGACTTTATACGTTGGGAATTTTGATAAAAACGTTACGGAGGAGGTTCTTTATGAGCTTTTCCTACAGGCTGGTCCACTTGAAAAAGTTACCCTTTGTGGTCCGATTAGTGATTCTTTTCGGTGTGGATTTGTAACTTATAAACGTGAAGTTTCCAGTGATTATGCCCTCAAATTGTATGATGGAACAAGGTTCATAGAATCCAGACAGAAGGACAACGGTTGTGGAAATAATATGCATCATAACAGGAAAAACAGACATTAAGACTGATCTTTGTATATGTGTTGTATTATTAAATTTTGGGTACTTTTAGGGAATGATAATAAATACACCCATACCTCGCTTTACGGCCTAGATACGTTCCATGAAACTTGGCCGTAAAGGGGAATGCCGTATAACGAATCAAGTATTTTAATACAAATTCATACAAATACAATGAGATCGGTTCCCAATTTGTTAAGAATGTGACATGGTCTCTTATTGAAAATGCATTTTATCTCATTTAAATAAAAAATACATACATAACAAGTACTTAAATTCGTTTATAAAATAAAAACAGTCTCCGAAAACCCACAATAATCTATAACAAAAATGAAACAACTTCATGTGACATAAAATATGTGTTTGTATACATACAGAATTTTTAATGGCTTTAATCTGAAGACGATGAAGAAATGGTAACCTGCAGATCACTGTCGTCATCATTTTTAAATCGTAATGATGGGCCTAGCTTAAAAACATTGTTCAACATTATTGGTTTTACTTTCTTGTCTATTTCGTTCTTCAGTGGTTTCTAACAGCTATTGGCTGAGTTAAACTTTGGGGCTATGTTCGACGTCAGGATCGTTTTCAAGAAGGACGTGCAAATTTTCGACAAATTTTTTGATGTTAGCTGTTTGGATACAACAGGCTCTGTTTCTTCGTGAAAAAATGCTAGTTATGCTTGCAACTAAATGAGTTCCTTAAAATATGAAAAATGTTTCCTATCAGCTTCAAAGAGATCAGGGGCGTGACGTTCGTTCAAACCTTCAAAACCGAGATCATGTTCTGGATCCAAAATATTTTGCCTAATTTCGGGAAGGAAATTAACTTTTGCATCAGTACTTTTCACTCATTTTGGCCTTTATAGCGAAACATTTTAGACCGTACATCGAAAACGTGCCATAATCGAAGAAGGCCGTTATAGCGAAATGTCGTATAAAGAGCGACCGTATAGTGAGGTATGAGTGTATTTACAATTAAATAATGTTTACAAAAATTAACCGATAGCCATTCGAGTATTTGGACGTGTGGTGGTACTTTCGAGATTGACTTCAGCCGGTCTCGTGCTCTATTTATATGATTCCTGCAGCCTCCTTTTCCAAAAGTTTCATCACGCCCTCAAGTCCTACGACCTGTCTATTACAGATCGAAACTTGGTGAACATGTTGCCTTGGACGTCACATGACTATCATCTGTTATCCATTTCCTTAGACTAAGACACTGGGCTATGGCGACCTTGGACTGTATGTTGATTGTGATTGAAAATTGTTTTGTGAATTTGGGCTCGAATTTTTGCCTAAAACAGTCGGTTTTACTCATTTCTGAAACCGTGGAAGCAGCCAAACCAAATTTTTTACCCACCTTCCTGCTACTAAGCCCTTTTTTAATTTCGTTTCTTCACTAAACTTATTAACTGAAAGGAGTGCATCCTAAATTCTTATTTTATGTCACAAGACACAAAAGAGACTGAAGATTAACACAATTAAGGCTTTTAGAAAGGCGAGATGAAACGTGTCCACTTTAATTTGTCGCGACAGCAAATGGCAAAATCATGTTTTTGGCTTGTATTTCAGATTAGAGAGTAAAAGCGGTTGGGGCTAGGATAAGGAAGTTAAAATAAAGAACTCAACAGAAAGGAAAGAAGAGATAATAGTGAAACTAAGTCAACGACCATTTAGGTGACACTTTTGACAAAAGGTTGCACATTGCAAATTAACAGAATAAAAAGGACAGCAGTTAGGAGTAAATAATTTTTTCTACCATCAATGACGATGAAATAAATGTCAAGAAGAAAGCTGTTGAGCCTCACTTTTAATCTCAAATCACGACAGCATTCAAAGTCATTCAAACCCAGACAAATAGACTCTTTATTGGTCTGTTGAGCGAATAAGAAAACTGTCATATTAACAAATCACGCGTGAAGTTTCATTGTTGCCACTTGAAGGTTAATCAAAGTCAATGATAAATCTTAGAATTCGCTCCTGAGTTTTATTTCCCTGCTGAGCGAACAAAGAAAATAACAACAGAGGAAAACGTTCATCTTTTTAGTTTAAGAGGATAATCAGTACTTGAGACAAATTTAATCTCTGTCGCGAATCAAATATCTACCGAGATAAGATTTTATAATTTTGTTAGGGTTTAGTATGATTCGGTTTACTTCGGATTCTTTTCTACGTGAAATATTATTATAAAGACATGTTTGTGAGCATTTTTGAGGTGAGAGTTTAAGAATTTTTGGTTCTTCAGTCAAGAAGACACTTGAAGAAGGCTAATGTTGTGCACAATATTAAAGATATGCTTCCAAAAAGACAGGAGGGCATTTCCAAGGAAATACTTCCAGAAAACTTGGAGTATCGCATTCCTCGGTTATAAATATAAGAAAATATAAAACAAGAAGAATATCTGAGCCCAATGGCCGTCCCACTATACTGACAGAGAGACAGGCCTCAACAATGAGATGAATTTTAACACCTGAAGAGACCAAGACTGCGAAGGAAGCTTGTGAACGGTGCGGAGTGCAACTGTCACAAAACATAGAGCTGCTTGATTAAAGTTCACTGAAGAACATCAGCATTGGATGGTTGATGAATGGAAGCGGGTTCTTTGGTCAGATTAATGTAAACGAAAACATATTAATTCAGATGGGATTAGGTATTTTTGGTCAAAAGCAGGAGAGCATGAAATTATAATAATAAAATAATATTATAGCATTAGAGTTACAGTAAGTATATTAACAGGCTGATACAACATAACAAAAAGTAAAATAATATAAAGGAAGTTCAATTAATTACAATCACATATGTTATCATCAGAACATCAATTTCAATCGACATTTTATATATGCTGAACGAAGTCACTATTTATACAATAATATATAGAGTACAACATAAGAAGCGTAACTAATTTATGATTGACATACAAATCGTAGAATTATTAAACAAATGGTAAGCAAGATTGAAACAAACAAATAAATAAATATTCTGTACAAATAATAAACCAAATAATACTTTATGCTAATACTATTAATAATAAATTACAGATTACTAATAACACGAAATAAAGTAAATAATATTAATAATAACAAATGGATTTATACTTTTACAAAAAATTTGACTACACGAGAATAAACAAAACATGAAATTATAGAAACCGTAAAGCATGAAGGAGGCTCAATAATGGCGTGGGGCTGTTTCTCCTTTTTCGGGGTAGGGCCCTAGAAAAAATTAAGAAAATTATAACAAAAGAGGTTCATTTGAGGTTGACTTATAAACGGTTACATGTAGAAATGATTAAATAAATTTATATGAAGAAAATATAATTTGTCCATGAGAGAATTGCCCCGAATAGATCTCAAAAATTGTTTGAAGAAATTTTACAAACTCAAAATTTCAAACAATAAAGCGGTTTTGAGAGCAAAACTGAACAAATTTCATTTCAAAAAGGTTTTAAAAAATTATTTTTTGACTTAGTCCCCTCCTTTATATTATAATTACAACATACAGATAATATAAGAAATTTTGAATCTCAGTAAATTCTTGTTTAAAGCAGGAATTTGGATTTCGTTGCGAATATTTGATTACTTTTGCTTCATAGAGTAAATGAAAATGTAGTGATTGATCAAACATTTCTCTCATTTTCAAGTGCACTACAATTAAATAAGATTATTAGTTGTGTACAAATTACTTTAAAAACTGTTAGTGCAATTAATGAACACTCTGTTAAAGTTTATAACAGGAGATTTAATCGTTCACACAGAAACTTTGAAAGTCTTGCTGCAGGACATTGTTGACTTTGATGAATTAACTACTTCTAATAGCGGTCAAACCAGAGCCCCAAAAATTGTTTTAAAAACTTTCTGAAAATTCAAATCAAAACTATTTTATATAACACAAATACAGTCCTCTTCACGAAATTAGGACGCCTTCGGAAATTGTTTTTTAGCGAAATTTATTTTAACTAATACAGTGGTACTCCAAAACTACAAATACTTCTCATGATTTTAAGACACTGTTACTCAATCAACGACTCTAATTGCAAACTGTCATTACATTGCTGCATGTAATATATACTCTCCTGTGGACATCATCACTTCCAATTCTCCTAGAATTCGAAAAATTTAGTTTTCATAGAGCAGTGATTTCCAAAGTGGTTTATATCGACCCCAAGGTCTATGACAACCTGCACGGGGTCTACGTCAGTGAAAAAAATTTAGGGGCCCATGAAATGAAAAATGGGAGTCCACGATAGTTGACGTCAACATACAATGATAGAATCTATTTACTTACATTACACTATCTTATAATATAAAGACATATATTACTTATAAAAGTACCTGTGAAGTAAAGAATTTACACAGTGAGAAGTTTACAAAAATCAGTATCAGGTATGTAGGGGGAACAAACCGAAAAACATGACAAGGGGGCTACAAAATTTTCGCATTTTCAAGGGTGACATTTTGTTTTCAAAAAAAAGTACAGAATTTAAAGTCAAAAATATTTTAATACAGTAAAGGTACAGTAATACAACGAAAGTTGACCAAGGAGAGAAAGTATAAATAAAACCTCTATAAAATGACTACGAGACAGACAAGATTTATTGATAAATTATTCTAATTATACATATATATATATACATAAAACATAAATTATATAATTGATAAATATTCTTATTATACATTTGACACATTTTGAACGACAACTACTACATTGTTTTTCATTCACAATCAAAACAACTATAGACAATGAAAATAAGAATCCATGGAACTCTTAACAAGATGAGAAAACTGAAAGGAGAACAAAGAAAAGATGAAGAGGTACATGAGCAAAAATACAGATATGGAATAAAAAGAAAGACGAAGGGAGGTTCAAACAACTGGGTTCTTTTTGAATGCCAAATTACAGTTTAGGCTTAGGTAGCCTTCCTAACATTCCTAACGGCCTTAACGTTCCTGGCTTTCTTAGCTGCCTTAGCTGTTTGGGCCGCCTTAGCTTTCTTAGCTGATGTAGGCGCCCAATTTGCCTTAACGCTACTACTCTTCTTGGCCATCCTAGCCATCTGAGCTCTTGTAGCTGGTACAATTCTCGCACTCATTCTGGCCGTTTTAGCTTCCGTAGTCTTTTTAACTAAGGTAGCTTTCGCACTCTTCTTAGAGGTCTTAGCCGTAGCTTCTGGTGTAGCTTTCGCACCTGTGTCATCGGTCTCAGGTGTAGCCTCTTTTGATAGTGTAGCTTCGTCATCATCCTTGTCGGTCGTAGCTCCTGTCATTCTAGCTTTCATACCCTCCCTGACCATCCTACGCTTTGCTCGAATATATTCTAATTCTGCTTCTGATTCACGGTCAAATTCTGATTCAAGTTCTGAATCTGATTCAGTTTCCGTTTCAGATTCTGATTCAGGCTCAGGTTCTGGTTCTGGTTCAGGCTCAGGCTCAGGTTCCGGTTCAGGTTCTGGCTGTGGTTGAGGATCTGGTTCGGGTTCGGGTGGTTCAGCAAATTCAACTTCCACTTCTCGATATTTGAGTTCTTGAATGAGTTTGTTCAGTTTATCGAAATCGGCCTTGTATGATTTGGGTAAAGCGTTCGTCCGGAACATTTCTTCAAACATCATTTTGATTTCAGGATGAAACCCCAAACTGTTGAGTATATCCAAATATTTTTGTAGGTTTTCCGTGGGCCGTATTGACTTAAGGTAGTCTGTCATTAATTTATCAATCCTTTCCTTTTGATTCATTGTAAACTAAAATTAGAACGATGAATTAGAAAATTTCGCAATATGAGCGTAACTATGATCGAAACGATACAAAGGAAGTGATCGGCCATTTTGATGGAAGAGAAAAATGAAATTTAACAAAGTAACTTACCCTGGAGAGTTGATGGTATAGCACAACACTAAATTCAAATCAACACACGTCGATAGACGTTTACAAATAATAAGAATCACTAGTAATTATCTGAAAATCTTCAAAAATGATTTTCTGCTCGCATCCGCCCTACAAAACTCGAGAAAATCGAACAGAGAATTCTACGCAGAATCGTATTTTGCTTCAAGTTTTTCCATTTCCGGCGTTCCCGAAGTTTCGAAACCCCCCCGATCAGATTCAAACTTAAGTGAACCAATTACGCGCATTCCCGCCTTTAAATTTAAAATTTTGTCGTCTGTTGATGCGTAACTACGTGACTCTTGAAGAACATTATATTTCTACGGCACTATATAACATAATTTTTGCTGATTATATTTTAATACTATTTATTATATTCTTCCTCTTCTTCTTTTCATTTTCTATCTTATTTCTATCACTTATAAGGAGACCAGTTTTCTTAACGGTAATTCTATCCCACGGTCGACCGAAGTCAAATATATCGGGATTCATCTTGACCACAAAAACCAAAGAGTTCAAGCCCAGTTGGTTTTTAACAAACTTCTCTGGCTGTTGGGAAGATACTCAGAACTCAACCTTGGCAACAAACTCCTAATCTACAAAACTATCCTCAAACCCATCTAGACGTATGGGATTCAGCTTTGAGGCTCCTCCACAAATTCAAACCTCAAAATCCTTGAACGATTCCAATTAAAAACTCTCCGCATCCTAGTCAACGCTCCTTGGCCCTAACCGCATCATCCGTGAAAATCTGGCGATTCCGTAAAAGAAGAAATCGCCAGATTCTCCCAAAAATACTCCACAAGACTGAATTCAAAAAGACTCCATTATTATTGCTATTATTACTCTCTCTTCTCTTCTCTCTACTCTCCTTCTATTCCTTACAATTCTATTATTATTATAATCACTCTTGACTATTATCTTTAGACTGTCCTCCAGTCCATTTTCCCATCTCTGGGGTTGAGACACTGCTATGTTGCCTGGTATAAAGCCCAGTTACAGCCAGACCAACTACTTAGAGACAGATGGCAGTTGTCATGGGGTGAAATAAATTACTGGTATTAAATAGCCATGAGGAATGGTCTTTTTCTACCATTTTTCGAAATTCCTTAAACTACTCCTGTGTTGCTTGTAGATATTTTTTAAATTCGGAAACAAAATCCAAAATCATTTCTATCTCCGTCTTCTAGCCCAATAGTCGGACAAATCGTCATCAAAAAGAGCCAAATATAAAGCAAATAGAATTTAAATTTGTTCAAACAGCCGTTTTAAAAGCTCTGCTGTAGAGACAAACTTTGATGAGACATTTTTAACAAGATAATTTGGGTTAAAAGGACACTCTCGAGCTTGCCTTTGCTAAATACGGTATGTCAAAGTTGAAAAGATTTGTGAAATTAATTCTATACTAAAATGTAGATTGTTTTTATAATCAATTATACATCAAAGTGTGCATTACTTTTGAAATTTCCGTTGTGACCATTTGGTTTGTAGGAACCTATTCCGAGCTTCTCTAAAGCAATCAAATCACTTTCCACGATTAGATTGTACCGTGAAAAGCTGACAAAACAAATCAAAACGATCGAAATCAAGGGCGCTAGCTCTTCGCTGTCATTTTTGGAAATTTTGATCAAAAAACCTTTTTCTATGTCAGATATTTTAAGCGAGGATCAAAATTTCAGATTTTTTTCTCGCCCGATTCTTCCAACTCACATTCCAAACCTCCTTCTAAATCACAGGTCTTAATAAGCTGTTCTTAAAATGCTGTGTTTCTATGGAACTGTCATTACTTCTCCAAATAACTGATTGGTCAACGTCCCATAATTTTTGACTTCCAGGTTCTGCTCAACTACAGCTTTGTATGGCAGATAATATCTATAACACACATCCTCAAAAGCATTCTCACCTGTTTTTTGAACTTCTTAGTGATATAGCATCACCGTGAATACATGAAAGTAACATCCTGTATTACTGTTAATTTGAGAACAGCAACTTGTGGTCTTCAAAGAATAATTGCCAGACACATCTGATTCCTCTGTCACCAACTTTCAGCACAACAAAGTGACATACCGATGGTAGAAGTTCTAACAATTTTTATTACCTTTTTTCAGGCTCTTCATTCTTCCAAAATGTCCCTCAATGTTAACCCAACTTTCTGTAGAAGGAAAGAGTTGCATCATTTCTATCATGACTACATTTTTCAAAGGTCAATCATCTGTCGAAACGATCTGTTTATCTACAGAAAAGGCAAATTTGCTTGCCTCATACCTAGGTTTCATCTCAGAAAATCGAGTAGTAAATCCAACTCACTATGACTTCGAGGTACTCCACGCTGCCATTAGTGGCTATATCATCTCAACAAAGATTCTGGCTGATTAGTCTGAGCCATTAGTTTAAAACTTAAGCTAATTTTAGTCATTTAAGATCAAAATAATTATTCAGCTTAAAGAGAAACCCTCCCAGATCTTTTCCTCTAGCTTCTCTGGTTTGCACCGCTGTTGTCAATACAGCATAACCAAACTGTTGAGAAGGCAGTTAATCATTCTGTACATTGAAAATCTAGGATATTTCCATCAGGAAAGTTGGGTCATGATATGAATAGGATTCAAATAAATGAAATGTCACAAATAAATATTTTGTACTTAGATTTATTGATACATTTTCAAATTATACAGTTAAATTTTTCGAGCTACTTCTACTACGTCTGAATGGTTAGCTTTCTAACCAATAAACCTGGGCTCGGTACCAACTCGGTCACCCCTTGCAGCATCAATAAGGTTCTCCATCCGATCAAGGGCTCTGTACATCTCATTCCTTGCAGCGTAAGTTTCTTGCATCGATATCTCCCCCTGGCCTTGGCTTGAACTTTGAGGGGGTGTTGGTGGCACAGGTGGCCCTTCCATCCTCCTTGGCTGCAGAAGCCGTAAGCTCTGAGCCTCCGACTTCCTTGTCTCTTCCTCCATGCGTTCTCCTATTTCTCTCATGCTCTCAAATAATTTTCGGGCTTTTTCCCAGGTTGCTTCAGATATTTCACCCATTTTTCTCACTGAAATGACAAAATTCAGCAATTTCAGAACAGCATTTCTACAATACACAATACTACAATGAACAGAAATGATAATAATAATAATAACAATAACAACAACAACAACAATCGCTCAAATTCTTTGTTTAAAAGCTACAAAGCAATGTCATTTCACCCAAAACAAATACAAAATGGTAACAATAACAGTTACCAAAACAGTCAAGCAGAAAAAAAAAGATAAAGTTTGAAGACTTACCCAGAAAAATTTCACAAAACAGCGAAAAAAAATTTCAAAATGGCCTCTCAAGGAAAAGCTTGAAAATCAATGCAGAATATTTTCAGGAGATATATTTGCCAGCACGTAGAAATTCAGCGCAGAATCCCTGTCGTTTCCTTTCTTCTGCGGTTAATGGGATCGTCGAAGCTTTTGAGGACTAAAAATCCTACAGGATTATAGAGTTTTCAAAAACTTTATTATACCATAAATTCAAATAGAAAATGGTCTTTTCCTGTCTTGTCATTCATGTCAAAGAGTCGAATATCCTCATCTTTTATACCTTCCCTGTTGTGTGAGGGTATTTTTGTGTACAGAAACAAACTTCAAATACCTGTATTTTCCTCACATTCATTTTTCGTAAATTTTGGGTTAGTATAGTTTCAAAAATATTATTCCGCATTTATGGCGTCCTATACAGTTCTACAAAAAAATTTTCATAACCATAAAAGTCAATTTAGACACATCTATTTTGTGGTTTTGTTCAGATGGCTTGTAGTAAATTTGGAAAACAGGAACATCTCTCCTTCCATACTATTAAAAAATTTTTTTCTAGGATTTACGAAAGTTAGGCTGTCTAAAAATTTTTCGCACTGTATCAAAAAGAAAGGATGCTGGGAAACCTTGCTGCTGGATCCTTGTCAACTACCATCTGTCTCAAGCGAGACATTTTGTAGTTGGTCTGGCTTTAAAGAGGCTTTATATCCAGGGGACAGACCAGTGTCTCAACCCCAGGGATGGGTATTAAGATGTGACTGTAAGAGCAGTCGTAAGAATGGGTAAGAATAAGACAGAGAAAGTAGGTAGGAAAGAGGATATAAGTACAGTAAAAGAAAGTAATGGTAAGAATAATAAGAATAAGGAAGAAAGGGATGAGATAGAAGAAAGACAGGGAAAATAGAAGAGAAGGGGCAGTAGAACTGATAATAAGATAAGGGAGGAAGGAGGGTAGAGTAGCAGGTAGAAATAAGATAGAAAAAGGAAGAGAAGAGAGGGTAAAAAATGAGAAAGATGGAAAGGAGTAGAGAGGTGACGCTATGGGAAGCGTGTTGTGGAGTCTAGTGGTTTGTGCCCCTTTAGGCGTCGTTGGTCATGTGATTTTCAGTATAGTTTTCAAAAGTTTAAATATATCATATATTCAAATGCGAAATGATCTTTTCCTGTCTTTAATTTCCCGTCAAAGGATGAAATTTCTTCATCTTTAACTTCTGAGAGTATTTTTACATCCAGAAACATCCTCTAAACATCTTCTATTCTTCCTTCTTTTTCAGGTTTTGTAATATTTACTTTGATGGTACTTCCGAGGGTATTTATTCAAATAAAAATAAACCACTGCCCTGCTACTTTCTAACAAGAAAGCTATAAAAATAAATATTGAGGCATCCTTTCGCTAAAATAAAATTAGAATATATAAGATGGAATAGATTTAGTTGTGGGTTTTGTAGCCAAAGTCAACAGAATAGCAGTTGACTACCCTTTGTGCCAAGTTTCTTTCAGGCCACTGTAACACGGCTGAACTTTTAAACAGATTTTCTATAATTGACAGGGTAGATTGATCCTTAAAATTAGAAGGACAAAGTAGAACTTGAAAATTTCTTTAAACAGGTCCTTTATTTTGGAAACCACTCAGATTAATTTATTTAGTCGCTTAATCGTCAAAACCCATGTTTATTTTAATCCTGAATCTTGGTTTTTGACAATGTCACACAAGTCATCGGGCGAAACATAAGCTACCCCGAAATATTTTTCAACAAGTAAACTAAAGAGGAACCAGAAGTCAGAAACGTTCAGACCCTGGAAGGATAAAGACGTTTCCAGTGGCCACAGTTTTCAAGCCGTTGTGAGAGTCAGGTACACATTTTAGCTCTTACAAATGACCTCAGTATTCTTGCTTCGTCTTATCTATATCGAACGATGTGTTGCTTACAACAGGATTGATCTAATCAAACCAGGTACGGATGATGCTGTACCTAATTCTGTTGTTACAGGCTTGATTGCAGTATACCCCAAAGCTGTCAATGTAGTACAAACATCGCACCCAAATTTAGGGAGGAACGTCAAAAGAGAGAACGCACCAGGAGACATATCCCAAACCTGCCGCATGGTTTCTCAGGAAGCATGGTGATATCGGCTTTGGTGTTACCCGATTTATGACTGGTTAGTTCATCTCTGCGGCTACCTTCACAGAATGTCCTATTTGGGAGAACGAGGGGACCCATGACACAAGTCAAATAAATAAATAATATTAATTTCCTTTCGTTTCCCAAAAATTTAAGATATCCAGTCGCTTCAGATCGAAAATTTATAGGGTTGTAGGTACAGGAAACGATGACAGGTGTAAGAAAAAGTCACGGGTAGTAGGGAAACTATACAGAAACTCAAATACGAGTGACACATTTAAAGACAAAATTTAAGAAAACCAGGAAAAATAAATCAGTAGTCAGCAGTAGAGGCACAAATGACAAACAACCCCAATCATTTTAACAAAATTCCAGGAATCAGCAAAAAGGAGGAAAATTAAGCTCGAGCTCTAGAATGAAGCCCGGGAGCTAAATCCCCATTAAATATTTACATAAAAGCGGACAAAGAGGTTGGAAATAGGTCAAAACGGGGATGAGAAGTGAGCTTGTTGCCATGGAGACCAGTTGAAAATCCGATACTTCTTGATGAAATTTCCCGTTTCTCGACAAAATTATGCGTCGAGGAAAATTATTCAAAATAAAAGTTTTTTTTTGGAATTTTTTCTGGACATTTGAATGACTAATACAAATTTTTTTATTTAAATTTGGGCGTAATTAGTTATGCTATTTATTGAATCATCACTGTCATCTTTTTATAAAATCGGAAAATTTTCATTCCTGAGTTGGTCGTGATGTCTTCTTTAAGATTCTTCCAACTTCCTCTCTCTTTAAAAATAATTTTATGATTGTCAAGCGTTTTTCTTAAAAAGCATCGCTGTTGAGGCATAATTTAGACAAGGCATTAGAAAAGACAACAGAAAAGGACAAAGAGGAAATTAAGTAGTAGCCCAATAATATAAAAATAAAAAGAAATAGGCAACAAAAAGTTTCAACAGTTATACTAATAAGGCTAAGTGAACACAAGTACTCGGTACTCGCTACTTTAGATATTCAGATCTGACCAACACCAAGTCATCCTCTTTGAGAAACGAGAATAAGATGATACGGCCATGTAATATCTGAAAATCGTTTCGGATTGAAATCGTCACGGATAGTAGGGAGACAATTCAGAAATTCAAATATCAAAGACACCTTCAAAGAAAAAATTTAAGAGGACCAGATAACAGAAACTGGTAGCTCCGTCAGAAGAGTCCTGAGGATATCCGACGAACCTAGGGGAAGAGGCAGCCCACCAAGCACCTCGATGATTCAAATCAAAAAGCTTAAAAGGAGGAAATTAGGGACCGAAAGTTCTAGAACACCCAAGTAAGGAGACCCGAAAGAGGTCATATATACACCACTCTATTCCAACAGGTTCAACCAGAATCCAAAACCTATCTACCTTTCCTGGCGAAGCAGAAGAAGCGGGATAGTAAGAAACCTAAACCTCTGTGCGCTACCTCTGGCTTCACCTTTTCCACCTCTCCTCCGGTATCTTTTCTTACCTTACACTTCCTAAGTACCTACTGTATATTACTTCTCCCTCATAAAACCGGAAGATTTTTATGTCTTTAGAACATCAACCCTGGTGTTAAATTTCTGATACCTCCCTACTACCTTTACAAAATTTAAATTTTTATAAAAATAGAGAATTTAAGAGATTCCCTACTACCAGAGGAGTATTATATTTTGCAAGAACTACAACTCAATTAATTGAAATATGTTAATATACCGAAGGATGATATACAGTAAGGGTAGGAAAAGAATAAATAAATAGTCAATGAGTTTACATTTCATTGTCATTTGCTAACGTCCACAACACCTGGAAAAGAAATTAAATATTCATATAATACTTAGCAGAATGGGATGACATGTACAGGTACAACAGAGGTTTCTAATGTAAAGTTTAGCCCCCAATAAGTCGTCATAGAAAGGTTCCGAAGGCATAATTCTTGCCCCCATATCTATTCCTTCAAGTTGTTTGCCCAGGAATGACCATGATCGAGCCTACTTTTGTCTTTGTCTATGGACATGGTAGTTGGTAAATATTTTTTTGGTTTTTCTTTTCGAGTGGGAGTCATCGGTGGTTTTTTGTTCATTTTTGCAGACTCTACCGCCTTTTGCAGCACTGCTATCCTATCTGCTATCAGAATAATTTCAAATCTCTAAAAAAAAAATTCAAGGAAAGAAAGGAAAACTCACCCGGAAAAATTAATGAATTCACACAACAGCGATTGCGCCGTTTCCTTTCTTTGTTCTCTGTAAATTTGATGCCTCTCACCATAACGAGATGTTCGTGGGCGATTCGACGCAGAGCGCCGTTTTATTTTTTATTTCTTCCTTTCCTTCAAAATCTTATCGATTTTCCTCGTTTTAGAGAATCTGGGTCAACACGTTATAGAGCTTTTATAAACTGGAATTTAATATATCATGAATTCAAAAGAAAATTTTTCTGTTTTGTATTTCTCCCCAGAGAATAAAATTTCCTCATCTTCTTTAACTTCTCTTTTGCGTATAGATATTTCTGGGTCTCAAAACAAATATCAAACAGTTCTATTTTCCTCATTAATAATTTCTATAAATTATGGCTTCGTTATAGTTGCCAGTATTTTGTTTATCGCTATTTAAATACTTGAGGTAAAAAAAATTTCAGTATACCAACTGTCTGTGGGGAGGAGGAAATGTTCATGCATATTGGGTAGAGTCAGATTCCTCTTGTTGTATTAAGATCCAGCAGACCTACCGACTAAAACCTTCCTCTTTAGCTGAGTACCCTCTCAGTAGTCTCTTATTGTCACATAGTGACAGAGCTTCGTTCGGGGCTCGGTGAGGATGAAGCAGCAAGTACAAAAAGACATAAATAGTTAGATACTATTTTGGGTTGGGTACTTTGACCTTCAGGGTCAATTGATTTTTATCTTCGTGATAATTTCGGCCTCTTTTTGTTGGTGCGAGAGACCTACCGACTAAAACCTCCCCTCAGATGCGCTTTCACCCCCTCTGAATAGTCTTTGAGATGGACCAAGACAGTACTTCGTCCAACAAAACAATCTATTCTTGAGGGGGCTCGGCGAGGCCGAGGTACCTGAAACAGAAAAGCATTAGTAGGTCGGGTTTTATTCCAATCTGAAATAAACGTCAACACATCAGTTGTCAGCAAAGAAGCTCTTCGTCCTGTTCTTTTGCGACGTAATACGGACTCGCAAAATACCTGAAAGCATGTTCATGTTCGGGTATCACGCTGGAAAACTAAGAACCGGACCAAATTCGTCATTGAGTTCTCTTCCTGTTCGTTCTATGAGTACTAAACTCCCCATAATGTAGCTCAGCACTGCCCAACTTATTTTTCTTGCTGGACTAAATTCCTTACTCTCTATCTGTCATATTGTTATTACTACCACCTTCCTCTTCTTCATTCCTATAATTATTGTCTATTCTCGCCTTTTATTCCCTCCTATTTTCTCTGTTTTCCATCTATTTTACTCTATTCCATATTATTCTATTATGATAATTACTCTTGACTATCTCTTATCCCATTCTTTACCTCTAGTCACATCCGATTATCCTATCCCTGGGGTTGAGACACTGGTCTACGCCCTGGATATAAAGATCCTTTAGACCAGACCAACTACAAAACGTCTCGCTTGGTGACAGATGGCAGTTGATCTGGGCTAAAAACAAATTGAGCTTCAATATTGTTCTCTCATTTTGCAGAATTTAAATTTCAAATAAGTCACTTTCAAAAACTAATGAAATTTACGACACAGTCAGGCAAACTCGATGAGAAATTCATAAAAGACTTAGAGAACCAAATAACGGTTCCTCGCTTGAAAAACTTTAAAAATTCTGGAATTTTATAATTTCGCTTTGTATTATATACAATATAGAATTAATGAGTGAATTTAGACTGGAGTCAAATAGAAAAAAAAGATGAAACTTATATTAAAAACCAAAACGATACACAAAGTAGTGAAACAAACTTGATGAGAAATTTAAACAAGAGTTACAGAGTCAAATAGAGTTTCAGTTCGCTTGACAATACAGTATTTGAAAATTTAACAGATTTACAAATTTCCTTTATAATGTTTATTATTTAGTACTAATTAGTGATCCTCTGTTACATTCAAGTACAAAAACGAAACAACAAAGAAAACTCGCGCCAAAAACAAAGTTTTTGACAAAATTTGAAAATTCCAAAATCTGACAAATTGTGTTTGAAATTTTTCTGTCTAGCATACTCCCTAAAAGCTATCAAATATTTGGAGTGCTGCACTACTAAAAAATTACATCATCATCCCAAAAAAGGCTACTGTTCTTCATCTAACTAACAAGACCATTTCCTTGAGAGGCAGACAATACCACCTCTCGAAGCTAGAACACCAACTAAACTTTGTAATAGTGGCACCGATTAAAGCAGGCACGAATTTGTCTACTAGATAAATTACCCGAGTCTTCCCTTATTATGGCTAATAAAAAACTTATCTCTTATCACAACAATTAGTTCTTTCTCTGTCGAAGACCCTGGTTGATGTCACAAATCAAATAAATGAAACGGCCGCCCTGGCCACCTGGAGAGACAGTAACAAACTGAGTAAGATCAGACTTACGAACTTCATTTAAAACTTTCGAGAACCTATATGCCGCTTTGCGTGAGCTTTCTTTAGTGAAAGTTCATTTTTTGCTGAGTAATTATTAATTACAGCACTAAGGAGTGATTGTTGATGAGATTGGAGTAGAGAAAGCGACGAAGGACGAAGTAAACTCGCTCCAAAACCAAAAGCTTCACGAAACAGTAGAGCAGACTTGAGGAATAATTCATAAAAGTCTCAGAGACCTATGTTATGTTTCCTCCGCTTGAAGATGTTTAAAAACCTGAAATTTGACAAATTTCCTTTGTACTATATATAATATAATGCTAATGTGTGATTTTTAATAAGATTAGAATATAGAAGAAGACAGGAAAAGATGAAAACTTACCACAAACACTGATGAAATTCCAAGTCAGAGATTCAAACTTGAAGAGGAGTTCATAAATGCCTTACAGAACCAAGTTATACTTCCACCGCATAAGAGCTTAGAATTTCTGAAATTTGACAAATTAATGATATACTATTGACAAAACATTTTTCATTAGATTTGATTTAATTCTACAAGGCTGATCAAAAATTCTACTTGATTTGATGCACAAACGAGTGAAGAGATATTAATAGAAAACTTTAAAATAAAGTTTCCTATATTGAGAACGCATGAAAATTTTAGAATTGGGAGTTTTCTTTGAAGTACTTTTGATATACTAATTATAAATAATTTCCTAGATTATATTCGATTAGAAAGCAAGAACAAAACTCACCTTAAAGTCAAAGCGATTACGTTGACAAACTTGATGAAAAACTCCCACCAGGACTTTGATAGCAAAATAAAGTTTGCTCCGCTTGAAATGTGTGAAAACTCTGAAATTTGATAAATTTTCTTTCTATTATTTATAACACAGTTCTAATACGTGATTCATATTTTGGACTAAAATAGAGGAAAATAAGAAATAAAACTCACTTTAAAATCCAAACCTCTTCACAAAACAGTGAAACAAACTTGAGGAATAATTCGTAAAAGTCTGAGAAGCACAAATAATGTTTCCTCCACTTCAAGATGTTTGAGAATCCTGAAATTTGATAAATTTCCTTTGTACTATATATAATATAATGCTAATGTGTGATTTTCAATAAGATTAAAATAAAAACAAAGACAGAAAAAGATGAAAACTCACCTCACATACGGAGCAAAGTAATACTTCCTCCACTCAAGGGTACTTGGAATTTCTGAAATTTGACAAATTTCCCCTGTGGTATTAATAATATACTTGTGAGGTATCATTCTCCATTAAATTTGATTTTAACAAAAGACAGAAAACGGAGAAAAATCACAATAAAAGGTGTTGAAATTCACAAACGAGTGATGAGATATTCATAGAAGACTAATACAGCCAAATAAAGTTTCCTCCGCTGGAGAACGCTTGAAAATTGAGAATTAGTATTCTTTGTAATATTTTAATATAGTAATAATTAATTTTCATTCAAAAGGAAAGACGAAAACTCACCTTAAACTCAAAGCAATTTCGTAAACATTTAAGCAAACTTGATGAGAAACTCATTCAAGACTTAAAGAGAGCCAAATAAAGTTTCCTCCCTTGAAGATGTTTGAAAATTCTGAAATTTGAAAAATATTCTGTGTTATTTTGATATACTAGAAATAAGAGATTCTCAACTTGATTCAAATAGAGAAACTGTCAGAAATAGAATACAAATCACCCCAAACACAGATGAAGTTCACAAAAAGAGTGGCAAACTTAAGAAATTCAGACAAGAGTTAGACAGCCAAATAACGTTTGAACTCTAAACTTATAAACTTTGACAAATTTGCTTTGTATTATTTATAATATAGTGAATGATCCTCCATCACATTCGAATTGAAAGAGAAAAAGAAGAGAACTCACCATACAATTTAAAACAGTGAAGCAAACTTGGAGAATAAATACAAATATGAGATGGGCAAAGAAATTTTCCTCCGCTTGAAGATGTTTGAAAATCCTGAAATTTGACATAATGCCATAGTATAACTTATCAAATACTGTTAATAAGTGATTTTTCATAACATTTAAATGAAAAAAATGACAAGAGAAAGATAAAACTCACCTTGAACACTGAAGAAAGTTAAAAATCAGTGAAGAAAAACTCCACGAAAAAATTCATAAGACTGAGAGCCTCCCTGGAAAATTTTTGAAACTTGAAATTTGAGAAATGTCTTTTATATTGTATATGATAATAATAAGTGATTCTACGCTAGATTCATATAGAGTGAAAGACAAAAGAGATGACAACTAACCCTAAACAGAGTCGTATAACGTTTCCTCCGCCTAAACATTATTGAAAATTCAAAAATTTGGAAAAATTTATTTTGTATAATTAATTGTGATATACTAGCTGTAACAGATTCTCCATTTGTTTTTTTTCTCGTTCGGCCAATTAGGGACCACGATGTTTTTCAACTCATTTTCACTCCTATTTGTTGGAGCAAGTTATTACATGAGTTGAAAATATGCCTGATTATGAGTCAGCTACCTTTCGTTGAAGGCTTTCTCGCTGACTGAACATACTACCAAGGTTGTGAGCCTTAGAGGGAATTCTGGGGTGAAAGGATAGTGGATAAGTTGAAGGAAAACATTTAAGGTAGGGAAGAGCGGGAGAAAAACAGGCACCCAGGTGGGATTTGAACCACGGCTCTTGGAGTGATAGGCAAATGCTCTAACCTCTCGCCTACCAGACACCAGGCCTCATTTGGTTGAAATAGTGAAACTGACACAAAATCATAGAAACTCACCTCAAACACTTCTTCTTCCTATCCCACTCCGCGACAGAGATTGGAGATCATCGTGCTGATTATTACCTTAGAGACAGTTGCACAGAACAGGGATGCAGAGTCCAACTGGAACCACTCCTGAAGATTCTTCAGCCACGAGGTCTTTCGCCTGCCAGGTCGCCTTTTTCATTTAATTTTCCTCTTCCATAATTAATTGAAGGAGCCAGTACTTCCTATTTCTCATCGCCTCAAATACTATTGAAGTCCAAAAAACAAGAAAACAGATTTGAAGAGGAATTTATACAAGACTTATACAGCCAAATAACATTACCCCGCTTGAACACTATAATTTGCTTTGTAATATGTATAATATGGTGAATGATTATTTATTTAATTCGAATAGAAAGAGAAAAATAAGAAGAAAACTCACCTCAAAAACCAAGGCAAATCCACCCAACAGTAAAGTAAGTGTTAGCTCCGCTTACAGGAATGAAGGCTCTTTTGCTCCGATTCCAGGAACACAGGCGATAGAGAAAGACAAACAATAAAGTGAAGTGTAGTCCTCTCCTTTTTTGAGGTGTTACAATATCCTCTTCTATACATATTTTCTTTCTATTAAAGCCAACTCTTTTATAACTAGGTATGTGATAATAACTCTTTCAAATCAAATACACCAGTTGGTAGATATACCAAACAACATCATATGATGGTATACCTGTGGGTAAATATAACAAACCACTGCACATCATATAAATAAATAAAATACCCACGTATAGTACATATAAATATCGTAACATAATAAATTTAATAGATAAATAAAAGATGAGCTATTTAAATAATATATAAACAGACCAGTGGGAGTTCTACGGTGTAATGGTTGAGCCAGAATATATAGTCGTGAGTCCATATCCTTCTGTTATACCCAAAAGGCTACAATATAATTCCGTCATATTTGACGTTACTCAGGTACTTTGTTCGAATTTCCACCAACTCTCATGAAATCGTTTTATTTAACTCTGTCGCTGTTCCACTGTTGTGGATATTATCATTACCAACTATCTGACATTGGAATATTTTTATACTTTTGTGATACAACCTGTCCATTCACCTTTGGTTGAGTTTGAAAAATTCGGTGTTACCACAAAAGCATTCTGTTGGACAAGGAAAATATGCAAAACGACAGGAGAGGGAAATGAAATGAAACTTCTGAAATATATACTTGATGAATGATTTATTGAAACATTTTTTTATTATACCATTAAAACGCAACGAGCTACTGCTCCATTGACAAAAGAATAACTGAAAACATTTTTATAAACTACAATCATAAAATTATACTGAACAATGACACAACACGTCGGACTTTTATCAACAAAAAATTAAAATTTAAAGTGTTACATTATTAAACCAAACGACTCTACATCATAATATGAAAAACCAAAATGGAGGTTGAAACAACCTGGATTTTGTTACATTATTATACCATCGTCTTGTCAAATTACTGCCTGGATCTGGATGGCTTATTGGGGTCATCCTTCGGACCAAGCATGCTCAGTGTCGGTTCAAGGTTTCCCGACAGGTACAGCCGTCTCCTGAGATCATCCAAATCGGTCCTTGTTTCCCGCAGTAATTCAATCATCTCCTCCAACCTTGCCTCGGCGTTTAGATCATGTTTTGGATCTCGTTTGTTCAAAGGTTTGTTCTTTACATTCGGAAAGTCTTCCAGCATTTTCTCGATTATCGTCATCCGGATCATTAATTCCTGGACTTTTTCCCAGATGTCTTGCGGTGTTTCTTGTTCCATATCCGAGTTTTTTTTTCTAGAATTACGAGAAGAACAGAATGTCGAATTAAGCCGGATTGAAATTCACAAACTTGAACCAACTACGACATCTTGGAAAGCCAGAAACACGGAAATAATCGATATACTGATTGACGGCCAAAAGCTCGTCTATGAAAAGTATCAAACAATCTCATTTTATACATATGGTGATATACATCACATACTACATTGTTTAAAGTTTCCCGGCATTCCAGTCGGAGAAAAACGAAAAAACTTAAAAACTTACCTGTTTGAGACTTTGAGTCACAAAACACTAAACTCAATCGAATAGATACTGAAAAATCTGACAATTTTCAGGAAAACTTTAATGATAATATTTCCTTCCGGTTACTTGCTCGGAAAATGTCGAATGCGTCATCAAAGATGGCTGACGAGATCTGTTGCCTAGTAACTGAGCTCAGACGCAGAATCTTTCTCACATCCTTCCCCCAAAAATCAATTGAAAATGCGGTGTTTGAGAATCTAGGTCACCATGTTATAGAGTTTTTAGAAACTCAAATATAATATGTCACAAAATCAAATGAAAATTCGCCTTTTCCTGTCTTGTATTTCCCATCAAAGGGTGAAATTCCCTCATCTTCTTTAACTTCTCTGTCGTCTGAGTGTATTTTTATCCAGAAGCGAACTCTAAACACTTCTATTACCCTTATTTTCAGGTTTTGGAAATTTTGCCTGGGTGGTACTTTCCACGAGATTATTCCTCACAAATCGTGCGGTTTGTGATTAGGAAAAACAATTTTCATAATATGCACACATCTGTTGTCTCTTGATTTATTATTTTCAGTATATATTCGAAAACTAGCAGGAGGCCAGTGATATAGGGATTAAAACTCTCGATTTTTGAAGTTATGGTTGTTGGTTTGATCCTCTCTTATGTATTCAAGCTGATCAAAACTCAAAAAATAAAATAAAATAACGAATATTGGAGACGTCACAATGATGAACTATGAAAACATATGCCAAACCACGTGATTCGAAGGAGAAGAATTGCCTTTCTACAGACACCTGACGAGAATATACTCAGAAAAACTGATCAATCAGGTCTCGAGACACTTCCTCAACAGCCCCCAAGCCGGAATGGTTCGTGGAAACTGAATAAGACCTGAGAGAAGCAGGGGTTGTACCAAAAGAGGTACAAAGAAGGAAAAAAATAGAAAACACGAGTTTCCAGGACAAATCAAAGCTGAAAACAGAGTCGAAATGGACAGGAGAGAGAAAGAACATAGTCAGAAAACAAGGGAAGAAGACAACACCAAAAAAAAGAGAAATGGTTGAAAGTAACATAGTCCGAAGAAGCTCTAAAGTGCATCTAAAACTTATTAGAAGTACAAAGAAAATTGGATAGGGCTGGTATAGTCGGAAGTAGAAAATTTATTCTAAGAACAACAGAGGTATCATGACTAATACTACTCAGTCAGGAACTCTGTTGAAACTTCTACCTTCTATAACTTTAATTACAACGGTACCAACTCTCTAAAATCAAAACCTTCTTACCCCAGTACTCTGTACTCTCTTAGTAGTACCTCCAAACTCCATTCTTTTCCGAGGGATGTTTGGGTCTTCCTTGACTTCTTCTTCATGGTTCTTCGACGCAGAAGCTGTTGCTTCATTTCTTTCAAGGTGTATGGAATCTCTATGTTTCTTTTTGTCCATCTCACTTCAAAGATTTTCAGGGATGACATTTTATTCTGGCAAAATAGAAAATTTAGGAGATTCCTTACAACCAAGAAAGTGTTATGTTTTGACAAGAATTCAACCAATGTAAGGAAAGGTAGGAGCAGGAACAGATAAATTAACTCAAAAATAAATTATTTTAACAAGATTTATTGAAAGATTTTCTCGCTACAATTGATACACTACAAATCATACTACGACATTGTCATTTTGTCGCCAAACCTTTAGCCACTTAGATTAGTAAGATGATTAAACATGTTGAGTAAATTGATCTTCTTTTCAACGAAGATCACATATCCATATATATCGTCGGATAATTGGGACATTCTAGCGAATAATTCGCCAAGATTCCCAAAGCCCACTCGGGTCTTAGAAATATCCCTCAACTCAACTGCCAAATCCCGTAATTCATCCAAATTTCCCTTCAATCTATTCTTTTCTTCCTGGGTTATGATGTGCGGAAGTACTGACTCATGCTTCATCAATTCTTCAATCAGCAGATTGTTTCTTCGATCAATTTCTCTCCACACTGGATCGTTCGCCCTTGGATGATTCTTGTATGGATCGTTCTCCTTTGGATCGTTTTCTTTTGCCTCGTTTTCCTTTGGATCATTCTTCGGATCGTTCTTCGCTGGGTCAATCTTTGGAACCTTCTCTTTTGTCTCGTTCTTTGGGTCTATCTTTGGAACGTTCTCTTTAGGCTCGTTCTTCGGGTCGTTCTTCCTTGTATTGTTCTTCTTCGATTGTTCTTCTTTCCATTATTCTTCTTTGGTTTACCCATTTTGGATTGGCTTATCCAACAGATGGTACTTTAAGTGTTCGAAGTAAAAGTTCCTAGAATTACGATGGCTGAAAACACAAAGACGAAAATAAATTAATAAAGTAAATAGCTTACATAAAAGACTTTATTTCCCAAGAAATGAGGTAAAAATATAAAGAAAACTTACCAGAGGGCCAACTGGACCTGCCGAACGGAAGATAAAAGCTGAACTGGTGGGAAAATCAATTTAATCTCAAAAAGGGTACAAAATCTCTTTCCAAGATACAAGGATTCGACGCAGAATCCCTGTTTCTTCAAGGCCAGTGTGATATTCCTCGTTTCTAAAAATTGAAATCATCCCACTGTAGAGTTTTCAAAAACTCAAATACACCATAAATTCAAATGAAAAATGGTCTTTTCCTGTCTTGACATTCATGTCAAGGACTCGAACTTCCTCATCTTTTATAACTTCTCTGTTGTCTGAGGGTATTTTTGTGTACAGAAACAAACTTCAAACACCTTTAATTTCCTCGTATTCAATTTCCCTAAATTTTGGGTTAGTATAGTTCCAAAAATATTAATCCGCACTTATGGCATCCTTTATAGTTATACAAAAATTATGATAATCATAAAAGTCAATTTAGACACGTCTACATTATGCCCTAGGGAGTCATAGCTCTGTGGTAAATTTGCAAAACAGGAACTTGTCTTCTTCCATACTATTAATAATTTTTCTAGGATTTACGAAAGTTAGGCTGCCTAAAAATTTTCCGCAGGGTGTGGCGGTGGTTCCTAACTATGTATCAAAAAGGAAGGATACCGGAATTTATTCCCAAATAACATTTTGTACATAAGTATTAACGCCATGGTAGCAGAATCTGTGCTATTGCGCCATAAATATTATTTATAAAAAAATTATAAATTAGAACTAAGTCATCAAATTTGTAAACTCAAATCCAAATCTTAAATTTGGAGCTGTATTATTTAGCATTTTTAATTCTTATCATTTTCTGGTGCATTTTGAATCTTAACTATTATCACACCTCAATTATTAAACACAAATTTTTATATAAAGTATTTAATTTTTATTTAAAATTTATTTCTTGGGAATTTTAGAAGAGATAGGTTATACATTTAATGGAAAGAGTTTAAGCAATACTTTGATTAGTTTTTTGTAGTAACTTGTAGCCAGAAATGAGGAAGAAGGTAGGAAATGAGTAGATAAGTGGATTTGAATGGTGTACATATCTTGACACGTTGTTAGTCTTCTGATTAGTCAGGAAGGTATGAGGCGAAAGGATTGGTATGTGGACATGACCAGTTTGTAGTTTTGATCATCTTTCCTTCGGCCAAAAAAGTTTGTTCAGACAAATCTATGACTGTACACGTATACCGATATTATGAGCTGGAGGTCTGTGATGTAGTGGCCTAAGTACCAGACTAAGAAGTTATAGTTGCGAGTTCAAATCCTCTTCTCGTTGAATCTAACTCATCGCATTTCAATTATTAAACATATTTTTTATACTAAATTCAATATTTTTAATTAAAATTTATTTCTTTGAGAGTTTTAGAAAGATAGATTATAAATTTGATGGAAAGAGTGTAAGCACTACTTTTATTAGTTTTTTGTAGTAACTTTTAAATAAAATAAAAAAGGAAGAAGGTAGAAAGGTGGAAAAGTAGAGAAGTGGATCTAGGAGAAGTTGAATAGTTTACGTCCCTTGAGATGTTAGTTTTAGGGTTGTGTAGAAGGGATGAGGCAAATGTACTTTTGACCATCTTTCCTTTAGCCAGAAAAGTTTTTCAGACAAATTTGTCATTGGACACGTTTACCGTTATTGTGGGTTTCCCAGCTGGAGGCCTTTGATAAGTGGTCTTAGTACCAGACTGAGAAGTTATAGTCGCGAGTTAAAATCTCCTTCTCGCCTCCTGTTATTCCCCAAAATAAGGGCAAAAACAGGACTACAACTCAACTATAACTATAACTAAACTATATTTTGGGTATTCCAAGTCGTGAAGAGAAGTGATGGGATGAACACCCAGTCTGGAGGAGTACTTCAAGAAATGCACTTGAAAATTAAACCACAGAAACCTTTTTGTATACAAATTTAGATATAATACAGCCTTCTGAACGTCACATCTCTTGTTCCCGCCACTTTTATAAAATATTCCTAATTTATCTGATTTCGTAGGTTGAAGTTTCAGTATCAAAGGAAGGAAAACTAAGAAGAAAATTCTTGGGAGCTGACGCTGTATTGGTCAAAATTTTGAAAATTCATTTCAAAATAATAAATTACTCGAAAACAATAAAGGAAAACTCCAACTTACGATTTCGCGGGGGACTCCATTTTGAAACTGGTTAAGTTGCGCAACGCGAAAACGACTCCGAATTCAAACGAACTTTTCCTACCTCACACAATTTCGCGACCAACAAATATCACGATAATTTCCTTTATACTGGTTGGATTTCACTCAAACAAATCACAATTTGTTCAAAAGTTAAATACACAACGTTGTAGTGAAGTTTTGAACCGATTAAATGTTTCTCACAGGAGATATTTTAATAAAACGAATCGGTGTGCTCGGAAAATTGTATTTTGGGAATAATATTACGTGACAGGATGAAGGAGAGAAAAGAACCAATGAAAATTGAGGGCAGAGTGTAAGGTGCTGCTCCGGGTGGTGAAAATTCAGACTTTTCCACGATGCGCTCTTTTGAACTTTTGGTTTTAAACGCGTAGGAATACTTTTTGATTATATATCACAGCTTTTAGTGGGGTTCCTCGGTTTTCAAGAACCAGTTGTCTGAACCAAATTCGACAAAAAAACGAAGGGAAGAAAGAAGACATCTAGAACTAGTGATACTCTTACTGTATTATCAAAATATTGAGTTTTAAATCCGTTTTTCACCGTATTTTCTATGTAACAGGAATCCGCGACTATAGGTTCTTAGTCTGGCACTTATACCACTATACCACAGACCTTTCACGATATATTAATATTAGAGAATTATATTCTAAAAACTATTAATAAAAATTATTTTTTTGAGGAGATTAATAAATTAGAAAATATAAATTGGGAGAAACTATTAGAGTTGTTGACAAAACGAAGAAAGAAAAAAGACATCCAGGACTATTGGTACTCTTACTGTATTTGCAAAGAACCAGACAGTAAGAGATAATAAATTTCTTTCTTTAGCTACCCAAAAATACATTTTACATAGGAGAAAAGTTGTTATCAAAGTTATACGATGAATACACGTGCGACAAAAATTTGAAGAATCGATGTTACTGGTACACATAGTGAAAAATACTGTAAATAAATCTAATCAAGAGCGCGATACTTGTCCCTCTACTTCTAAAATTTTGAAAAAGGGGTTTGGTAATAGAGGAAACAGTAGAGTATAAAATGCCGTATATCGTATTAATGTTTTCCCTTTATAACGATAATTTTAATCTTAAAAATTTTTTTTATTTACTATACAACTCAGAAGCTGTAAGCCAATTTGGCTAAGTATTTTCACTGAAGAGTACTATCTGCAGTGCCGGTAACTCAACAGTAAGTAATATTGTCGGGCATTTGCTAACTGAGTGTCCGAAATTGAAAGAACCTAGAGAGGACTATAATATAAATGAAACTTTCTATGATCTCTCACTGAAAGTTTTGGTGAAAGGACATACTTAATTGTTTTGTTTGTAATTTTTATTAGTATATAAATAAACTGTTAATTAATAAAAAGCAGAAGGAACAAACAACAGAACAAAAAACTTGGATCGATTTGAATTATTTGAAACCTTAAAAACGACCAAGACCACCTTAGTAGAAAGTCGGCAAATTTTTTCTTTATTAAGTAATCTTTCGCGCCATTTTTAATTTTATTTAATTTATATTATTATACGGCAGTAACAGCAACAGAAAAATGTTAGAAGAACTAAAATTATATGAAATTAATGTAGAAGAGATAAAAGAGGAAAATCAAAAATAAAGAAGGAAGAAAAAAAAATTTTTTTATGAACAAAGTAAACTTGGGAAAGCAAAAGGAAATCGTCGTATATAAAGAAGCGCGGAGGAATACAAGACGAGAAAACTTCCGCGAGGTGTGATGTGAACCCCGATTTACTCTTGTGAACCCTTTTTGCTTCAAAATGTATCAAGCAAACATAATAGCGAGAGGTCTTTTGGAGGGATCCTTTGGGTGGAAAACCACCTCGGATGAAATAAGGCAACATTGCTATTCCTCCGCCGATGTAGAATATCGACGAATCACGGGAATTTTGCTGTGTTGTCAGTTTTCTTTTTCCCTCCAAAACGAAAATTAAACACGACCGCGCATTCCACCCTTTGTTTCTCAACTTGGGTGCGGTGGGATGCTGTGGAAAATGTAAAGCGTCGTTTAAGTTTAGTATGAGGTGATTGAAGTTTAGTATACTTTTTGGTGTTTCTGTTATTTTTCTAAAACCGTGGTTTATTGGACTAGATAATTATTTAGAGTAGGGATGTAATCTGCCAATTTTATTTACAGGCGAGTTCAGAATTTTCATATAAATTGAATTTTCTATTTGTTTTTACCTCCGATATTAAGGTCTTTTTGTTCGATTAGGTCATCTTCGGACCCGTTTATTTCAACAATTTCTAGTGTTCTGTTGGTACTCTTACTTTCTGGCTGTGTATTTATCAGAGAAGTTGTCCTGAAGGTCATTTTTTGGGATCAGTTTTAAAATTGATTGCTTGCATAGCTTCTCATAATTTTTTCTTTAGGTTGACGACAGAAATCTTTCTTTGAAGGGTTGGTGATCATCTAATTGTTATTATTTTCCTGACTTCATCAACCAGATA
Source organism: Columbicola columbae (assembly GCA_016920875.1). Lineage (NCBI taxonomy): Eukaryota > Metazoa > Arthropoda > Insecta > Psocodea > Philopteridae > Columbicola > Columbicola columbae. The sequence continues at coordinate 10,398,878 of JADMLL010000009.1, read as the reverse complement.
TATAGCCAAGGTTCTTAGACTTGAAGGAAGGTTTTTGGATAGGAAAATGTTGAAAAAGTTTAAGATAATATAAAAGAAAACAGGCTGGAAAAATTCTTATCAAGCCAGGAGTCAAAATTGGGTGTAGTAGGTGACAGGGATGAACGTTAAATTGGAAGTCGGGTACGCATACAATTATTTATAAATTTACTGCCGGCCAAAAGTTGAAAACCATCTCAAAAAAATTTCACAAAACCCTTTTCAAAGTTCTGAAGTAGAGGAAGAAGTATAGGGATCTTAATTATATTAATTTATAGTATTTTTTATTATATGTACCAGTGACAGATTTTTAATTGTCCTGACACCCAAAAAGGGTGAAAACGGAATTAAAACTCAATATATTGTTACATATTATTATTTTCTAGCATATCAGTAAAAAGAAAAAGAAAACAGTTTTTGATTTTCTCAAAATTGACTCAGAAAACAGGTTTTTGAAAACCGACGAACCCGACTAATAGCTGTAGTCTATAATCAAAAAGTATTCCTACGCGTTAAAAACCAAAAGTAAATTTCGAAACAGCGCATCGAGGAAAAGTTTGGATTTCCACCACGCAGAGCAGCACCTTACTCACTCAATACTCTACTCTGAGTTTTCATTGGTCCTTTTCTCTCCTTCATCCTGTCACGTAATATTATTCCCAAAATACAATTTTCCGAGCACACCGATTCGTTTTATTAAAATATCTCCTGAGAGAAACTTTTAAACACTTCAAAACTTCACTACAACGTTGTGTAATTTAGTTTTAAACAAATTGTGATTTGTTTGAGTGAAATCCAACCGGTATAAAGGAAATTATCGTGATATTTGTTGGTCGCGAAATTGTGTGAGGTAGGGAAAGTTCGTTTGAGTTTGGAGTCGTTTTCGCGTTGCGCAACCTTAACCAATTTCAATATGGAGTCCCCCGCGAAATCGTAAGTTGGAGTTTTCCATTATCGTTTTCGAGTAATTTATTGTTCTGAATTGAATTTACGAAGTTTTTGACCTATATAGCCTTCGCCCTGAAAATTTTCATAAATCTTCAATTATTCATAAATATACTACCGGCCAGATATTGAAAACGGCCTCAAAAACCTTTTTCAAAATTTTGAAGTCGAGGAAAAATTACTGAAGTAGGCTTCCGCGGCAGTCAAACTTGAAACTAAAAACGTTGAACACTGGGTTTAGAGGTAGAATTATCGGGTTTTTGATTAAATTTATTTATAGTATTTTTCACTGTTTGTACCAGGGATATCGATTCTTGATTGTCCTCTCACATATTTGTCCCACATATATTCATCGTATAACTTTTATAAAACTTTTCCTCGTAATTGTATAATGTCATTTTCGTTAACTAAAAAAAGACATTTATTATCCTTTACCGTCTGTGTGTTTTGTAAATACAGTAATAGCTTTTCATTTTAATTTGACGTCCTTGATTAAAATTATTTCAGTATTATTTTTTGGATATTATTTTTTAATAATAATTAATATATATCGAAAGTGGGAGGAGTAGTGTAGTGGTTAAGTTCTTGACTAAGACACAAATGGTCGTGAGTTCGAATCCTCCTCCCGCATCCTGTTATACCCAAAAATTAAGGGTGAAAAACCGGATTAAACCACCACCACCACCATATATATCGCGAAAGGTCTGTGGTTAAATGTCAAACTAAGGACTTATAGTCGCGGATTCAAATCCTCGTTTCGTATTCTGTTAGATCCAAAAAAGAGTGAAAAACGGACTTTAAACTCAATATATTGTTACATATTATTATTTTATAGTGTATCACTATGAAAAACAAAAAAAGTTTATAATTTTTCAAATTTGGCCATGAACCGCTTTTTGAAAATCGACAAAACCTAGTAGAATCCGTAGCTTATAATCGAAAAATATTCCTCCGCATTTAAAACCAAAAGTTCAAAAGAGCGCATCGTGAAAAAGTTTGAATTTTCACCACCCGGAGCAGCACCTTACACTCTCCTCTGTGTTTTCATTGGTCCTTTTCTCTCCTTCATCCTGTCACGTAATATTATTCCCAAAATACAATTTTCCGAGCACACCGATTCGTTTTATTAAAATATCTCCTGTGAGAAACTTTTAATCGGTTCAAAATTTCACTACAACGTTGTGTAATTTAGTTTTAAACAAATTGTGATTTGTTTGAGTGAAATCCAACCAGTATAAAGGAAATTATCGTGATATTTGTTGGTCGCGAAATTGTGTGAGGTAGGGAAAGTTCGTTTGAGTTTCGAGTCATTTTTGCATTGCGCAAACTTAACCAGTTTCAAAATGGAGTCCCCGCGAAATCGTAAGTTGCAGTTTTTCATGAATGTTTTCGAGTAATTTATTGTTCTGAATTGAATTTACGAAGTTTTTGACCTATATAGCCTTCGCCCCGAAAATTTTCATAAATCTTCAATTATTCATAAATATACTACAGACCAAAACTTGAAGACCACCTCAAATAATTTCACGAAAAACACTTTTTGAAAGTTTTTAGGTACAGGAAGAAGTATCGGGTTCTTGATTATATTTATTTATTTCACATTTTTGTCTCTCTGTATTCATCGTATAATATAATACATTCATATTCGTATACATATAATTCGTATCATATTTGTCTCTGTGTATTCATCGTATAAATTTGATAGCCATTTTCTTTCACATTGTATACTGACATTTTCGGTATCATCATTATTAGTATTTTTTAGAATATTATTTTCTAATAGTAATATATAGGAGAAGTCTATGGTGTAGAGCAAGGGTCTTCAACCCGCGGCCCGCCGATATGTTTTTTGTGGCCCGCCAACGACTACACAAAAATAATTTTTAGAAAAAAAATAAAACTAACATTGACCAATTGCATTGGATTGATTTTTAATTTGTCCCTTTTGTTGATGTTGGCTTAATAAATAAATGTTTTCTACTTGTTTAATCATCCTGACCAATGCCGAAAAATTCTTATAAAAATACTTATGGTGCGGCTCGCTGTGCAGAAAAAAATTTTTTTTTGGCCCTTAATGTGTACAACGTTGAAGACCCCTGGTGTAGAGGTTAAGTGTCACTAACCCAAATCCTCCTTCTGTATACTGTTACCCACAAAAAAGGGAGAAAAACGGAATTAAAACTCAATATTCTGTTACATATTATTATTTAATAGGGCACTGGGAAGAAAAAAGAAATCAGTTTTCAATTTAGTCGAATTTGGTCTTGAAAAGCCGTTTTTGAAAACCGACAAACCGTAGTAGTAGCCGTAGTCGATAATCAAAAAATATTCCTCCGCATTTAAAACCAAAAGTTCAAAAGAGCGCATCGTGGAAAAGTTTGAATTTTCACCACCCGGAGCAGCACCTTACTCTCTGCCCTCAATTTTCATTGGTCCTTTTCTCTCCTTCATCCTGTCACGTAATATTATTCCCAAAATACAATTTTCCGAGCACACCGATTCGTTTTATTAAAATATCTCCTGTGAGAAACATTAAATCGATTCAAAACTTCACTACAATGTTGTGTATTTAACTTTTGAACAAATTGTGATTTGTTTGAGTGAAATCTATCCGGTATAAAGGAAATTATCGTGATATTTGTTGGTCGCGAAATTGTGTGAAGTAAGGAAAGGTCGTTTAAATTCGGAGTCGTTTTGCATTGCGCAAACTTAACCAGTTTCAATATGGAGTCCCCGCGAAATCGTAAGTTGGAGTTTTTCATTATCGTTTTCCAGATATTTATGGTTATGAATAGAAGTTTCGAAGTTTTTGACCCATACAGCGTTAGCTCTCAAGAATTTTTATAGATATACTGTCGGCGAAAAGTTGAAAAGGACCTAAAAAACATTCACAAAGAACACTTTTTCAAAGTTTTGAAGTTGAGGAAGAAGTATCGGGTTTTTGATTATACCAGTGACATAGATTTTTGATTGCTTTCTTCTTCACATTTTTCTAGCACGTCTATTCATCGTATAACTTTGACAACAAATTTTTCCTCCTAATTGTATAATGCCATTTTTGGTGGCTAAAGGAAGAATCATCCCTTACTGTTCGTGTGTTTTGTAAATACAAGAAGAGCATCACTAGTCCTGGATGCCTTTTTTCTTCTCTTCGTTTTTTCATTATCTCCAACAATTTCTCTTAATTTTTTAAATCTCCTCAATAAAATCATATTTATTAGTATTTTCCTATATTATTATAACGCGGGATGTCAGTGTCATAGTGGTAAAGCGGACTAGACTAAGAAGCTATAGTCACGGATTCAAATCCCCATCCTGTATCGTGTTATACACAAAATTCGGTGAAAACCGGATTTAAAACTCAATATTTTGATAATACAGTAAGAGTATCGCTAGTCCTAGATGTCTTCTTTCTTCCCTTCGTTTTTTTGTCGAATTTGGTTCAGACAACTGGTTCTTGAAAACCAAGGAACCCCACTAAAAGCTGTGATATATAATCAAAAAGTATTCCTCCGCATTTAAAACCAAAAGTTCAAAAGAGCGCATCGTGGAAAAGTTTGAATTTTCACCACCCGGAGCAGCACCTTACTCACTCAATACTCTGCCCTCAATTTTCATTGGTTCTTTTCTCTCCTTCATCCTGTCACGTAATATTATTCCCAAAATACAATTTTCCGAGCACACCGATTCGTTTTATTAAAATATCTCCTGTTAGAAACTTTTAATCGCTTCAAAACTTCACTACAACGTTGTGTATTTAACTTTTGAACAAATTGTGATTTGTTTGAGTGAAATCCAACCAGTATAAAGGAAATTATCGTGATATTTGTTGGTCGCGAAATTGTGTGAAGTAAGGAAAGTTCGTTTAAATTCGGAGTCGTTTTTGCGTTGCGCAACTTTAAGCAGCTTCAAAATGGAGTCCCCCGCGAAATCGTAAGTTGGAGTTTTCCTTTATTGTTTTCGAGTAATTTATTATTTTGAAATGAATTTTCAAAATTTTTGACCAATACAGCGTCAGCTCCCAAGAATTTTCTTCTTAGTTTTCCTTACCTTGATACTGAAACTTCAACCTACGAAATCAGATAAATTAGGAATATTTTATAAAAGTGGCGGGAACAAGAGATGTGACGTTCAGAAGGCTGTATTACATCTAAATTTGTATACAAAAAGGTTTCTGTGGTTTAATTTTCAAGTGCATCTCTTGGAAGTACTCCTCCAGACTGGGTGTTCATCCCATCACTTCTCTTCACGACTTGGAATACCCAAAATATAGTTTAGTTATAGTCATAGTTGAGTTGTAGTCCTGTTTTTGCCCTTATTTTTGGGGTATAACAGGACGAGGAGATTTTAACTCGCGACTATAACTTCTTAGTCTGGTACTAAGACCAGTTATAAAAAGCCTCCAGCTGGGAAACCCACAATAACGGTAAACGTGTCCAATGACAAATTTGTCTGAAAAACTTTTCTGGCTAAAGGAAAGATGGTCAAAAGTCCATTTGCCTCATCCCTTCTACACAACCCTAAAACTAACATCTCAAGGGACGTAAACTATTCAACTTCTCCTAGATCCACTTCTCTACTTTTCCACCTTTCTACCTTCTTCCTTTTTTATTTTATCTCGTTAAAAGTTACTACAAAAAACTAATAAAAGTATTGCTTACACTCTTTCCATCAAATTTATAATCTATCTATTCTAAAACTCTCAAAGTAATAAATTTTAATTAAAAATATTGAATTTAGTATAAAAAATATGTTTAATAATCGAGGTGTCAGTGAGATTCAAAAAAGCACCAGAAAATGATACGGTTATGACACACCAACTTCCTAGGTATAAAATGAAATGGTTTGGGTTACTGTATAATTTAAATACTCCTATCATTCTTTCTCTGGTGTGGACATCATCTCTGTCTACTCTCTTACAATCAGAACATTTTGGTTCTTACCTGTGTCATGCTTCCTATTGTCTATCTTCTTTCAAATTATTTAGCATTTACAGAGATGATATTTTATTCTGGCAAAATAGAACATTTAGAAAGTCTTATGTTTAGACAAGAAGATCTGTTAGTTCAAGGAAAGGACACCAAAGGTATGAGTTCGAATGTAATAAATAAATTAACTCAAAGAAAATTTATTTTTTCAATATTTATTGATACATTTTTCATTACAATGGATGCAATACCTATTTATACTACTACATTGTTATTTCGTAATCAACTCTTTAGACAGATGGTAGAGGAACATGAGGATTCATGTTGTAGAAATTCATCTTCATTTGAATGATGGCCACAAATCCATGTGTTTCCTGCAATAACTCGGACAGCCTGTTGTATTGCACGTTTCTCACAGCATCCACAACATCCTCCGGATCCCGAGTATCTTCCTTCATCGTGGTGACCAAAGCTCGTATTTCGGCCAAGTTTCTGTCCAATGTCCTCCTTTGGGCTTCGGTTGCGAGAATCGGAAGTACCGGCTGGTACTTCGCCACTTCACCGAGCAAAATATTGCATCGTCGATCGATTTCTTTCCACACGGGTTCGCCCATTTTGGATATGTTCACACAATAGACGGTGATGTAATAGTTCGAAATAGAAGTTCCTAGGAACTAGGAAAACACGAAGACGAAAATAAATTAATGAGGTAGATAGCTTACATAACACTCGATTTACCAAGAAAATTGGGGCTTTAAATTCCTAAGAAATAAGGAAAAAATTAAAAGAAAACTTACCAGATGAACAACTGAACCAGCCAAACGGAAGGTAAAAGCTGAACTAGTGGGAAAATCAATTTAATCTCAAAAAGGGTACGAAATCTCTCTCCAAGATGCAAGGATTCGACGCAGAATCCCTGTTGCTTCAAGGTCAGTGGGAACTACGTCGTTTTTAAAAATTTAAATCATCCCTTTCTTGAGCTTTCAAAAACTTTATAATATCTCGAATTTTAAATGAAAAATGGTCTTTTTCTGTCTTGTTTCTCATACTAAATAGTCAAATTTCCTCATCTTTATTAATTTGTCTTTTGTTTGATGATATTTTTGTATCTAAAAACACACTCCCAAGACTTGTATCAGCCTTTTTGTGAATTTCGTACATTTTGGGTTGGTGGTAGTTGTAATATATAATTGCATAATTTGTTTTCTGTTTTTCTGCTTCTACAGAATTCCGTACATAAATATCTAGTGAGTGTAGGTGTCATATTCTTTCTGTGAGGATTTTGCATACACTGGCGGTAGAAATACATACGTTTCAGTTATTTAATATTTTGGTCTTGGTCAGTATTTTGGGGGATGCGTCTCTAATAACAGTAATAAATTATTTTATAATACCAAATATAATTTATATATTAAAAAAGAAAAGGGAAGAAGACTGGGAAATTTATTTGAAATCTTAGCATCGAGACAAAGGAGTTTCTGTAGATAATTTAAGAGAGGGGAGTAGAAGTTCTGGAAGGTTGGATTTGGCAAGTTTATCGGGGGTATTAGTAAACCATCTATGCCCATGGAGGAATATTCTGTTGACGAGGGACAGGGGAGTGCTGGGTAGTTTACGCAGTTCAAATCTTTTCAAGAGGAAAAAGTATTTTTCTTAACTGAATTTTCTTAGCCCTCCTACAATACAGTATAACAGCCAGTCTGTCATAACCTAATACTAACATGATTCACCTTCCTTTCGGCTCATTTACCAGGTCTGTATGTATACATCCAGTGATTTAAGGTGTTGCGGCGTGCGATATATATAATATACCCGCCCTCATACTACTGGAATGTGCTCGGGAGTTGAAAGGTAGGAAAGGGATAGGCTGAGATAAAATCTCCTGAGAATCTTACACTTGTAGAAGATACCAAGTAGGTGAAGATGATGAGCGATGAGAGACGATATTCAGTAGTAAAACATAAGAAGCTGGTGGGCTTGAGAAAAATCTCGGTCAAACTAACGTATTCATGGGAGAGATTCACAAAAGCTCGTCTAAGAGTCGGTCAAGTAGCGAATACTCAGGAGCACTGTTACTACACTGCGAAAGCTCCCCAAACTTTAGCGAAAATCTGCCCCTTACTTGTGCCAAATTTAAACAAGAAGAGAACCCAGAAAGTTTGATATAACAGGACAGAACTTTCCTGTGGACCTAAAATACAAAAATTTTGTAACTACATACTTCGGTAGCACTGGATAAAATTTTTCATTTTGATTGTATTTGAAAACTTGACACTTGAAGGCAGTATTTAAGACTTATTAGTTGAAGAAGAATTTGAAAATTTGACGGAAGTGGCACTGGAAATGAAGTTTGAGGAAATAGATTTTGAAATTTCAGAGCATTGAAGAGAGTAGACATAAATTACAGAATAATTCAAGAAGATACACCGTACAAGAAAAATTCTAAGCGAAGAAACAGAGTGAGAGAGTGTAATATTGCTCAAACGGCAAAATTTCGAGATGTAATTCCCTCCTCTCTTTTAACATCTCTGGGGTGTTATGTAAACAAATTCAGACAATACGCCATCTTCTAAGAACCTATCTAGAGTGTTTAAGGAAACTAACCGGTATTCGTAATCAAATGATTACTTATGATACTGTATATAATGATACTCAATTAGCGACTCCTAAAATCTCTCCCAACTGTCATGAAATCATCACATTTAATGTATGTATTATACCTACAGAAAAGTTCTGCCCGCTTTTAGAATAATTCGAAGGTAATAAAAGAGAAATTGTCAAAAAGGAATTTGCTCTAACATGATCTTGACAGTATCGTCGTCGATCAAAGACCACCTCCCAGAGTTAGGCTCATTAAAAAGGTCAAAATCACCCAACTGACATTTCTCGAACCATCTTCTGTAAGTTTTATGAGAAACTATACCTTCATCGAACACCTTGAACAAATTATCTACTCTTTCTGTATCATTTCTTTCTAATGGAATTCATACAAAAACAGTGGCTTGAATGAGCTTCAAATCTGTCAATCGGCTAATCTATTCTAATATTAATACTAATATGAATCGGTGTTTGTTTTAGATCACTTGCTGAGTCAGCATGTAAACAGTCAGTAATAAAACGAGAGAACGAAAAAGCGTCAAATGAGTATACGCAAACGTGAGTCAAACTTGATAGAACTTCCCGGAAGACCAAATATATTGAAACACATCTACTGTTTCGCTGCTGTGGAAGTACTTACTGCCAACTCTTCTAGTGTCCGAAAAATTTGGTTTTTATAGTATATTAGCCACGACATTACCTCTATAACACTTTCTATCAGCTTTCTCCTTTCAAGAATTTCCGTATTTTCGTGGATGGCATTTTATTTCTGGAAAAATTGAGAATTTGAACAAGGACATCTGTTACTACAGCATCTTATGTGGTTTATCGTTTATTTATTTATCCAATCAACTTTTTTCTGTTTTAATTATTTAGTTTCATTTTATTTTATTTTTATTTATTTTTCACTCCACTATATCCGTATTTATTGCAATTAATTTATTGTGCTTTCAACCCTTAATGCTCTCTGGCAGAATAGCCAAATATATTATTATATTAAATTACATTGAAATATAAAATTCCGAGAACATTCAACAGAAAATATAAATATGGAAGAACAAATTCAGGAATAAAAATCATCTCTTTTAATCTATAATTTAGGCAAATATAAATTTTTTAAGTTGTACAAAAAATAAATAAGTTAATAATAATTATTATTATTATTGCAATGGGACCGCAGCATCATAACCGACCAAACTGTCCCGCATAATATGCCGGATGTTATTTGGGTGGACAACAAAAAAAGGAGAACGACGTTCTTCGAAAGAGCCACCCCTAACAACAACACCCTGGTCCAAAACACCACAAAGTATCAGAATATCGAACAACAAGTCCAGACACTTGGATGGATGGATGAATACTTTTACAACCGTGCCGATCATCATTGGATCCACTCCTTCCAAAGATATCCAAAGATACTGCTTGAGACCATCAGAGAACTGGATCAAATTTTTGACCATCTCCAGAAGGCGGTACTTCTGGCTCAGGAAGTTTATAGGGTATACACAGGATCGTCGCCTTGAGCCCGACAGCTTGGAAAGGGCTCCAACAGAGCTTAATCACTTTGACACTTAATGTCTGGGATAAGTGTACTTCCTCCCCAGGAGGGAGCTTTTAATGTTCCTTTTAGAGGCCAGTCCCCAATTAGGGAAAACAAATTACTGTTGTAAAATTATTTGGATAATATATGTTCTTTCTCATTGGATAAATGGGAGAGAGAAAAATATTATTATTATATTATTTATTTATCTATTTGGTTAGATCAGAGGTCGGCAAAGTGCGGGCGTTCGCGCCCCCGCGCTTTTGGGTTTAATCCTCTAGCAAAGTTTCGGCGGGAAGTGCGTGCGAGACCGATGGTGTAGAGAGCTCGGATCGGCACTTACTGTGCAACTCTCGAGTGTAGAAGAAAGTTTTCGAATAGTGAAGTTACGCGAATGTTAAATTATCACGACAGAATACGAAAATTGGTGAGCTCCTGTTTTCCTATCCCTGTTTTCGACCATCCTGTCTAACAATCATCATCTCTTCTCTAAAGGTGTGATTTCTTTATTTTTATTCGCGTCCCAGGCGCGCCGCATTTTGGATAGTGTATCCATATTTATGGTCCTTCGAGCCGGATCTGTCCGGGTAAGAGTTTTTATTGAATCCTGGGAGAAATCCCAACCATGGGAAAAATTTGTAAAATTTTATTGAGAAGTTACAATCCCGACAAGTGCGAAGCTGGTCCCAAGTAGACAGAGACCTGCAACGTCTTGTCCGTTCTCATGGTACTCTCAAAGTTTTCTTGCTTTGTTTACATTTTCGTTGTTCCATTATTTCTGTGTTTTGTTTATTTCGTTTTTCTCGCAGTTTAATTTTCGGTGTTTTACTATGGAGTCTAACAAGCGTAAGGATTTGGAGAGGCAGATGGCTGTTCTCCGGGGGCGTAGAAAGCCGATTTGCGCGTGCAGCGCTTGTACGATTTGTTGGGGAACTTAGAATCCGTAAACAGTTTCTTTCTCTTTGCGGTAATCTCGGTGAGACCATGAGGGAGCTCGTTGATCGCTTAAACGACCTCAATTTACAGTTGGGCAGACATATTCTGTCGATTATCAGGTTTTAGAGTCCGCTGAGGACATGTGTTGCTTCATCCGCCAGGCGGCAAGAGTACAGTCGGAACCCGAAACTAAAGCCGCCGAGGAATCCGTGCCATAGCACAACTCCCAAATTGAGATGAATTGCCCGTTTTTAGTGGAGACCCTCTGAAATGGCCCTTATTTTACGACACGTTTACAGTTTAATCACAATAACCGGAAAC
>JADMLL010000009.1:10374905-10387492 GCA_016920875.1 Columbicola columbae | reverse complement strand
GTTATTACTTTTTGTCTGACGTGTTTTGCCTCATTTTTCACTTGGCAAACGTGCATTGCGGAGGCTTCAACGAGAGGGGCGGATGTAACTACAGCATTCTCCTACCAAAACCCCTCTTCGTTCGACCTCTCGTCATTATGATTTACAGTAAATTTTGGAGCCAAAAGCGTTCACAAAAAGTAACTAAGGGTCTGGGTTGAAACTTTCAGTGGACTGTTCCATTTTGAATTTCCGCTGTTTCACTTTTCTAAAACTTTTGCGAATGACGCAAGTTTTGTGATGTTTATATTTATGAATGAGAAACTTTAACGATGCTGTATATGATTTTGCCAGAGTGTGGGAACAAACAAACCTGGAGAAGCTTGAAAGTGGTTTTAGAATTTAGGTTTGTGAATGGATTTCCTGGAGCTGGAGAAACTACGTTTTGTTCTTTGTTTACTTTGCTGTTTTCTCTGTTTCTGTATTTTGATGTGCAGAAACAAATTGAAATACTGAATTTTTATTAGACTACTTGTTCAGACTGAAACCGAAAATAAGTGAAGCGCAACAGCCAGTGAGATTTCTCAACAGGCGCTACCGTCTAGCAGAAAATGTGTGGAATTCTTTAGAAACCTGCAGAAACTTCGCACCCATACTTACCTTACAGCCTAAAAATTCAGTAGATTCATGAATGCAAACCTAGAAATTCTAGCACATTCTTGCTGATGAGAAAGCATATATCTAAATGTCGCCGGTGCCTACAGAAAATCTGAAGTCAGTCTTCCTAAAGTGTGGTTCAGTTACTATAAGTTATGGTCATTGTGCTTATTCTTTGTGAATTAACTGTTGTGAATTTAAGCATAATTTTTGTTAACTGATTTTCCTATGGACTCGGACTTTTTTAAGTTTTGAAAATAAATTCAGCACTGTCATGCTCCGCCCTTTTTCCTAGTTTTCACCTCTCCTTGGAGCAATCGCTTTTAAACAGTATTATTAGCATCATTTTGCCTTTTCCTTTTAGCCGGCAATTAGAATCGCGAGAGGTCCAATTGGGGGACCAAACAGGGGTCTAATGATTTTCCATTTTCCCTCCACAGGAAAACAATTTACTTTAATATTTTATACAGACATCTTATAATATTTTATCGGTGAACTCGTCCGTTTCAACTCTTTGTAGTATTTAAACGGCTGACTCTTAAAGTTAGTGTCGATTCGAATCGTCTTCTGTATCGTATTATACTCAAAACCTGAATTAGACAAAAATTGAAAAAAATATCCACTAACTATTGAATTTGTATGATGTTCAAATTTTTATATTTTCAAATTTAAATTCAGTAGACGCCTTCCGTTCGTTGGTAATTTTCTTTTAAACATGACTTTGTACTATCAAACGAGGCCAATTTCAAATTTAAAAGACAGAAACGTCTTAAAGAAGGTTCGAGATGATAATGGCTGAGATATTATTAATAGTATCAGTTCATAATATGATAAATCTGAATTATGGATTCACTGCTGGATTTTATTTTTATTGGGCTTATGAGAGAAAGTAGAAAGAGGAAAATCTAGAGTAGACTGTAAGGTGCTGTCACTCCCGATACCCATGGTGGAAATCCACACTGATTTACTACAATACACTATACTGATATTTTAATACTAATTTTAAATATTTTTTTAATTATTGAGCTTGGAATCCTCTCTTGTATCATGTTTTATCCAGAGGTGAAAAGCATGAACCTTTTGTTGAAGGTTGTTTGTGATTAAACCAAGGTTGTGACTTTGGGAAAGTATTTTGGGTGAAAGGATAGTGAGGAAAACGAAGAGAAAACTTGATGCTTAGGAACCGCAGACGGAAAAATGGAAAATTTTCACGATCCTGTTTTGATAACTGTATAGATCATAAATTTAATTCAACATAATAAATTATCAAGTTAACAACTGTAGGAAAGGTGGGATAGTTGATCCTGTACATGATCCCCTTCAAAATTGGCGCTTGGGGGAATATTTTTGTGTTGACATCAGGTAGCAGCCATGATGAGTACTAAATCTTGTTTATCTCATTTTTGAAAAATAACTTGTTGCTTTTAAATTTGAAAATTTGATTTTCTCATAATCCAACTTTTATACTGTGCACGATAAGTCGCAACAATTTAAATACTTGTGATTTACGATTTATTGCTTATTTTCCTGAAATACTGTGTTTATTTAGCTATTTAAAGCATTGTTTCCACAACAAATTCGCTTGACTTCTTGCTGGTTTTTCAATTTTCGAAAAATGGTCAGGATAGTTGATCCTTCATATTGGGAATGCTAATATTGATTGAGAACTTGATCCTAGAATCAAATATTCTCTTATTATATATAATATCCTCTTATGATTCTTTTATATGTGTCTCATGTTTAAGAATTAGGTTTAATAGCCTTCAAATGCCATGGAAGTATACAACTAAGGAAAGAAAAGAAAAATAAAAGAGCTTTTCAAGACAAAACTTTTTATCTAAGTACTTGTATAATTGCCAATTACACCCCATTAAAAGTCAGTTTATTTAGTTTATGTCTGTTTTCAAATTTAGTTCAAGCATTTTTAGTCGAAACTTTGGCGGATAGTATGATAGATCCTCCGGGATCAAGTAACCCACTCGCCGGGATCAAGTATACCCTGGTGTGGGATACTTGATCCTTGTGCAGCAGTTTGAAAAAACTGATTTGCCGCTTTGTTCGACAAATTAGAAGGTCTTCAAAGGTGCATAATTAATGGTCTGGAACATAGATACATGCCTCGTTGAAAAATTTCATTATCATAGTTGGAATTATTAAAAGAAAACCAAACAGGATCAACTATCCCACCTTTCCCCTACTTTATTTATTTAAGCCTAATCAAGAAATGTCTTGTCATACAGTGACACATGGAAACGCTTATATAGAGTCAGCATGTAGTTAAAACGACATAATGACTTGAACATCACTATTAAGCTTTTGAGACTTTTACGAAAGTATTACAGTGATAAAATAGAGCGAAAAATGGACGGAAAACTTTGTTAGAAAACTGGCGGGAAATTTAAAAATGGAACATTGATGACTGATGGGGGTGTTTGAACCAAAAACTCTGCGTTTACTTTTGTGAACCCTTTGACCTTCAAAATCTACCGTAAAAATAATTTCGGGTGGAAGGGAGGAGAATTCGAACCGAGTGATTCAGTTACGTCAGAAGAAAGCATTTTCGAAGCCATATCCGAAAATCATGATCCTAAGAGGTCCAAGGAGATCTTTGAACCCAACGCTGTCAACGGGACCTCTGTTGTACCACGCATTTTGGTACGCATCAAAAAGAGATGGCAGCACAGGACAGTGGTCGGTCGCTTTTCCTATTGATTTTCTTGTTTTGAGGGAAAATCATGTCTAAAAGCTGAATCTTATCAAAACCCCTCATTCGACCTCTCGACATTATATTTTACTGGTACAATCCGAACCAAAAAATGTTTAAAATTCTTCAAGTTCACACGTAATTCCGTGGCGTAATGGTAAAGTGCTGGACCAAAAAGCAAGGAAGCTGAAAGCTCGAGTCCCGAGTTCGAATCCTCGTCTCGTATTTTTATACTTATGGTGTTTAGACTGATAAATGAGAAATTTCACTATAATTTGTGAGTTTTTCGTTAAAATAGAACAGAAGGATTACAACAGCATATCTGGAAAATCTGATTTTAGGAATTAAATATGTGAACGGAAATTTTTCTTGAGCTAGAAAACTCTGTATTTTCGTTGTTTAATTACTTTTTTTGTGTTCTATCTGATTTCATGGTTTGATGAATACAAAAATAAATCAGAATACTCAACCTTATACATTATACTGCTTGTGGGAGGCATGTATTGTAGTGGTTTTATAATTTAAAATTTATTTTATTTATTTTTTTGTTATAAATTAAAAATAATTTTTATAATTTATCATTTTACAGAGTCAGCTGAAATGAGTTAAAAGCTACATGATGACTTGAAAGTCACTACTAAAGTTTTGAGACGTCTACGAGTATATATTTAAATATTTATAGGACATATATCACGATCAAACTACAATTCAGCAGTGTGATATGAAATTCGGCACTCTAATTTATTTCTGTTTTCATGGAAATGAGAAAAATGGCGACATTCATGAAAAAGGTAAAACAAGAAGAAAATTTAGGATCTCGAAGATCATTGGAGCTCCGTTTCAAGAGCTAAAATTCAAAAGTTACAAAATTGGTCAGTGAAGTTTACATTTTCAAATTTTGAAGTTTAAACGACTGACTGTTGAATTTCATAGAAGATGACACAGGAAGGAAACTGTTCTCGAACTAGACGAAAGCAGGAAAACCCAGTCGATGTCAGGGTGGGGAATGTTACAAACCTTTAAACTTTTATATTATGCTCTATTGAATTTTTTTTTTGTTTTAAATTGGAAATAATTCTTATAACTGATTGTTTTACAGAGACAGTTGTCAAGTTTTAAAAACTACATGATGACTTCAACATCTCTACCAAGCTTTTGACACTTTTACGGAAGGATTTCAATGATAAAATAGAGCGAAAAATCGACGTAAAACGTTGTTAGAAAAGCGGCGGAAAATTTATATTATATTAGGCTGCTGAGTTTATGTTTATTTTATTTTAAATATATATATACCGTATATGTATAACAGCTTTCCGAATGTAATAATCCTTGTTTCTATCATTTTTGTGATAGTATAATTCATAAGATTTTAAAGTAGTACCATTATCAAAATGACAAACCTATCCTATCTGAGTTCAAATTTAAGATGGTGACCTACACCCAACTTAGATCAAGCTGAGGTCACGTCGGTCACATTATCATGGGAGTGACCTCGGTCTAATGGGTCTGTCGGGCACGTAGAATCGAAAAACGGTCGAATTGACCTACAGCAACCCAACGAGGGCTACTGAAAGGAAAACGCATGAGCAACAGAGTCGATAAAGTAGATCTTAGGAAAGCTCCGTCTGTGGTTTTCGTTATTATTACTATATTTTGCAGTGATTTCCAAAATTTATTTTTCCACGGCTCTCTTAAATGTATTTTATCAAATATTTGAAAGTGAAAAACTAAATTTTGGAAACCACTGCAAAATATAGTAATAACGAAAACTACCAATGGAGCTTTCGTAAGATCCACTTTATCGACTCTGTTGCTCGTGCGTTTTCCTATCAGTAGCTCTCGTTGGTTGCTGGAAAATCGATTCGACCGTTCTTCGATTCTACGTGCCCGAAAGACAATAACCCAGTAGACCGAGCATATCAAACTCCCATGATAATGAGAACAACGTGACCTCTATTTGATCTAAGTCGAGATCCGTTCTTTTTTACTGGTCATAAACCTAATGAAATACGATTATTACAATGACTATATACAGTATATGTAATTATTAGACTCAATGGCCAATTTATCTAAACTAAAATATATATACTTTTAAACACATCTCAACTATTATCAGCATTTTGTTACACTTTTCTTTTTGTTATCATATTAATTTCCCTTTAACTACTACGCTCATGATTTTACCCTTTACCGTAGCAAACCTCTTCCCGATTTGTCAGAAAGCTACTCTAACAAAATCACAAACAAATCTCGTTCTTCGTACTTGAACCCATGTTTGATTGACTACAGTATGACCATTTGAGTTTAAACCACAGTAAGCGGCAACCCGAGAGACAGAGGGAAAAATCAAAACAGAAGACAATGTTGGACAATGTGTCAAGTTCCACCCAATGACCTTAAATTTAGAGACATCCTTCCTTGTTTGAAAAGTGTTCCTTTCTTCATACAGTATTCGAAAAAAATTCTGACAGAACGAATAGCTCCGTCTGGCGAAATTCCCACCTATGACTAAGGCAAATTTCTTAAATAGACCCAAAGGTAAAGAAATATCAAGACGAATATCGCTGACAGTTAACTGTGATTATGATAACAAAAACTAAAATCGTAAAACAGCAGAAGATCCATTCTGTAATCACCCTACAGCACTGGTTTCCAACCGATGCTCACCTAGCCAATTATGACGCTCCTCCTCGTGACTAAGGAACCATTTTGTATACCAATTACACATATACACACATATACATTTATGTATGGATTAACGAGAACATTCACTTTTACAGACTTACTAGAAGAGGATTCACTGTTAATCACTCATTCTCGAATGTCTTAATAGTTTTTGGTACAGACAGCCGAAAGGCGCACGTCCTGACCATGGCTCACCAATATATTGCCATGCCCTCCACCGGTGGAGCCTGCGCTCTAGGTTGGAAATGATGGCCAAATAGCGAACAAGCGGGTTGAAAACGCAGCAGGCTTCGACGAAACAGGAGGGAGTTTCCATGAAAACGACAGCAGTGAATTTAATCCTCTCCCATTTTTAAGTTCTCGTTTTCTTTAGTTCTCAGCACTGAATGAGGTGGAGGACTGGTGGTTGTATCATTTTAAAAGGCATATTAAGCGATGTAAATTTAAAAGGCATCCAAACCGTAAAATTTAAACAAAATCGGAAATGGTCGACCTTAGACCCCTGATCCGACCTCAAATCAAAAACGCCTTTGGTGCTAACCTACCCCTAAGTAGGGTATAATAACAAAGTATTTCTACCCCAGGGGTAATATCTATCTTTCTATATATGTAAGCTTACATCATTTTCTTTTCTTATTTTAGTTATAGTTGAGTTTTAGTTATATTTGAGTTGTTTTTGGGTATAGTAGAATACAGGAGAAAAATTTTGTTCTCGTTACTATAACTTCTTAGTCTGTCACTTAACCACTACACCACATATTTCCCGCTTTTCTTATTAGTACAATCGTATTATTATCACAAGGTTATATTATTAGCAGTTGTTTTAGGTGTTCCTTGTGTTAGTGATGTACGTATATTCGTATCAAACAAGAATTTTGTAGGTGCTGAAGCTGATCCACTTCCTAAGCCGGCCACGGGATAACCGTTACAATCCACTTACAATTAGTTTTATCATTTTTTTTTGGTTACTACACTCCTCCTCTTTGACATACTAATCATTTTCTTCTTTAACCAATCGTTGAGGTTATGACAACGATTACTATACTATTTATACAAGAATCCTCATTAAACTCACCAAACCCAAATATTTATTGTCCTAATGCGAGACAGGTGACGGCGAAAAAGTTTCAAAAGAAAAACTTCTTTGCGCCATTTTACGAACCGAACGACACAAGGAAAACAGCAGAGAAACACATTGTACGGTGCTGCCATTCAGCTACACGTGGAAGAATTTCTAACTAAGCGGAAAACTGAAAATGGAACATTCCACTGACGGGGGTGTTGAATTGAAAACTCGGCGTTTACTTTTGTGAACCATTTGGCCCTCAAAATGTACCCGAAAATCATGATCCCAAGAGGTCCAAAAGGTCAGTCAAGATCTGTACTTGCAACATCCATCCTTGTACGGATATTGCAAGTACATGCGTAAAATAGTATTTCCCCTCCGCCGAAGTGGAAAACCGAAGTTTCCCGAACATTTTCCGGTCTTGCTGCTTTTCTTCTCTTTCTACCGAAACGTGTAGTGAAGAAACCGGGCATTTGCTGCTGGACTTGAAAATTACCAAAACCATTTAAAGTCGATTATTATTCGTTCAGGTTGTAACCTAAAACTATCTTCAATTCTTCTGTCTTCATCATTTAATCAGTAAATAAAACTGTATATTAGACTTTAGTTATAAAACTCTAAAAGATATAAGTGCTTAGGAAATTCTTAGTCTACCTAACCCTTAAATATGAAGGATCCATTGACTTAAGAAATGTTATTATAGCCCATCAATTTGGAACCCATTTGAATCCGTGATCTCGGCGTATAGTCGGCAATAGCGAACTGTCTAAGCTTTCGTGTAGTATGAATCCAAATTTGTTTCCAAACAACCAATCCGCAAGTACAGTAACCTATTCCTTATCTATTTTTCAAGAGACCCAGCGAAGGGGGGTACACACGACAGCACCACCAGCTTGAAGAAAAATGTGACCACAATGCGGTTAATAGTTGCTATACTGTATATTGTTGCTTAACTGTATAACTAATATAATCATTCTACCAATCGTAATTATTAATTATTATTTAATTTTGTTATTGTTAAATTTATTTATTTATTTTTTGTTATATTTCAGTTAAATTTTTGTTTTTGTTGGTGGCGCTGTCCTGGAGGGTGAGTGGCTAGGGCTTGGTTTAATTCTGTTACGTCTGAACGGATTTGTTATTAAAAGATTAGTTCTATTATTGCCGTCACTATAATGTCATCACTATAAACAGAAGTGACTCAGTGCTACTCAATTAACTACGGTTAACCTCGTAATTGGGTTATACAATACCAAAAGCCTTTTACAAAAGAAAAGGACGAATACACACGAAATTCGAAATTCTAAAGGCCAAAAGTTAGAAATTGTTCAATCAGATCTAAAGTTTTGGATTTTGAAATTTAAGGCACTGAATTCTGCTGAATTTTTAAGAAAACGATTCGATACTGGGAGGAAAATCTGTTTTAGAACTACGCGAAACCACGGTGGCCATTTTGATGTCAGCATGAGAAATGCTTAAGCCATAAGAGAAATATAGGGTTTTCCAGTGAGTGGGGGAGCTCTGTTCCAACAGCTAAATTCCAAAATCGGATTTTGAACATTTGTCGGGATTCGTGTTTTTCTTCCGACCTATTCAGAAACCATTATAATAAACTTATTTATATATATTTATCAGTATAAACTATAACAAAATCTAGATAGGTATTAAGGAAAAGATCGGTTAAGTATAAAATCGTTGAATCTCGATCATAATTAAAATTCATTTAAATTTACTACGTCATCCATGTGGGGAATTTCGCATTTTGGGATTCGGCACTTAGTAATGTAACTCTGGAACGACCCCCAAAAAGAAGTTGGCAACACTGGAAAATATTCGCTTTTCGTATTGATTTTCTCCTTTTTGAGGGGAAAAATTGATTCGTGTCTAAAGACTGAATTCTTATCAAAACCCCTTCATTCGACCTCTCGACATTATATTTTACTGGTACCTTTCGAACCAAAAAATGTTTAAAATTCTTCAAGTTCACACGCGATTTCGTGGCGTAATGGTAAAGTGCTAGACTAAAAAGCAAGGAAGCTGAAAGCTCGAGTCCCGAGTTCGAATCGTCTCGTATTTTTATTTTTACTTATGGTGTTTAGACTGATAAATGAGAAATTTCACTATATTTCGTGAGTTTTTCGTTAAAACAGAGCAGAAGGATTACATCAGCATACCTGGAAAAGGTTACATCTGATTTTAGGAATTAAATATGTGAACGGAAATTTTTCTTGAACTAGAAAACTCTGTATTTTCGTTGTTTAATTACTTTTTTTGTGTTCTATCTGATTTCATGGTTTCACGAATTCAAAATAAATCAGAATACTCAACCTTATACAGTATACTGCTTGTGGGAGGCAAGTTTGTAGTGGTTAAAGTGTTTGACTATAGTGTTATGGACGTGATTTTGAATCGTCTACCGTATTCTGTTGTATTGAAGGGTGAAAAGCAGGAATAAAAGAAAAGTTATAGTTTCCGTTATTTTTTCCGAATGTTTTTCTCGTGTTTATACTGATGCATGAGACTATTAATTCAAACGTTAATATTCTCTACATCATCATGGGTACTTTTCTGCCCCAACGAAATAGAAAGGAGGAAAATTACGAAAATTTTCCGGTGTTGTCATTTTCATTTTTCTTGCGTTTCTCTTCTAAACTGAGCGCTCCAACTAATTTAGGTTAAAACGTTTGCCATACACTAACACTTACAAACGTATAAACGCTAAAATTTGAAATTTGATTTGTTTTTATTTATTTTTTGTAATAATTGTAATTTTTCTTTTAATTTGTAGTTTTACAGAGTCAGCTGTCGTGTCTTATAAGCTACATGATGACTTGAACGTCAATACTAAGTTTTTCAGACTTTTACGAAAGTATTTCAGTGATAAAATAGAGCGAAAAACTGTCGGAAAACTTTGTTAGAAAAGCGGCGGGAAATTCAAAAATGGAACATTCCACTACTGACAGGGGTGTTTGAACTGAAAACTTTGCGTTTACTTTTGTGAACCATTTGGCCTCAAAATTTACCCGAAAATCATGATCCCAAGAGGTCCAACGGGATGAACGGGGCGGAGGGGTCAAGGGGACTCGGTTGCTAGTACCGAGCATATTGTAAGTACCGAAGCTCATGTGTGGGAGTAAATTTCCCCTTCGCCGAAGAAGAAAACCGAAGTTTCCCGAAATTTTCCGGCCTCACCGCTTTTCTTCTCTCTGTAGGGAAACGTTTAGTGAAGAAACCAGGCATTTACTGCTGGACTTCAAATGGGGTTTTGATAATTTTTATTAATATTAATAGTTCAGGTTCAACTGTTTTCTTTATGTTAAAATCTGTGTGATGACTTGAACATCATTCCGGAAAGGACTCATATCATATCAACGTTTGGTATTCTTCAATTCAGGAAAGATTTAAGGTTTTGCAAATTTCAAAAATGTTCTCTTAAGTACTGCGCCACCACTTTCAACTTTCATTTCGATTTTGTTTTTGATCCTAGTAAATAATTATGACTGATCTAAAAAAATTGACTACTTAAAAGTTATAGTCATTGTCGGAAACTTTCTAGAAACTCAAATTGAAAATTATGTTAGGTTTAGTGTTCAAATATATCATTTTATAAATTTTGGCATAATAAATTGCTACCAATTAACTACCCTTAAACTCGTAAATTGGGTTATACAAGAGAAAAGCCTTACAAGAGAAAGGACGAATAAACAACAAATTCTAAATTCTAAAGGCAAAGTTAGAAATTGTTCAATTAAATTTAATTGGAATTTTGAAATTTGCTGAATTCTGAATTTTTAAGAAAACGATTCGATACTGGGAGGAAAATCTGTTTTAGAACTACGCGAAACCACGGTGGCCATTTTGATGTCAGCATGAAATGCTAAACCATAAGAGAAATATAGAGTTTTCCAGTCAATGGGGGAGCTCTGTTCCAACAGCTAAATTCCAAAATCGGATTTTGAACATTTATTGGGATTCGTGTTTTCCGACCTATTAAAAAACCACAATAATATACTTATTATATATATTTATCAGTATAAACTATAGCAAAAACTTAGAGGAGTATTAAGAAAAGATCGGTTAAGTATAAAATCGTTGAATCTCAATCATAATTAAAATTCATTTAAATTTACGTCATCCATGTGGGAACTTCGCATTTGGGATTCGGCACTTAGTAATGTAACTCTGAACGATCCCAAAAAGAAGTGGCAACACTGGAAAATTGTCGCTTTTCGTATTTTCTCGTTTTGAGGGGAAAAATTGATTCGTATCTAAAAGACTGAATTCTTATCAAAACCCCCTCATTCGACCTCTCGACATTATATTTTACTGCTACTTTTCGAAACAAAAAATGTTCAAAATTCTTCAAGTTCACACGCAATTTCGTGGCGTAATGGTAAAGTGCTAGACTAAAAAGCTAGGAAGCTGAAAGCTCGAGTCCCGAGTTCGAATCCTCGTCCAGCATCCTTTTATAATTCTAAAAATTTTTGTTTGTTTTGTCTGTTTTCGTAGTGTAGTGATCACAGTAATAAATTGTAATAATGTTAATTTATATATTTCACTTCCTGCCTACAGAAATTTTGACCGTGAGTTTGAATCGCCTTCTGTATCGTATTATACTGAAGAGTTAAACAAAATTGAAGAAATAAAAATATCTATCATTGATTTTGTAAATTTCATATTTTCATTCTTTTCAAAATTTAAATTCAGTATAGACTTTCGAGTACAATGTTCTTTTACTTTGAAACATGATTTTGTTGTACTAAAATTAGAATCTTCGAACTTATGAGTGAAGTAAGAGTGAAGTGCAGAGTTTTTATTTTCAAATTTTGTTTTATGGAATTGAAATATTTATTAGAAAGACGAAATGATAATTAAGTTCAATAAGTAAAGTTTAAAATAAATTAAATACATTTAAAAAGGCGGAGACGTATTTGTTAGGATAATACGCTCCTTTGAAATTTTTTTCGTTTTGTTTTATAGGTTAAAATATTTTGGAAGTCAAGTACCTTGCGTTAAATCTACTGACTTGACCACTACTACCAACGTTACGAAGTGTTTACTAAAATAAATTAAAAATAAAAATGAAGAAAAACGTGAAAAATTCCACTCGTGTGGATTCGAACCGGTAACTCTGGGATTCGAAGCGAAGGAAAAATACCACCCCTGCACAGTATGACGTAGAAATCGACAACTTTTCTTTATCTTTCCTGTCCAAAACAGAGCTAGAAGACTTCGTTCAACATTAGATAAACATAATGTCGAGAAATGTGCGACAGGGGTTTCTTCGTAGACAACAGAGGAATTAGTTTCTGTAGGCGCAATGAAGGGGTAGTTTATGTAAAGTGCCATCTCTTAAGTATAACAGAAATATTTTTCCCCTCCACCGAAATCGGAAAGCGTAGGCTTCACGAAAATTTTCCAAATCAAGAGTTGACTGTAATGTGCTGCCTTACGTGGTGGAAATACACTATTACACAATAAATGCGCTCTTTTCAA
>JADMLL010000009.1:10335524-10374805 GCA_016920875.1 Columbicola columbae | reverse complement strand
CCTCTTGAACCAAAATAAAGGTCCGAAAAAATTTAAGAGCCTCTATATAGTCGTTTAATGACAGGTGTAATTTAAAAGACAAATATCACGATCAAAGTATAATTCAGCGGTATGATATGAAACTCAGGACTCCGATATAATTCTGTGTTCATGGAAATATGAAAATTCAATATTCATGAAAAAAGGTAAAACAAGAAAGAAAATTTAGGATCATTAGAATATATGTTTCGAGCTAAAATTCAAAAATTGTAAAATTGATCAGTAAAATTTACATTTTCAAATTTTGAGTGTAAAAGACTGACTGTTGAATTTCATAGAAGACGATTCAGGGAGGAAACTGTTCTCGAACTAGACGAAAGCAGGAAAACACATCAGGGTAGGGAATGTTACAAAAATTTGATCTTCTATACTATGCTCTGTTGAACTTTTTTTTTTTGGTTATGAATTGAAAATAATTGTTATAATTTATAGTTTACAGAGTCAACTGTCATGTTTAAAAGCTACATGATGACCTGAACATCACTATCAAGCTTTTAAACTGCTACGAAAGTATTTAATTGAAAAAATAGAGCGGAAAGTGACGGAAAACTTTGTTAGAAAGGCGGCGGGAAATTCAAAAATGGAATATTCCACTGATGGGGGTGTTTGAATTGAAATCTCGGCATTTACTTTTGTGAACCATTTGGGCCTTAAAATTTACCCGAAAATTATAATGTCGAGAGGTCGAACGGAGGGGTAAAAATTGAACATTCGGAGAGGAATTTGGACCGAGCAACTCAGTCGTTGCGCCAGGAAGAAGCGTTTTTTTGCACCTATATGTATCCGAAAATCATGATGTTAAGAGGTCCAAAAGGTACGTCAGTCAAGATCTGTACTTGCAACATCCATCCTTGTACGGATATTGCAAGTACGTAGATAAAATATATATTTCCCCTCCGCCGAAGTTGGAAACCGAAGTTTCCCGAACTTTTTCCGGTCTTATTGCTTTTCTTTCCGTTCTACGGGAAAGTAATGAGTGACGAAACCAGGCATTTATTGCTGGATTCCAATGACTATAAATGGTTTCGTTAATTTTTATTTTTAAGGGTTCGGGTTCAACTATTTTAACGTTGAAGATATAAATTTAGTGTTTAGGAAATTATTGGCCTGCGTAGGCCTTTAATATGAAATTCAATTGATTTAAGAAATGTTATTATAGCTCGTCAAATAGAAACCCATTTGAATCCGTGAATCTCTGCCTATAGCAAACAGTAATGAACTGTCTCCGATGCCATGTAATCTAAATCCAGTGATAAAGTCAGATTTGTTTCTAAAACCAAATTTCCCAAGTTTTGTCTAGGAAAGAAAGGGGGGGGGTACACATGCCGAAAGCTATCCGCCCTACACGACAGCACCACCAGAATGAAGAAAAATGTAACCACAATGCAGAATAGTTGATGTGCATTAAAAAGTTTTTCAGCTGAGATAAAATTATATATTCAGTGTAATAAGTGCATAAAATCATTCCACCAATTGTATTTTATTAAATTTTATTTAGGTTATATTTTTCTTCATGATGGTGGCGCTGTCGTGGAGCTTGAATGAATGGCTTGGGCGTGGTTTAATTGTTATCTCTGGATGGGTTTGTTCCTATTAGGATAGTTGATTATCGTTGTCGTACCGTTAACTATGGTTACTTCGCTCTTTGTTTGAATTTGTTTATGTGCCACCTAGAACTGTTAACAAAATTTAACGCTCCAGAAACTTAATCTGTCAAATTTAAATTACTATAATGGCAAGTCACTCATTGCTTTACAGTTAACTATTGTTACCCAGTAAGTTTGATTTTAGATGAAGGAAATGCTTTAAACAAGAAATTTGAAATTGTTAAGCCTAAAAGTTAGAAACAGTTGAGTAAAATTTAAATTTGGAATTTTGAAATTTAAGATGCCGATTGCTCCTAAATTTTAAAGAAAACGATACGATACTGGGTAGAAAACCGGTTTTAGAACTACGCGAAAGCACGGTAGCCATTTTGATGTCAGCATGAGGAATGTATTAGCGATAAGGGAAATATAGGGTTTTCCAGTGAATGGGGGAGTTCCGTTCCAACAGCTAAGTTTCAAAATCAGATTTTGAACACTTGTCAGGATTCTTGTTTTTGCTTTCGACCAGTTCAGTAATCATAATAATATAGTTAATTATACATGTATTTATTATTATAAACTTCAGCAAAACCTAGGAGAAGGAATAAGGAAAAGATCGATTAAGCAGAAAAGCGTTGAATCTCAATCATAATTAAAATTCACTTAAATTTACTAGGCCATCCATGTGGGGAACTTCGCATTTTGGGATTCGGCAGTAATGTAACTCTGGAACGAACTCCAAAAAGAAGGTGGCAGCACTGGAAAATTTTCGCTTTTCGTATTGATTTTCGTGTTTTGAGGGGAAAGTTTGGTTCACATCTAAAAGACTGAATCCTTATTTAAACGCCCTCATTCGACCTCTCGACATTATATTTTACGGCTACTTTTCGAAACAAAAAATGTTCAAAATTCTTCAGGATCTATTGCACCTTCGTGGCGTAATGGTAAAGTGCTAGACTGGAAAGCAACAGTCGCGAGTTCGAATCCTTATACCGTATCCTGTTATAGCACAAAAGACGTTAATTGTTTTGTTTGTTTCGAATTTTAATAATCACCGTAAAAAATTGTAATACTGAATTATATATTTCACTCCCTGAGTATAGAACTGGTATAGGACTTTTTGTTAAACTTGTCTGGCAGAAACTTCACAATAATTTGTGATTTTTAGTTAAAAAAGAACAGAACCATTACATCAGTATAGGTGGAAAATTCTAAATTTTTGTTATTTACATACTTTTTGTGCTCTGATTTCATTTTTTGATGAATACAGAAATAAATCGGAATACTGTACTCTATATTATACTGCTTGTGAGTGTTGTAATGGTTAGAGTGACCGAATAGAGTGTTATGGGCATGATTTTGAATCGTCTAGTCTGTTCTGTTGAAGGGTGAAATGCGGGGAGAATAGAAAAGTTATAATTTCCGTTATTTTTTCCGGATGTTTTTCTCGCGTTTATACTGATCATGAGACTGTTAACTTATGCGTTAACATACATCGTTTTTTTCTTTAACGAAATAGAAAGGAGGAAAATTATGAAAAATTCCTGCTGTTCTTTTTATTTTACTTGCGTTCCGTCTTATCGTCCAAATTGGAGGCTCCAATGGATTTATTTCAAAGTTTTTGCTCTAACACTTACAAACTTTTAGACGCTTACAATTTAAAATTTTTCTTTTTTTTTGTTGTAATTGAAAATTTTTGTTATAATTTATGGTTATACAGAGTCAACTGTCATGTGTTAAAACCTGTTTAATGACTTGAACATCACTAGCAAACTTTTGAGACTTTTACGAGAGTATTTCAGTGATAAAATAGAGCGAAAAATTGACGGAAAACTTTGTTAGAAAAGTGGCGGGAAATTTAAAAATGGAATATTCCATTCGGAGGGGAATTCGTATCGAGGGATCAATACTTAATTCAGGAAAAGCATTTTTGCACCAAAATGTATCCGAAAGTCATGATCATAGGAGGTCCAGCGGGATATTCGGACCAAACGAGGTAAACGGGGCGGGGGTGTCAAGGGGTTCTCGGTTGCTAGTACCGAGCATTTTTGTAAGTACCGAACCTCATGTATGATATTTCCCCTCCGCCGAAGTAAAGAGCGCAGCATCACGAAAATTATCCGCTGTTGCCGTTTTTCTTGTTCGCTCCACGGGAGCTTGATTTGAAATGAAATGGTTTTGTAATTTTTAAATGTGGTTCATTTTCAAAGGTTTTCTTCTCAATCGTGTTCTTTTCGTGTACATTTATGACTAATTTGATATCTTGGTAATGATGAACAGTAATAGTTTATATTGGAGGTTAGTCATAAAACTCTAAATTTAAAAACAAGTTTGATTAGATTCACACAAATTTCGTTTTATGCGTCCGAGTTGTATTTGGGAAATTTTTGGCGGTCTTTTAATGTAAAGTATCAATTGATTTATGAAATTATAATCGATTTATCAATGTGGGGCTTTATTTGAATCAGTGAAACCCGGCCAATAGCAATCTGTTTGAGTTTTCGTGTCGTCTGAATCAGGCGATATCAACAGATCCAATCAATCCCAAACTTTTCAATAATCTACTCTTTACCTACTTTTACTAGACGGGAGAAAGAGCACTATTATAAAATCAACATTTGATATTCTTAATTTAAGGACGGTTAAATTGTTTCGCAGGCAAATTTGAGTTTTTCAAAAATTTCAAAAGGTTCTTTTAAACACTATGCCAACACTTTCAACTTTCATTTCGGTTTTTCTTCAACTGAGGAATAAAGTAGCGACGCAGTAGACAGATAAATTAGAGCGAAGTAGTAGATAAATTTTTTAAAGAAACACAAACTGGAAAATTATGTTAGCTAGTGTTTAAGAAAAAACTTTGTTTTCAAACAAATTCTTTTATAAATGTTTGGCATGAGTCTAAGTTATACATAAAAAGGCTTTGAAGAAGGGAAAAGGACGAAGAGACACGAAATTTGAAATTCTAAAGGTCAAAGTTAGAAAATGTTCAGTAATATTTAAATTTGGAAATTTGAAATTTAAGGCTCTGAATTTTTAAGAAAACGATACGATTCTGGTAGGAAAATTGTTTTAGAACTACGCAACAGCACGGTAGCCATCTTGATGTCAGCTTGAGGAATGCTTAAGCCATAAGCAAAATATAGGGTTTTTGAGTGAATGGGGGTAGTTCCTTTCCAACAACTAAATTCCAAAATCAGATTTTGAGCATTTCACGGGTTTTTCATTTTCCTTTCGTCCTGTTCAAAAACCGCAATAATATATCCGATTGTATATATTTACCATCGTAAGCAGAACTAAAACTCGAGAGAAGTGTTAAGTAAAACAACGATGAAGAAGAAAACCGTTGAATGTCAATCAAAATTACATTTCAATAAAATTTTCTACGTCATTTGGGGTGAGAAGTTCATATTATGGGCGTTATCACCAATGCATAGTGAATGTACTTAATATTTTAATTCGTCATGGCGAACTAGTTTCTATAAATTTTCTGTACTTATGACTGTGATTGTTCTATAAACAAAAATTTTCTAATTTTCCGGGAGGAAATTGAATCTTAATGACGATTATAATTCACAAAAACATTGAAGTCGAAAAATACATTTTAAAATTTGAAATTGCGCGTTATTTTTCTGTGGCGGGAAAAACAAGATATTTGGCAACAACGAAAACCTTTGGTGAAGCTGCGCTCTTGATATTTAATAAGAGAAACTTTGTTTCGCCTATTTTCTTGTTATCAAGAGGAAAAATCATTTCCGTTATTACGTAAGAGATGGCAGTATCCCTATTTTCCCGAAAACAACCCCCCCGTTGGATCTCTCGCAATATTATGTTTGCCGGATATTCGGCGGACGCTGATAGGTCGGTTTTTTGACGGGGTTTATATTACAGGGAAATTTTATGATTTTCCACTTTATGATACAGAGGTCGGGGATTTCTATTTCGCCTTGGATCCAAGAGTCCTCAGTTCGAATCCCACCTGAGTGCGAATTTTTATTTTATTTTTCCGCTGTTACTATTTATTTTTTTATTTCTTCACTCAAAGGTTGGCAACCTTGGTAGTGGTGGTCAAGTCAGCAAGTAGGTTTTACCGCTAAATAGCTGACCCACAAAAAAAAAAATGTTACTTAAATGCTTATTTACAGGCATATTTTGCCTGTTCTATTTCCCAGTTCGCGACAAACTGCCCTAGTAGCAAGGAATCCAACCCTTGAATTAGGTATGGAAGAACCAACCTGATGGATTTTTCAAAATTTATGGTTAATATTGAATAGTTTCAGTTTTTCTTTAGTTTTAATTAATTTATTATTTTTTCCTTCAATTGGTTCCTGGGATGGGGCTCAATACCTTGTCCCACATGAAACACCACAATTTGATACGACTACTTGGTACACCAATCTGAAGACAAGTAGCAGTCATATTGTGAGTAAAAATAAATAAATAAATATTTCACCTCATTAAAAATGAGAAATTTGAAAAGAGCGCATTATTGTGTAATAGTGTGTAATTTCCACCACGTAAGGCAGCACATTACAGTCAACTATTGATTTGGAAAATTCTCGTGAAGCCTACGCTTTTCCGATTTCGGTGGAGGGGGGAAAAATATTTCTGTTAGTACTTAAGAGATGGCACTTTACATAAACTACCCCTTCATTGCGCCTACAGAAACTAATTCCCTCTGTTGTCTACGAAGGAAACCCCTGTCGCACATTTCTCGACATTATGTTTATCTAATGTTGAACGAAGTCTTCTAGCTCTGTTTTGGACAGGAAAGATAAAGAAAAGTTGGTGTCGATTTCCACGTCATACTGTGCAGGGGTGGTATTTTTCGTTCGCTTCGAATCCCAGAGTTACCGGTTCGAATCGCACACGAGTGGGAATTTTTCCGCTGTTTTTCCTTCATTTTTATTTTTTTAATTTATTTTTAGTAAACACTTCGCAACGTTGGTAGTAGTGGTCAAGTCAGCAAGTAGACTTTAACGCAAGGTACTTGACTTCCAAAATATTTTAACCTATAAAACAAAACGAAAAAAATTTCAAAGGAGCGTATTATCCTAACAAATACGTCTCCGCCTTTTTAAATGTATTTTAATTTATTTTAAACTTTACTTATTGAACTTAATTATCATTTCGTCTTTCTAATAAATATTTCAATTCCATAAAACAAAATTTGAAAATAAAAACTCTGCACTACACTCATAAGTTCGAAGTTTCTAATTTTAGTACAACAAAATCATGTTTCAAAGTAAAAGAACGTTGTACTCGAAAGGCTATCCTGAATTTAAATTTTGAAAAGAATGAAAATATGAAGTTTACACAAAATCAGTAGTGATAGATATTTTTATTTCTTCAATTTTTGTTTAACTCTTCAGCATAATACGATACAGAAGACGATTCAAACTCTTGGTCAAAATTTCTTTAGGCAGGAAGTGAAATATATAAATTAACATAATTACAATAGATTACTGTGATCACTACACTACGAAAACAGACAAAACAAATTAAAAAATTTTTTAGAATTATAAAAGGATGCTGGACGAGGATTCGAACTCGGGACTCGAGCTTTCAGCTTTCTTGCTTTTTAGTCTAGCACTTTACCATTACGCCACGAAATTGCGTGTGAACCTGAAGAATTTTGAACATTTTTTGTTTCGAAAAGTAGCAGTAAAATATAATGTCGAGAGGTCGAATGAGGGGGTTTTGATAAGAATTCAGTCTTTTAGATACGAACCAAGTTTTCCCCTCAAAAACGAGAAAATCAATACGAAAAGCGACAATTTTCCAGTGTTGCCACCTTCTTTTTGGGGGTCGTTCCAGAGTTACATTACTAAGTGCCGAATCCCAAAATGCGAAACTCCCCACATGGATGACGTAGTAAATTTAAATGAATTTTAATTATGATTGAGATTTAACGATTTTATACTTAACCGATCTTTTTCTTAATACTCCTCCTAAGTTTTTGTTATAGTTTATACTGATAAATATATATAATTAGGTATACTATTGTGGTTTTTGAAAAGGTCGGAAGGAAGACACGAATCCCTACAAATGTTCAAAATCCGATTTTGGAATTTAGCTGTTGGAACGAAACTCCCCCATTGACCGGAAAACTCTATATTTCCCTTATGACTTAAGCATTCCCCATGCTGAAATCAAAATGGCTACCGTGGTTTCGCGTAGTTCTAAAACAGATTTTCCTCCCAGTATCGAATCGTTTTCTTAAAAATTCAGCAGCATTCAGCACTTCAAATTTCAAAATTCCAAATTTAAATTTAATTGGACAGTTTCTAACCTTGGCCTTTAGAATTTCGAATTTCGTGTCTATTCGTCCTTTTCTCTTCTGGAAAGCGTTTTGTTCATGTATAACCCAATTACAAAATTTTTAAATTTCTTTTTCTTTTTATTTTATTGATTTAATTATAAGATATCCTAATATCGAAATATCCTAATATTATTTCTAATATCGAATTTTGTAATTTACGAGGTTAGCCATAGTTAATTGTGTACCAATTAATGACCTTGTTTTATGTCAAAAATTTATAAAATAATTTTTAAAGAAATTTTTATCTTAAACACAACCTAACATAATTTTTCAGTTTGTCTTTGTTTAAAACATTTTGCGACAATGAGTATAACTTTTGTGTGGTCAATTTTTTTTGTTCAGTCGTTTTTATTTTCCTCATTGAAGAACAGAACCGAAAGAACAGTTGAAAGTTCTGCACAGCATTTAAGAGTACACTTTTGGAATTGGCAAAAAAATTAAATCTGTCTTTAAAACAAATTTACTGCACTGGAATTAAGTAATTCCTAATCCTTTTCGTAGTGATGTTTAAGTTATCACGCAGATTTTAACATAAAAAAATAGTTGAACATGAACCATTAATTCAAATTAACAAAACTATTTGAAGTGAGTAGTTAAGACCAGTAGAAAATGCCTGGTTTCGTCATTAAACGTTTCTGCAGAAAGAGAAGAAAAGACCGGAAAATGTTCGGGAAACTTCGGTTTTCACTTCGGCGGAGGGGAAATATAGATATTACGCATGTACTTGCAATATCCGTACAAGGATGGATGTTGCAAGTACAGATCTTGTCTTATGTTCCTTTTGGACCTCTTAACATCATGATTTTCGGATACATATAGGTGCAAAAAAACGCTTCTTCATGATACAAGTATAGTTCCTCGGTTCGAATTTCTTTCCGAATGGATCGACCTCTCGACATTATAATTTTCGGATACATTTTGAGGCCCAAATGGTTCACAAAAGTAAGCGCGAGCAATTCAATCAATACACCGTCAGTGGAATATTCCATTTTTGAATTTTCCACCACTTTTTAACAAAGTTTTTCGTCAATTTTTCGCTCTATTTTATCACTGAAATACTTTTCTAGAAGTCTCAAAAATTTAATAGTAATGTTCAAGTCATCATGTAGCTTTTAACTCTTTAGAGTTGTTAATGACGGGTACCTAACCCTGGGGTTAGGTATGTCATACGAAGCGAAAGAAAAAACTAAAACCAAAAAACAAAATGTTGTAAAAAAAGAATTTTATTTATTTATTTATTTTGAACCGAAAACGAACCGTAACCTACCGTTGAATTTTGTAGACTCAAGTTGACGTTCTTTTTTAGACAGGAAAATTCCTGCCTAAATTTCCAATTCTTGCAGGGCCGTAAGTATGTCGGAACCGGTTTTAAAATATTTGAGAATTTGCGTTAACAAGAGTTGATACATTCATGCGTCAACATAAACAGGAGAAAAACATCCCCAAAAAAGTAATGGAAATTATAACTTTTCTTTAATTCCTGCTTTTCATTCTTCTGTATAACATAATACGGTAGACGATTCAAAATCACGTCTATAACACTGTAGTGACTAGAGTGTTAAAGTGACCGACTAGAGTCTTGTCGGTCATATAAAATGACCGACTAGGGTCTTGTCGGTCACATAAAGTGACCGACTAGGGTCTTGTCGGTCATATAAAGTGACCGACTAGGGTCTTGTCGGTCATATAAAGTGACCGACTAGAGTCTTGTCGGTCATATAAAGTAGGGTCTTGTCGGTCACATAAAGTCTTGTCGGTCATATAAAGTGACCGACTAGAGTCTTGTCGGTCAAAAAATTTAATTAATCACAAAGTTGGAAATAAATCGCGAAAATAAAATAATTCACATACTTATATACACACAATATGCAACGGCTTGTAATTAGGACCGGTGCTCAAAATATCCTTCAGTGATTATGAAGAATTTTGGGGCAGCTTGCGTGGTAGACTCTAGTGGTATGGAATTTTATAGAAGACGGCGCGGGGAGGAAACTGCTCTCGAACTAGACGAAAGAAGATGTCGAGGGTGGCACAGCACACATTCGATGTCAGGGTGGGGAATGTTACAAACATTTAAACTTTTATACTATGCTTTGTTGAACTTTGTTTTGTTACGTAATGCAAATAATGTTTATAATTTATAGTTCTAAAGAGTCAACTGTCATGTGTTAAAAGCTACATGATGACTTAACCATCACTATCAGCTTTAAAAACTGCTACGAAAGTATTTCATTCAAAAAGTAGAGCGAAAAATTGACGGAAAACTTTGTTAGAAAAGTGGCGGAAAATCCAAAAATGGAACCTTCCACTCACGGGGGGGTGTTCGAATAGAAAACTTTGCGATTACTTTTGTGAACCAATTGGGCCTCATAATGTACCCGAAAATTATAATGTCGAGAAGTCGAACGGGGAGGGGAAGGGGGTAAAATTGAACATTCATTCGGAGAGGAATTTGGACCGAGCAACTCATTCGTTGCGCCAGGAAGAAGCGTTTTTTTGCACCTATATGTATCCGAAAATCATGATGTTAAGAGGTCCAAAAGGTACGTCAGTCAAGATCTGTACTTGCAACATCCATACTTGTACGGATATTGCAAGTACATGAGTAAAATCTATATTTCCCCTCCGCCGCATTACAACAGCGCAGGTCACCAAAATTATCTGGTCTTACCGCTTTTCTTCTTTTTCTGCGGAAGCGTTTAGTGACGAAACTAGGCATTTACTACTGGACTTAACTACTCACTTCCAAGGGTTTCGTTAATTTCAATTAATGGGTCAGTTTCACCTATTTCACCTATTTTCTTCTATTCGTTGTTTCTCGGTATATCTTTGACTAATTAAGTTTTGTTTAATGATAAACGAAAACACAAAGTAACGGTTTTGAGAAAACGCTATGTTTAAATATACAAATTCGTTAGGATGTATCTTCATACTCTCTTCAACTCAGAAGAGAAATAAAATAAAATTCTGTCTTATTCATTTAATCAGTAAATAAAACTGTATATTAGACCTTAGTCATAAAACTGTAATTAAGGCAAAAATTTAGAGCTTAGCAAATTATTGGCCTTATTAATTCTTTAATTTGAAAGATCCATTGATTTAAATAATGTTATCAGTCCTATAGTTCATCGGTTTGGGACATATTTCAATCCGTGAATCCGTCCTCTCGGCCACTGTAGTGAACTGTCTGAGTTTTCGTGTAGTCTAAATCCAATAATAAAATCAGATTTGTTTCCAGAAAACCAAATTCCCTAAGTGTACAGTGTTCTACTTTTTACCTATTTTTCAATAGACGGAACGAAAAGGCGGTACACACAACCCTATTCTATCACGAATATTCCCACCACAGGACCACCAGTATGAGGAAAAATATAACCACAATGCACATAATATTTGACATATACTGTACATAACAAGTCTGCTAACCGTCTCATTCCTTCACAGTTAACTATTGCTAACCCCGTAAATTGAATTATACATTAACTAAAAGCTTTCTACAAGAGAAAACGACGAACAGACACGAAATTTGAAACTCTAAACGAAAAAGCTAGAAATTGTTTAATAAAATTTTGAACTTTGAATTTTAAAATTTAAGGAACTGAATGCTGTTGAATTTTTAAGAAAACGATACGATTCTGGGAGGAAAATCTGTTTTAGAACTACGCAACAGCACGTTAACCATTTTGATTTCAGCGTGAGGAATGCTTAAGCCATAAGGGAAATATAGGGTTTTTCAGTGAATGGGGTAGTTTTGTTCCAACAGCTAAATTCCAAAATCAGATATTGAACGTTTGTCGGGAATTTCATTTTCTTTCCGACCTATTTAAAAACCACAATAATATAGATCATATATGTTAAGTATATAGTACGTATTAAAGAAAACAACGGTTAAGCAGAAAACTTTGAAGTCAATCATAATTAATATTCGCTTAAATTTTTAAGTCATGTAATTGTGGAATTTCGTACAGTGGGATTCGGCACTGAATAATGTAACTCTGGAACGCACTCCAAAAAGAAGGTGGCAGCACTGGAAACTTGTCGCTTTTCGTATTGATTTTCTTGTTTTTGAGGGAAAGTTGGTTCGCATCTAAAAGACTGAATTCTTATCAAAACACCCTTATTCGACCTCTCGACATTATAATTTACTGATACCTTACCAACCAGAAAGTGTTCAGATTCTTTCAACATCTCACGAAACTGTAATGGCGGCTGGGTAAAATGCTACTAAAAAAAGCTACAGTCGCAAGTTCCAATCATCGTCCCGCATTTTTTTATAACTCCATAAAAATCTTTAATTTGTTTTTTCTGTTTTCATATTTTAGTGAATGCATTAATAAATTGTAACACTAAATTATACATTTCACCTTCTGAGTATAGAGATAGGGTCTTCCATTAAACTTATGGTGTTTGTTGTGGCCGAGCGCAACTTCGCGGTTACTTGTTCACGATCCAGCTGAGATGTGCGATTTGTGATTGAAGGACCAAATGTACGGCCCTAGGAGAGATTTGAGAGATAATTGAAACGAAAACTTACCCTTATTAGTCCTGGTCTCGCTTTGGTAGCTGAAAGGGGGAGAAGATGGAGAGATAGGAACCCTGAACAGCTTCCCGTTATCCGGACGTTTAGTATGAGAGTAATTTGAATTGAGAGCGGGAACACTTTTTAATACTGTCTCACTACCGACTTTACTCTATAAGCACATGAATGACACTTAACTATCCTAGAGTTTGAATGGGACTGTTGTCAATGAGAACGTACGCGAGACTTAACTTTCCGAGCGTTAGCAACGGACTGAGCATCCCCAGAAAAATTCTCCCTCGCTTTTCGACAGGAGCGAACCTGTCCTCCTTCCGCTCGCCTGGCGAACGTTCGGCATACTCGGTTCGCTCCTCCCTCTTCCTGCTCCTCTCAATGAAAGTGGCGCAAACAGTGTTTATATTGATAAATGAAAAAATTTTACTATAATTTTGACATTTCAGTTAAAAAAGAACGGAACCATTACATCAGCATAGCTGGAAAAGCTTAAATCTGATAGAAAATAAATGTGTGAACGAAGATTTTTCTAGTACTTGAAAAATCTATAGTTTTGTTTTGTGTGGTTTTGGTGGTTGTGGTTTTAATCTTTTTCATTCTTTTCTTGAGTATAACAGGATGCGAGAAAAGGATTCAAACCCACGACAATTTGCGACCCAGTGACGAACTTTAACCTCTACACTACACCTACCATGTTATTGTTGTTATTTACTTTTTCTGTTCTGTCTGATTTAACATTTGATGAAAACAAAAATGAATTTGAATACGAAGCCTTATATATTTCACTGCTGGTAGGAGGCATGTGATGTAGTGGTTAAAGTGACCGACTCCCGTGTTATGTACGAATTTTCAAATCTTGAAGAGTAAAAGACTGACTGTTGAATCTCATAAAGACGGCACGAGTTTTAGTTTTATACTATGCTCTTTTGAACTTTTTGTTATGCAATAGAAATAATTTTTATAATTTATAGTTTTAAAGATAGTCAACGGTCATGTGTTAAAAGCTGCATGATGACTTGACCATCACTATAAAGCTTTTGAAACTGCTACGAAAGTATTTCATTCAAAAAATAGAGCGAACAATTGACGGAAAACTTTGTTAGAAAAATGAAAATTCCACTACTGACGGGAATGTTTGAATTTAGAATTGACTGGTGACAGCGAAAACGAGGTTTCAAAGGAAAAACTTCGGTGCGCCATTTTACAAAGCGAATGACACAAAAAAAAAGCAGAGAAACACATTGTAAGGTGCTGCCGGTCAGCTACACGTGGAAGAATTTCAAACTAGGAAGCGGAAAATTGAAAATGGAACCTTCCACCAACGGGGATGCTCGATAGAAAACTCCGCGTTTACTTTTGTGAACCATTTGGGCCTCAAAATGTACCCGAAAATTATAAGGTCGAGAGGTCAAACAAAGGGGTAAAAATAGTATATCCATCCGGAGGGGAAACGGACCGAGCAATTCAATAGTTACGTCAGGAAAAAGCGTTTTTGCAGCAATATATTTCCAAAAATCATGATGGTAAAAGGTCCAAAAGGTAAATACGACAAGATTCTGTACTTGCAACATCCATCCTTGTACGGATATTGCAAGTACATGCGTAAAATATATGTCTCCTCCGCCGAATTACAACAGCGCAGGTCACCAAAATTATCCGGACTTACCGCTTTTCTTCCCTTTCTGCGGAATCGTTTAGTGACGAAACTGGGCACTGGACTTCAAATGGTTTTGTTAATTTGATTAATGGTCCATGTTCAACTATTTTCCTTATGTTAAAATCTGCGTGATAACATAAAGATCACTACGAAAAGGATTAGGAATTATTTAATGCCAGAACAGACAAATTGTTTTAAAGACAGATTTAAGTTTTTCACAATTCCAAAAAGGTTCTCTTAAATACTGTGCCAGCACTTTCGACTGTCGTTTCGGTTCTGTTCTTCAATGAGGAAAAAAATAAGGACTGATCGGAAAAAATTGACCAAACACGAGTTATACTCATTGTTGGAAATGTTTTAAACAAAGACAAACTGAAAAATTATGTTAGGTTGTATTTAAGAAAAAAATTTCTTTAAAAAAAATTATTTGATAAATTATTTGCATAATTCAAGTCAATCACTGCTACAAAATAACTTTTGTTAACCCAGAAAATTTGATTTTGGCTTTCTGGAAGAAAAATGGAAGAAGAAAAACGAAATTTGAAATTCTAAACCAAAAAGATGAAAAATGTGCTATGAAATGTAAAGTTTTGCATTTTGAAATTTAAGGCTCTGAATACTCAGAGAAAAATATGATTCTAGGAAGAAAATTTGTTTTAGAACAACGCGACAGCACGGTAACCATCTTGTAGTCACCTTGAAGAAGTCTTAAGCCATAAGAGAAATATAGAGTTTTTCAGTGAATGGAGCAGTTTAGTTCCAACAGCTAAATTGCAGAATCAGATTTTGAACATTTGTCGGAATTTTCATTTTACTTCCGTTGTATTCAAAAACCATAATAATATACTTATTTACACATATATTTATTATTATAAACTTCGGCAAAACCTATGAGAAGTATTAAGGAAAAGATCGGTTAGGTATAAAACCGTTGGATCCTGGATCATAATTAAAATTCACTTAAATTTACTATTCCATCCATGTGGGGAACTTCGCATTTTGGGATTCGGCAGTGAGTGATGTAACTCTGGAACGAACTCCAAAAAGAAGGTGGCAGCACTGGAAAATTGTCGCTTTTCGTATTGATTTTCTTGTTTTTGAGAGGAAAAGTTGGCACGCATCTAAAAGACCGAATCCTCATTTAAACGCCCTCATTCGACCTCTCGACATTATAGTTTACTGATACCTTTCCAACCAAAAATGTTCAGATTCTCTCAAAATGGCAACTGTAATGGCGTCATGGTAAAATGCTAGACTAAATACAGTATACAGCATTGTATCTATACAGTATACGTATTTATTAGATTTTTTTTACAACATTCTACAATTAGCGCCTTCTTCAAGTCATTTTTACTCGTTCAAATTTGTTTGTTTTGTTTTCTGATGTTGTCGTCCAATAAATTGATTTATAATAATGTATATACATAGACAAATATACTTACATACATACATACACACCTACATATATACATACACACATATTTGACTCTTCTTTACGAATAAAATTAATCACAGTTGATGTTTACATGGCGGAAGGAGGTTTTACCTACTTAGGGAAAGGAACATCGGTTATAGACCACGTACTGGTAAACAGCCGTGCGGTCGAGAAAACCAGATCCCTGGGGAAAGAAAGAAGGAAGGGCAAAGAGAAAGAATAAATATGGTGGTGAAAAAGAGAAAAACTGGAGTGGTCGAAGAATTCAAATACCCACACCTTTCAGAGAAACAACAAAAGCGATCTCCACGCAAGAAGAACTGCGCACAGAGCATCAGCCGGAGGGAACGACACAAAAGAAAACAGCAGAGAAACACATTGTAAGGTGCTGCCATTCAGCCACACGTGGAAAAATTTCAAACTAGGAAGCGGAAAATCGAAAATGGAACCTTCCACTGACGGGGGGTGAGTTAAATTGAAAACTCGGCGTTTACTTTTTTGAACCAATGGGGTCTCAAAATGTATCCGAAAATTATCATATCGAACAAATTCCAAAATGAAGGTGGCAGCACGGGACAGTGGCCGTTTGTATTGATTTTCTCCTTTTTAAGAGGAAAAGTTGGTTCGCATCTATAAGACTGAATCCTTATCAAACCCCTCATTCGACCTCTCGATCTTCATGAGTACAACATCGTATTTTTAGATTCGGCGCTGAGTAACGTAACTCTGGAACGAACTCCAAAAAGAAGGTGGCAGCACTGGAAAATGACTGAAGGAAGACTGAATCCTTATCAAAACCCTACATTCGACCTCTCAACATTATAGTTTACCGATACTTTTCCAACCAGAAAGTGTTCAGATTCTTTCAAGATCTCACGAAACTGTAATGGCGGCTGGGTAAAATGTTAAACTAAAAAAAAGCTACAGTCGCAAATTCCAATCCTCGTCCCGCATTTTGTTATAACTGCATAAAAATCATTATTTGTGTTTTGTCTATTTTCATATTTTAGTGAATGCATTAATAAATTGTAATACTGAATTATATATTTCACTCCATGAGTATAGAAATTAGAACCTTCCGTTAAACTTATCGTGATTACATTGATGAGTGAGAAACTTCACTATAATATGTAAGT
This sequence comes from Columbicola columbae, assembly GCA_016920875.1. Lineage (NCBI taxonomy): Eukaryota > Metazoa > Arthropoda > Insecta > Psocodea > Philopteridae > Columbicola > Columbicola columbae. The sequence goes on along the minus strand of JADMLL010000009.1, from coordinate 10,358,099 downwards.
TTTGAGTTATTATAAAAAAGGACAGAACCATTACATTAGCATAGCTGGAAAAGTTTGTAACTCAGTATAAAAATTAAATGTGTGAACCGAGATTTTTCTTGAGCTGGAAGCTTGTTGTTTTGAAGCTTTTTCTGGAACTTGTTATTTATTTACTTTTTTTGTGTTCTGTCTGATTTAACTGTTTGATGAATAGTGGTTAAAGTAAACGACTCCCGTGTTATGGACGAATTTTGAAATCTTGAATCCCTCCGTTCCTCCGGAATTCCTATCCGTTTCCTCCTAGGAAGGAAACTTCTCTCGAGCTAGACGAAAGAAGGATAACCCATTCGATGTCAGAGTGGGGAATGTTACAAACATTCCATTTGCTATACTATACTATGTTGAATTTTAAAAAATTTTTTTGATATGAAATGGAAATAATTTTTATAATTTATAGCTCTACAGAGGCAGCTGTCATGTGTTAAAAGCTACGTGATGACTTCAACATCACTATCAAGCTTTTACAACTGCTATGAAAGTAGTTAATTGAAAAAATATAGCGGAAAATTGACGGAAGACTTTGTAAGAAAAGCGGCGGGAAATTCAAAAATGGAATATTCCACTACTGACAACATAGCGAATGACACAAAAGAAAAAAGCAGAGAAACACATTGTAAGGTGCTGCCAGTCAGCTACACGTGGAAGAATTTCAAACTAGGAAGCGGAAAATCGAAAATGGAACCTTCCACTGACGGGGGGTGAGTTAAATTGAAAACTCGGCGTTTACTTTTGTGAACCAATTGAAGCTCAAAATGTACCCGAAAATTATAATGTCGAGAGGTCGAACGAAGTAGTAAAAATTGAATATCCATTCGGAGGAAAACTTGGACCGAGGAACTCAATGGTTGTGTCAAGAAGAAGCGTTTTTTTGCACCTATATGTATCCGAAAATCATAATCCCAAGAGGTCCAAAAGGTACATCAGTCAAGATCTGTACTTGCAACATCCATCCTTGTACGGATATTGCAAGTACATGCGTAAAATACATGCCCCTCCGCCGAATTACAACAGCGCAGGTCACCAAAATTATCCGGACTTACCGCTTTTCTTCTCTTTCTGCGGAAGCGTTTAGTGACGAAACCAGGAATTTACTACTGGACTTAACTTCTCACTTTAAATGGTTTTGTTAATTTCAATTAATGGGTCAGTTTCACCTATTTTCTTCTATTCGTTGTTTCTCGGTATATATTTGACTAATTTAGTCTCGTGATAACGAGAAACGAAAACACTTAGTAACACTTTTGTGGGAACGCTATTTAAAAATATAAACATTCGTTACGTTGTATCTTCATACTCTCTTCAACTCAGAAAAGAAATAAAATGGAGTTCCGTTTTCCTCATTTTTAATCATTAAATAAAACTGTATATTAGACTTTAGTCATAAAACTCTAAGCTGTAAATTTAGTCCTTCAGAAATTCCTAACCTGATTACTTTTATAGTGCGTAAGATCCTTTGATTTAAGCAATGTTATCATAGCTTGTCAATTTGGGACATATTTGAATTTGTGAATCTCGGCGTATTATAGACAGTAGCGAACTGTCTGAGTTTTCTTGTAGGCTAAATCCAGTGATAACATCAGATTTGTTTCCAAGTGTACAGTCTTCTACTCTTTATCTATGTTTCAAGAGACGGGAAGGAAGCGTGATACACACGACCAAAAAATCTATCCCTACGACACACCACAAGCATGAAGAAAAATATAACCACAATGCTGTAATAGTTGATATGTATTCTCTATATAATCAGTACACCAATCGTATTTTATTAAGTTTTATTTAGGTTATAATTTGTTTATGTTGGTGGCGCTGTCGTCAATGGTAGATGAATGGCTTAGACGTGGTTTAATTGTTGTTAGGTCTTGACGGGTTTGTTCCCGCTAGGCTAGTTCGATTATCGCCGTCGTATACCTTACTATTCTTACATCGCTTTTTGTTTGAATTTATTTGTGTGACACCTAGAACTGTTAAACGAAAACCTTACGTCCCAGAAAATTACTCAATTAAAGGTAAATCAATAAAGTCAGAAATCACTCGTTGCTACAAAATAAACTGTGATTAGCCTCGTTAATTTGATTTTAGATGACGAAAAGGCTTCCTAGAAGAAAAAAGGGCGAAGAGAAACGAAGATTGAAATTCTATAAGCCAAGAGTTAGAAACTGTTCAATCAAATCTCATGTTTTGGAATTTAAAAGTTAGGGCGCTGAATGCTGCTGAATCTTATAGAAAAAAATACGATCCTGGGAGGAAAATCTGTTTTAGAACTACGCGACAGCACGGTAGCCTACCTTAGATCAGCTTGAAGAATAGTTAAGCCATAAGGGAAATATAAGATTTTCCAGTCGATGGGGGAGCTCCGTTCCAACAGCTAAATTCCAAAATCAGATTTTGAACATTTGTAGGAAGTTTCATTTTCTTTCCGTCGTATTTAAAAACCTTAATAATGTACCGAATTACGCATATATTTATTATTATAAACTTCAGCAAAACCCAGGAAAAGTATTAAAAAAATTCGCAAAAAGGTTGAAAAAGAGTCAATCAATTAAAAATCACTTTTTTACCATCCAACCTTCGACTTTTCATTTCCTGAGTAATGTAACTCTGGCTGAGTAATGTAGCTCTGGAAAATCCCTTTATATTGATTTTCTTGTTTTTGAGGAAGTTGGCTTTCTAAATTGATTTTCTCCCTTTGAGGAAAAGTTGGTTCGCTCTAAAGACCGAATCCTTTCAAGCCATTCTTCGAAAGGTCGCTTTCTAATTTACTCGTTGTTTTCGTTTTGATTTGATTCGCATCTCCGGAAACTGTATGGCGTCATGACCTCTGTTTGGAATTTACAAGCTAGAGTCGCGTCTTCGAACCTTTCATCCTCCCCATATAATGAAATCAAGTAAACAGAGTCAATAGCTACCTTCAAGTTAAGTGCGAACAATAAGACTGAACCAAATCAGGTTATCCGACTTATTGCATCAGTCCTAATTCGAATTTTGTTACAAGTTTCGACCAATTTTAGGAATTTTGCAGGTAGATGTGCTGCACACAGTTCGAGTTTCGAGATTGTCAAAACCTTGGCGGAGCTATCTTTACTTTGGTATATAAGTAAACTTTTATTTTCCTTTTCGGATTTTCAGGTCTCAAATAAGTTAAGGCACAATAGAAAATGGTACCCGTTTTATTCGATTCAAGCGAGTCTCCTAAAATTTCTGGATTATCTTCAAAGAGGAGTTTTATCATGTATCGATCAGAATTAGTTCGTGAATAAACGAAAATTTAATAATATTCGTATTTAATTTGCCAAATGAGTTTTTATTTTCAGCCATGCATATAGGATGGAACACACTATTACCATCTCATATGATTTTCAACACGATACAAAACCAAAAACAACAAAAAACAAAAAAATGACATTTGAATAAAAAATACTATGCCTTTCAAAACATTTGTCGAAAATTTAAATTTCTATAAAAAGCTTTTCCATCTATACTGATACAAATGGTTCTTTCTTAACTAAAAACACACAAACTATGCCGAAGTTTCCCTTGTATCAGTGTGAACACCATAACTATTACACAAAATACGGGACGAAGATTCGAACTCGGGACTGGAGCTTTTTTAGTCTAGCAGTTTACCACGACGCCATTACAGTTTCGTGAGATCATGAAAGAATCTAAACACAAGGGTACCAGTAAATTAGAATGTCGAGAGGTCGAATGATGGCGTTTAAATAAGGATTCGGTCTTTTAGATGCGAACCAAATTTTTTATCAAAAACAAGAAAATCAATACGAGAAGCGAATATTTTCCAGTGCTGCCACCTTTTTGGAGTTTGTTCCAGAGTTACATTACTCGGCGCTGAATCTAAAAATATGAAGTTGTACACGTGAAGGTCGAGAAGTCGAATTAGGGGTTTTGAAAAGGATTCGGTCTTTTAGATGCGAACCAACTTTTCCCCTCAAAAAGAAGAAAATCGATACGAAAAGTGACAATTTTCCAGTGCTGCCACCTTCTTTTTGGAGTTGGTTCTGGAGTTACATTACTCAGTGACGAATCCCAATGCGAAGTTCCCCACACGGATGGCCTAGTAAATTTCAGTGAATTTTAATTATGATTGAGGTTCACTGGTTTTTTGCTTAAACGATCTTTTCCCTTAATACTTCTCTAGGGTTTTGCCGAAGTTTATAATAATAAAGATATGTGGAATTGAGTACATTATTAAGGTTTTTGAATACGACGAAAGCTGAATTAAATTCCCAACAATTGTTCAAAATCTGATTTTGGAATTTAGCTGTTGGAACGAAACTACCCTTTTCACTGAAAAACTCTATATTTCCTTATGCCTTAAGAATTCTTCAAATTTACCACAAGATGGCTACCGTGGTTTCGTGTAGTTCTAAAACATATTTTCCTCCCAGGATTGTATTTTTTCCTGTAATATTCAGCAGAATTCAGCGCCTTAAATTTCAAAATCAAAAACATTAAATTTGATTGAACTGTTTCTAACTTTTGGCCTTCTTAAATCAATGCATCATTCATAATTAAGAATGCACTAAATTTTGCCTTCATTACAGTTTTATGACTAAGGTCTAATATACAGTTTCAATAATTACTGATTAAATGAATAGAATGAATTTCATTTTATTTCTATTTATCCAAAAGAAAGTGGCAGCACTGGAAAATTGTCGCCTTTCGTACTGATTTTCTTCTTTTTGAGAAAAAGTTGGTTCGCATCTAAAAGACCGAATCCTTATCAAAACCCCTATTCGACTTCTCGACCTTCACGTTTACAACTTCGTATGTTTAGATTCGGCGCTGAGTAATGTAACTTTAAAGCGAACTCCAGAGAGAAGGTGGCAGCACTGGAAAATTTTCGCTTTTAGTATTGATTTTCTTGTTTTTGAGAGAAAAAGTTGGTTCGCATCTAAAAGACCGAATCCTTATCAAAATACTGTAACGAACAAAACGTATGCCTCCCACCAGCAGTATAATGTATAAGGTTCAGTATTCCAGTTTATTTTTGTATTCATCAAACAGCTAAATCAGATAGAACACAAAAACTGTCTAAATAAAAAAAATATATATTTCTAAGCTTCCAGAAAAATCTCCGTTCACATGCTTAGACTCAGATTAAGCTCTTTGATTTGAATTTAATTGTAGATAAAATAACTATTCATGAATTTACGAAAGTCAAAAATTTTCCCAATGAACTCAATAAACAAAAATTTAATTATTTTCGTATTTAATTTGCCAAATGAGCTTTTATTTTCAGCCATGCATATAGGATGGAACACACTATTACCATTTCATATGGTTTTCAACACGATACAAAACCAAAAACAACAAAAATGACATTTGAATAAAAAATACTATGCCTTTCAAAACATTTCTAGAAAATTTAAATTTCTTATAAGAAGTTTTTCAGCTATACTGATATAAATGATTCTTTCGTAACTAAAAACGAAAAATTATACTGAAGTTTCTCTTTTATCACTGTAAACACCATAAGTAAAACACAAAATACGGGACGAGGATTCGAACTCGGGACTGGAGCTTTTTAATCGACCACTTTACCACGACGCCATTACAGTTTCGTGAGATCATGAAAGAATCTGGACACAAGGGTACCAGTAAATTAGAATGTCGAGAGGTCGAATGAGGGGGTTTAGATAAGGATTCGGTCTTTTAGATGCGAACCAACTTTTCCCTCAAAAACAAGAAAATCAATACTAAAAGCGAAAATTTTCCAGTGCTGCCACCTTTTTGGAGTTTGTTCCAGAGTTACATTACTCAGCGCCGAATCTAAAAATACGAAGTTGTACACGTGAAGGTCGAGAAGTCGAATGAGGGGTTTGAAAAGATTCGGTCTTTTAGATGCGAACCAATTTTTTCCCTCAAAAAGAAGAAAATCAATATGAAAAGCGACAATTTTCCAGTGCTGCCACCTTCTTTTTGGAGTTGGTTCTGGAGTTACATTACTCAGTGACGAATCCCAATGCGAAGTTTCCCACATGGATGGCCTAGTAAATTTAAGTGAATTTTAATTATGATTGAGGTTCACCGGTTTTTTGTTTAAACGATCTTTTCCTTAATACTTCTCTTGAGTTTTTCTGAATTTATAATAATAAATATATGTGAATTGAGTACATTATTAAGGTTTTTGAATACGACGAAAGCTGAATTAAATTCCCAACAATTGTTCAAAATCTGATTTTGGAATTTAGCTGTTGGAACCAAACTACCCCGTTCACTTAAAAACCCTATATTTTCCTTATGCTTTAAGCATTCTTTAAACTTACCACAAGATGGCTACCGTGGTTTCGTGTAGTTCTAAAACATATTTTCCCCCATGGATCGTATTTTTCCTGTAATATTCAGCAGCAGTCAGAGCCTTTAATTTCAAAATTCAGATTTGATTGAACAGTGTCTAACTTTTGGCTTTAAGCATTTCCAATTTCGTGTCTCTGATTTCTAGAAAGTTTTTTCGTCACCTAAAATCAAATTTACGAGGTTAACCGTAGTTAATAATGTAGCAACGAGTGCCTTCTGATTATACTCATTTAACCGTATTAGAGTAAGTTTCTGGAACGTAAGGTTTCGTTAACCAGTTTTAGGTGTCACATAAAGGAATTCAAACAATTAGCGAAGTAGGCATAGTTAAGGGTACGACGGCGATAATCGAACTAATCTAGCAGGAACAATCCTCTCTAGACATAACACCAATTAAACCACGCCTAAGTCATTCGTCTACCATCTACGACAGCGATACACAAATAAACAAAAATATAAACTAAATAAAACATAATAAAATACGATTGGTGTACTGATTATATACAGTATATATTAACTATTATGAGCATTGTGGTTATATTTTTCTTCATACCTGTGGTGCTGTAGTAGAGATAGATTTTTTGGTCGTGTGTATCACGCTTCCTTCCCGTCTCTTGAAACATAGATAAAGAGTAGAACGCTTAGGGAGTTTGGTTTTTTGGAAAAAAAACTAATTCTATCACTAGATTCAGACCACACGAAACCTGAGACAGTTCGCTATTGTATGCTAAGGGTCGAGATTCACGGATTCAAATAGTTCTCAAATTCATAAGCTTTAACAAAATTTCATAAATGAATGGGTCGTTCATAATTAAGAATGCACTAAATTTTTGCCTTCATTACAGTTTTATGACTAAGGTCTAATATACAGTTTCAATAATTACTGATTAAATGAATAAGATGAATTTCATTTTATTTCTCTTTTGAGTTGAAGAGAGTCTGAAGATACAATCTAACGAATGTGTATAATTTTAAATAACGTTCCAACGAACGCGCTACTTTGTGTTTTCGTTTATCATCACCCAGAGACTAAATTAGTCAAAGATATACCGAGAAACAACGACTAGAAGAAAATAGGTGAACCTGACCCGTTTATTCAAATTAAAGAAACCTTTTGAAGTGAGTAGTTAAGTCCAGTAGTAAATTCCTGGTTTCGTCACTAAACGTTTCCGCAGAAAGAGAAGAAAAGCGGTAAGACCGGATAATTGGCGTGACCTGCGCTGTTGTAATTTGGCGGAGGAGAAATATAGATTTTAAGCATGTACTTGCAATATCCGTACAAGGATGGATGTTGCAAGTACAGATCTTGACTGATGTACCTTTTGGACCTCTTGGGATCATGATTTTCGGATACATAGGTGCAAAAAAACGCTTCTTCCTGACACAACCATTGAGTTTCTCGGTCCAAATTTTCCTCCGAATGGATATTCAATTTTTACTACTTCGTTCGACCTCTCGACATTATAATTTTCGGGTACATTTTGAGCTTCAATTGGTTCACAAAAGTAAAAGTTTTCAATTCAAACATACTCGTCAGTGGAAGTTTCATTTAAATTTTTCGCTTACTACTTTGAAATTCTTCCCTTTGTGGCTCTCCGGCAGCACCTTACAATGTGTTTCTCTTCTGTTTTCTTTTGTGTCCTTCGCTCCGTAAAATGGCGGACCGAAGTTTTTCTTTTGAAACTTTTTGTTCCCCGTCACGGGTCTTTATTACTGATAATAAGAAGAGGAAAGGATGTAATCGTCGCATATTCTCTGAATTTCCTCGTGGATTTTAGCCTCTCTTCTCTCATTCTTCTGACGTACTCTACTCGTACTCTATTCTGAGACCAATCTACTGTAAGATAGCTGTTTTTGGCTTATCTTCTATGTTCTTATCGCTCAGTCGGAAGTACTCTTTAGCAAATTGTTATTTGCTGCCATTATTTTGATTCGAACTTGAATTTTGATCCTCCGCCTCATAGAGTAACACACTTTCCACAAGATACTGGTAAAGCATATACCGCTTGACAGAGTCCTCGGAGAACCATCTTTTGCCCATGCTCCATACTTTCTTCATTATGGCCGATGCTCTGTGCGTAGTTCTTCTTGCCTAGAGATCGCTTTTGTTGTTTCTCTGAAAGGTGTAGCCCAGGTATTTGAATTCTTCGATCACTTCCAATTTTATGTAATATTGACTGTGTTTAATTTTATTCGTAAAAAACAGTCGAATATGTGTGTATGTATATATGTATGTGTGTATGCATGTATGTATGTATGTGTGTAGGTATGTGTGTATGTATACACATTGTTACAATCAATTTGTTGGAAAATATCAGGAAACGAATTTGAAGGAGTAAAAATGACTTTAAGAAGGCGCTAAATGGAGGCGAAAAATATACAAAATTTGGTGACCGCCAACATTCTTCTGATGACCGCCAACAATCTTCTGGTGACCGCCAACATTCTTCTGGTGACCTCCTACAATCTTCTGATGACACAATCTTCTGGTGACCGACAACAGTCTTCTGGTGACCGCCACGGGGGGCCCGACACTAGTTGATGAAAGTAACAAGTGACCGTCAATAAAACCTTAAGCATATTCACTCCAGTAAAATGAGTTAGCCGGAAGCAATAACAGACGATAAGATGGATCATGTCGTAGTCCGGAATGAAAAATAGGTCAGACGCTGGAAAGTCTTCCAAAGTCAGACTATATACTGTTAAATGTAAAAAGGCCAAGTTTTTATGAATGTGGAGTACTTTTCGAAATTTGACGAGTGAATTTCAAAAATTCTTACTTATTTAAAATAATAAAATAAATATGGATTGAAATTATAAGAATGATTTACTACGCAACGGTAACTCACAAGGTTACGTCAACGCAATATTCGCTGTAGGGCAAACGGTACGACAGAGCGCTAATTTTCAAATTTTTACTTTAATTGGATCATATTAAATTGACAAAAAAGTTCCAAACTTTTCACTAATTCTGTGCTCGGAATGAAATGGGTTAAGCGACAATAGTACAATATTGTTATTCGTTTTTTCTTATGTATGAGAGTTCATATTAATAAAATCTTCATATCCTACATTTTTTTTTGTTTTGTAGTATTTCATATTAATATAATGGAAGAAAGGCGCCATATGATCAAATATTTTTAAGAGAGCCGTGGAAAAATAAAGTTTGGAAACCAGTGGCTTACATTATGGAATGAATCTGAGAGCTAGTGTGACGTCTAAATCTAAGGTCTTGTACCTGTTTAGCGCTAGAAGTATGCTCATGTGAACAGACTGAGTGAAGTTGAAACTGGGGGAGTAAATATTCACTGCTGTCGTTTTCATGGAAACACCAGGCCTGCTGCGTTTTCAACCAGCTTCGTTCGCTATCTGGCCATTATTCCCAACGTAGAGCGCAGACTCCATCGGTGGGGGGCATGGCAATATATTGGTGAGCTATGGACAGGACGTGCGCCCTTTGGCTGTCTATACCAAAAACTATGAAGTCATTCGACAATGAGTGATTAACAGTGAATCGTATTCTAGTAAGTCTGTGAATGTGAATGTTGGTGTTAATCTATACGTAAAGATATTTGTATGTACATGTGTAATTGGTATACAAAATGGTTCTCCAGTCACGAAGCGGAGCATCAAAATTGCTCATGTGGGCACAACCCGAGTCTTAGTCATGAGTAACAATTCCGCCACGACGGGCCTTAATATGATAATAAAAAGATAAGTTTAACACAATGCTGATATTAGTTGAGATGCATAAAATAATATATTTTGAGTTTAGATAAAATTGGACATTGAGTCCAATAAACACATATATTGTATATAGTAAATGCAATAATCGTATTTTTAAGTTCATGAGCAGTAATTACAAGCGGTTCCCAACTTAGATGAAATAGAGGTCACCGAGTTTGATGACCTCGGTCCTTCCAGAACAACCAAGACCTTCTCCAGCTACTGAAGGAAAACGCATGAGCATCAAAGTCAATAAAGTGGACCTTACGCTCCATCTGGCTTCCGGTATTATTACTATATATTGTAGTGGTTTCCAAAATTTATTTTTTCACGACTGGTTCATCAAATTTTTGGAAGTGGAAAAACAAATTTTGTAAACCACTAGAAAATAGTTATAATAACGAAAACCAGATGGAGCTTTCTTTCGGTCCACTTTATGGAATCTGTTGCTCATGCGTTTTCTTCAGTATAATTTGGTTTCTGAGGGAGTCGATTCGACAACTCTACGGGCACGACAGATTCACATTAGACCGAGCGCATCAAACTCCTATAATAATGCGAACGACGTTATGTCTATTTTATATAAGTTGCGCCTAGGGTACCCTCTTAAATTTGAAGGCAGATACGATAGGTTTTTGTCATTTTGATAATGGTACTACTTTAAAATCTAAAGAATTATACTATCACAAAAATGATAGAAACAAGAGATATTATATTCGGAAGGCTGGTTACGTATTGTCGGAGCCAGGTTGAATCGTTGATGATGAACGAATGATGGACAACACTAATTCCGAACGTATATGTATATTGATATATAAAATATTACTATAACAATAATTTAGAATCAGAATGGAAAATACAAAAATGCTGATAAGGCGGAGCTCCGGGACTGAATCATGAATTTGGTTCGGTTTCGGCTGCTTTATTTCACTGTACATATTTCGGAATGAGGAACGTGGCGAACGCCACACATATACTGTGTATATAAATATTTACAATAAAATAAACAAGACGACAAACTTAGCAGCATAATATTGAGTTCAGTACTCTTATTTTTTTCAGAACCCTCGAAATTCCTCTGGAGTTACCGTAAGAGTTCTTGACGACATATTTGATCTTCATTATTAAAGGATGCACCAAAATGAAAAAAGGTAAGTCGAAAGGTTAATTTATAAGAAAACTGTTGAACCTCAAACATGATCTTTAATCAAAAACATCCAAAGTAAGCCATAAATAATGAGATTTGTATAATATTTTACTGGAGTGAATAAAAAATTGGAAACTCAGCAAAAATTTGATGGTGGAAAATTTTAAAAAGAAAACTAACAGCCAATTTTCTCTTGGTTAGCACTAGCTGTGGAAAGGGGAAAAGCAAAATTCAAATTTTTTTCTTTTGTTTTCTGAGCTAAAAAATTGTTAATTATGTCAGTCAGCTATTTTGTATTCAACGGCTACTCGCTGAATTAAACATAAAAACCGAGATTGAGAGCTTTCTATAGAAATCGGTATTAAAATATCGGAAAATTGGGTGGAATATGTTGATAGTAAGGGAAAATGGAAATTTCCTTCTGGTGCGAAGTGCACATCGACTTGGAACTTACTCTTGTGAACCCCTTTAGCTTCAAAATGTAGTCGTGAATTATAATGTCGAGAGGTCGATAGGAATTCGTCATCACTTTCCCTCCCGTGGTTCGAACAAGAAAAGCGGCAACATTTGAAAATTTTCCTGAACTTGCGCTCTTCTGTTCGCGGAAAATGTACACGACCTTGAGCTTTGGGACTTACAGCATCACATTGGATCTCTTGAGATTATAATTTTCGGATACATATTGGTGCAAAAATGCTTTCGCCGAAGAAACCGCCCACTCCCGCGGTTCGAATCCCCCTCCGAATGGAATGTTCCATTTTTGAATTTCCCGCCGCTTTTCTAACAAAGTTTTCCGTAAATTTTTCGCTCTATTTTATTACTGAAATACTTCCGTAGATTACTCAGAAGTTTAATAGTGATGTTCAAGTCATCATTTAGCTTTCAACACATGACAGCTGACTCTGTAAAACTATAAATTATGAAAATTATTTTCAATTCATAACAAAAAAAAGAAAAAAATTCAACAGAGCATAGTATAAAGGTTTAAATGTTTGTAACATTCCTCTTACTGACATCCAATAGGTTTTCTTACTTTCGTCTAGTTCTAAAACAGTTTTCTCCTGTGTCGTATTGTTTGCAACTCAACATTCAGTCTTTTAAACTTCGAAAATTTGAAAATACTTCACTGACCAATTTTGTAAACTTTTGAATTTTAGCTCTTGAAACAGAGCTCTAATGATCTTCGAGGTCCTAAATTTTCATTCTTGTTTTACCTTTTCTCCATGAATATTACGATTTTTTTATTTCCATAAAACAGGAATAAATTGGAGTACAGAGTTTCATATCATACTGCTGAAATGTACTTTGATCGTGATATTTGTCCTATAAATATTTAAATCTAGACTCGTAGACGTCTCAAACCATTAGTAGTGACGTTCAAATCATGTAGTTTTTAACTCATGTCAGCTGACTCTGTAAAACTATAAATTATAAAAATTATTTCCAATTTATAACAAAAAAATTTCAAATTAATAAACCACTACAACACATGCCACCCACCAGCAGCAGGTTCAGTATTCCAATTTATTTAGTATTCATCAAACCATGAAATCCGAAAGAACCAAAAAGTTACTAAATAACATCAATATAGGTTTTTCCAGGTCAAGAAAAATCTCCGTTCACATATTTAATTTCTAAAATCAGATTTAAGCTTTTCGAGCTATGCTGATCCAACGGTTTGATTCTTTTTTAACTAAAAATACAAATTATAGTGAAAATTCTTATTTATCAATGTAAACACTATAGACCTAAGTATAACACAGAATATGGAACGAGGATTCGAACTCGGGACCGGAGTTTAGCTTCCTAGCTTTTTAGTCTTAACATTTTATCATTACGCCACGGAGTTCATTAGATCCTGAAGAATTTTGAACATTTTTTGCTTCGAAGGGTACCAGTAAACTATAATGTCGAGAGGTCGAATGAGGGGGTTTCGATGAGAATTCGGTCTTTTAGATACGAACCAACTTTTCCCCTCAAAAAGAAGAAAATCAATAGGAAAAGCGACAATTTTCCTGTGCTGCCACCTTTTTGATACGCACAAAAATACTCCGCACAACTCAGTTCCCTTTGACCCTCTCTTGTGTCGTTAAACCCTGTTGGCCTCAAAGACCTTGTTGGACCTCTTATGATCATGATTTTCGGATACATATTTCTGCAAAAAACGCTTTTTCCTGCAACTATTGAATCTCTCGGTTCGAATTCTCCTCCCTTCCACCCGAAATTATTTTTACGGGTAGATTTTGAAGGTCATAGGGTTCACAAAAGTAAACGCAGAGTTTTCAGTTCAAACACCTCCGTCAGTGGAATGTTCCATTTTTGATTTTCCCGCCGCTTTTCTAACAAAGTTTTCCATTAAGTGTTCCCAGTGTTTTGTCAATGAAATACTTTCGTAGTAGTTTCAAAAGCTTGATAGTGATGTTCAAGTCATCACGTTGTTTTTACTTTGTAGCTTTTAACACATGACAGCTGACTGTAAAACTATAAATTATAGCAAGTATTTTCAATTCATAAAAAGTTCAACAGAGCATAGTATAGAACAGGGGTCTTCAACGTTGTACACATTACGGGCAAAAAAAAATTTTTTTCTCCACAGCGGGCCGCACCATAGGTATTTTTATAAGAATTTTTTTTTTCGGCAATGGTCAGAATAATTAAACCAGTAGAAAACATTTATTTATTGAGCCAACATCAATAAAAGGGGCAAATTAAAAATCAATCCAATGCAGTTGGTCAATGTTTGTTAATTTTTTTTCTTCTAAAAATTATTTTTGTGTAGTTGTTGGCGGGCCGCAAAAAACATATCGGCGGGCCGTGGGTTGAAGACCCTTGGTATAGAAGATCAAATTTTTGTAACATTCCCCACCTTGACATCGAATGAAATTTCCTGCTTACGTCTAATTCGAGAACAGTTTCCTCCCTGAATCGTCTTCTATGAATTCAACAGTCAGTCTTTTGCACTCAAAATTTGAAAATGTAAATTTTGCTGACCAATTTTCTAATTTTGGAATTTAGCTCTTGAAACGGAGCTCTAGTGATCTCAGAGATCCTAAATTTTCCTTCTTGTTTTACCTTTTTTCATGAATATTTGGACATTCTCTTCCCTGAGCTCTGCGTTTTCTTTTCTAAGAACGGTTAACTGGTTCTTGATTTCTTCCTTATTCTGGGTGGTATCGTTTTTTATTTCCAACAATAAAAGCCAGAGGTTTTGTAGAGATGGCTCTTGCGCTTGTTAGGTGCCATCTTGAAAGGGTTCCTGGGTTTTGGGTGAGGGCGTGGTAAGATATTACTCGTTCAAGTCAGCTGTTCTTCGTCCTCGGCAGATTCGAGTTTGCGTTTCAGGATTTTTAGAGTTCGTGCAGTTAGATCTTAGTGCAGCTTTTCGAGTCATTTTTCGTGGAAAAACAAATTACGAAAAAAGAGAAATTAATTAAACACAAACTTCAAAATAAGTCACGAATATAAAGTAATTCAAGGGGCAAGGCAAATTATAAAAACAACAAGACTGAACCAAATCAGGTTATCCAACGTATTCTCTCGACAACTCCACCGAATTGAAAAGAGTTTTTGAGTCCTCAAGAACACTATTTACGACTGATTTTGTGAGAGAGGTAAAAACGAACAATTTAGTCGGCCATCTTCGTCTAATTTTATATGATTTATAGTTTTGATAGGCCATTGATTATGATGTAAAGTGAATCATTCGGGCCTTTGTAACCAGCTGTTCCCTGTAAAAAGCTACTGTTCTGAGTTCGAATCCTCGTACCACATCCTGTTATAACCCCATAAAAATTTTTATTTTGTTCTGTCTGTTTTCATATTTTAGTGATTACAGTAATAAATTGTAATACTGAATTATATATTTCACTCCTGAGTATAGAAATTAGGGTTTTACGTTAAACTTATAGCGTTTATTTCGATAAATGACTAAATTTCACCATAATTTGGAAGTTTTCAGTTAAAAAAGAACAGAACTATTACATCAGGATAGCTCGGAAAGCTTGAATCTGATTTTAGAAATTGAATGTGTGAACGGAAGTGTTTATTGAGCTGGAAGCTTGTTATGTTGTTTTGAAGTTCTTTCTGGAACTTATTATTTATAAACTTTTTTGTGTTCATTTAATTGCTTGATAAGTAGAAAAATAATTGGAAACTTCAATAAAATTTAAATTTGGAATTTTGAAATTTAGGGCGCTGAATGCTGCTGAATTCTTAAGAAAACGATACGATTCTGGAAAGAAAATCCGTTTTAGAACTACGCAAAAGCACGATAGCAAATTCTGTACTTGCAACATCCATCCTTGTACGGATATTGCAAGTACATGCGTAAAATCTATATTTCCCCTCCGCCGAATCACAACAGCGCAGGTCACGAAAATTATCCGGTCTTACCGCTTTTCTTCCTTTCGGCGGAAACGCAATCAGTGACGAAACCGGGGATTTCCTCCTGGATTTAAATGACTTCAAATGGTTTTTAATTTTTATTAATGGGTCAGGTTCAACTATTTTCTTCTATTCCTTCTTTCCCAGTATATCTTTGACTAATTTAATCTGCGGATAATGACAAACGATAACATTAAGTAACGCATTTGTCGGAACTCTATTTATAAATATAAACATTCGTTAGATTGTATCTTCATACTTCCAACTCAAAAGAGAAATAAAATGAAATTCATCTTATTCATTTAAGTAGTAATTATTGAAATTGTATGTTAGACCTTAGCCATAAAACTGTAATGAAGGCAAAAATTTAGAGCTTAGGAAATTCTTAGCCTCATTAATTCTGTAATATAAAAGCTCAATTGATTTAAGCAATGTCATCGTGGCTTATCGATTTGGGATATATTTGAATACGTGAATCTCGGCCTATAGCAAATAGTAATGAACTGTCTCAGGTTTGGTGTAGTCTGAATGTAGTGATAAGGTCAGATTTGTTTCCAGAAAACTAAATTCCCTAAGTGTACAGTGTTCTACTTTTACCTATTTCTCAATAGATGGAACGAAAATGGAGTACACACGACTAAAAAATTATCCCTATGACAGCACCACAAGCATGAAGAAAAATATAACCACAATGCTCATAATAGTTAATATATAATGTGTATAATCAGTCTACCAATCGTATTTTATTAAGTTTTATTTGGGTTATATTTTGTTCATGTTGTTGCCGTTGTCGTGGATGATAGATGAATGACTTAGGCGTGGTTTAATTGGTGTTATGTCTGGAGAGGATTATTCCTGCTAGGTTAGTTCGATTATCGCCGTCGTACCATTAACTATGCCTACTTCGCTCTTTGTTTGAATTTCTTTATGTGACACCGAGAACTGTTAAACGAAAGACTTACCCTCCAGAAACTTAATCAGTTAAATTAAAATCAACATAATCATAGGTCACTCATTCCTTTACAGTTAATTATTCTAACCCCGTAAATTGGCTGATACATAAACTATAGCCTTTCTAGAAGAGAAAACGACGAACAGACGCGTAATTTGATATTCTAAACGCAAAAGCTACAAATTGTTTAATAAAATTTAAACTTGGAATTTTTAAATTTAAGAGAAAAAAATACGATCCTGGGAGGAAAATCTGTTTTAGAACTACGCAACAGCACGGTAGCCATTTTGATGTCAGCATGAGGAATGCTTAAGACATAATCGCAATATAAGATTTTACAGTCAATGGGGGTCATTCCAATCCTCCAGCTTAATTCCAAAATCAGATTTTGAACTTTTGTCTGGAATTTCATTTAGCTTCCGACCTATTCAAAAACGACAATAATATAGATCATATAGCCTATACTAAGTATAAAGTAGGTATATAAGAAAACAACGCTTAAGCAGATTTCAATCTCAATTATAATTTTATTCCTTAAATATTTCATGTCATTCAAGTGTAGAATTTCGTACTGTGGGATTCGGCACTGGGTAATGTAACTCTGGAACGAACTTCAAAAAGAAGGTGGCAGCACAGGATAGTGGTCTCTCTTCGTATTGATTTTCTTCTTTTTGAGGGGAAAAGTTGGTTCGCATGTAAAAGACTGAATCCTTATCAAAACCCCTCATTCGACCTCTCGACATTATAGTTTACTGGTACCTTTGTGTTCAGATTCTTTCAACATCTCACGAAACAGTAATGGCGTCGTGGTAAAGTTCTCAAAAGCTACAAAGTTCGAATCCTCGTACCACATCCTGTTATAGCCCCCAAAAAAGTTTATTGTTTCGTTGCTCATGCGTTTTCCTTTCAGTAGCTCTTGCTTGGTTGCTGGAGAAGGTCGATTCGACCGTTCTTCGGTTCTACGGGCCCGACAGACAATAACCCACTGGACCGAGGTCAATTTTAATTTTTATTATTATTTTATTTATTTATTTAAAATTTAGTTATTAATCAGAATCTTTGTATTTTCCATTCTGATTCTAAATTATTGTTATAGTAATATTTTATATATCAATATACATATACGTTCGGAATTAGTGTTGTCCATCATTCGTTCATCATCAACGATTCAACCTGGCTCCGACAATACGTAACCAGCCTTCCGAATATAATATCTCTTGTTTCTATCATTTTTGTGATAGTATAATTCTTTAGATTTTAAAGTAGTACCATTATCAAAATGACAAAAACCTATCGTATCTGCCTTCAAATTTAAGAGGGTACCCTAGGCCCAACTTATATAAAATAGACATAACGTCGTTCGCATTATTATAGGAGTTTGATGCGCTCGGTCTAATGTGTTATTGTCTGTCGTGCCCGTAGAGCCGAAGGTTGTCGAATCGACCTCCCTCAGAAACCAAATTACAGCTACTGAAAGGAAAACGCATGAGCAACAGATTCCATAAAGTGGACCGGAAGAAAGCTCCATCTGGTTTTCGTTATTATAACTATTTTCTAGTGGTTTACAAAATTTGTTTTTCCACTTCCAAAAATTGATGAACCAGTCGTGAAAAAATAAATTTTGGAAACCACTACAATATATAGTAATAATACCGGAAGCCAGATGGAGCTTTCGTAAGGTCCACTTTATTGACTTTGATGCTCATGCGTTTTCCTTTCAGTAGCTCTCGCTTGGTTGCTGGAGAAGGTCGATTCGACCGTTCTTCGGTTCTATTTCATCTAAGTTGGGAACCGCTTGTAATTACTGCTCATGAACTTAAAAATACGATTATTGCATTTACTATATACAATATATGTGTTTATTGGACTCAATGTCCAATTTTATCTAAACTCAAAATATATTATTTTATGGATCTCAACTAATATCAGCATTGTGTTAAACTTATCTTTTATTATCATATTAAGGCCCGTCGTGGCGGAATTGTTACTCATGACTAAGACTCGGGTTGTGTCCACATGAGCAATTTTGATGCTCCGCTTCGTGACTGGAGAACCATTTTGTATACCAATTACACATGTACATACAAATATCTTTACGTATAGATTAACACCAACATTCACATTCACAGACTTACTACAATACGATTCACTGTTAATCACTCATTGTCGAATGACTTCATAGTTTTTGGTATAGACAGCCAAAGGGCGCACGTCCTGTCCCTAGCTCACCAATATATTGCCATGCCCCCCACCGATGGAGTCTGCGCTCTACGTTGGGAATAATGGCCAGATAGCGAACGAAGCTGGTTGAAAACGCAGCAGGCCTGGTGTTTCCATGAAAACGACAGCAGTGAATATTTCTCCCCAGTTTCAACTTCACTCAGTCTGTTCACATGAGCATACTTCTAGCGCTAAACAGGTACAAGACCTTAGATTTAGACGTCACACTAGCTCTCAGATTCATTCCATAATGTAAGCCACTGGTTTCCAAACTTTATTTTTCCACGGCTCTCTTAAAAATATTTGATCATATGGCGCCTTTCTTCCATTATATTAAATACTACAAACAAAAATGTAGGATATGAAGATTTTATTAATATGAACTCTCATACATAAGAAAAAACGAATAACAATATTGTACTATTGTCGCTTAACCCATTTCATTCCGAGCACAGAATTAGTGAAAAGTTTGGAACTTTTTCGTCAATTTCTCTTTAATATGATCCAATTAAAGTAAAAAAATTTCAAAATTAGCGCTCTGTCGTACCGTTTGCCCTACAGCGAATGTTGCGTTGACGTAACGTTGTGAGTTACCGTTGCGTAGCAAAACCATTCTTATAATTTCAATCCATATTTATTTTATTATTTTAAATAAGTAAGAATTTTTGAAATTCACTCGTCAAATTTTGAAAAGTACTCCACATTCATAAAAATTTGGCCTTTTTTTACATTTAACAGTATATAGTCTGACTTTGGAAGACTTTCCAGCGTCTCCTCGCATGTTCTTCATTCGGGACTACGACATGATCCATCTTATCGTCTATTATTGCTTCCGGCTAACTCATTTTAGTGGAGTGACCATGCTTAAGGTTTTATTGACGGTCACTTGTTACTTTCATCAACTAATGTCGGGCCCCCCGTGGCGGTCACCAGAAGACTGTTGTCGGTCACCAGAAGATTGTAGGAGGTCATCAGAAGAATTGGCGGTCATCAGAAGATTGTTGTCGGTCACCAGAAGATTGTTGGCGGTCATCAGAAGATTGTTGGCGGTCACCAAATTTTGTATATTTTTCGAATTTATAGCGGAACATGGATCAGATAATTACATACTTGCAGCCTTTTGCATCTCGTTATAGGTCAATTTTACTACCACTATCACCTTTGTAAAATTCGGTGCGATATCCTTCTGCTTTTATGGTACTCTTTAGCCGGTCTGGCGTCGATCTCACCAGCTTTCGAGTAATTTCCGAGCTAATTTTACCACATTCTTCGTTAAGCGCCTTCTTCAAGTTATATTTACTCCTTCAAATTTGATTTCTTATGTTGTTGCTCAACAAATTGATTGTAACAATGTATACACACATACCTACATACATACATACATACACACATACATATATACGTACACACATACATATGTACATACACACACATTTGACTCTTTTTTACGATCATGGAGGAAGTGAAGAAAACACCAATAGTAACCAAGAGTGTTGTAAAAGCAGCAAAGTTCGAATCAAAATAATGGCAGCAAATAACTATTTGCTGAAGAGTACTTGCGACTGAACGATAAGAACATAGAAGATAAGCCAAAAACAGCTATCTTACAGTAGATTGGTCTCAGAGTAGAGTACGAGTAGAGTACGTCAGAAGAAGGAGAGAAGAGAGGCTAAAAATCACGAAGAAATTCAGAGAATATGCGACGATTACGTCTTTTCCTTTTCTTATTATCAATTATAGAGACCGGTGACAGCGAACGAAAACTTTCAAAAGAAAAACTTCGGTCCGCCATTTTACGACACAAAAGAAAACAGAAGAGAAACACGTTGTAAGGTGCTCATGTAAGCCACAATGGGAAGAATTTCAAAGTAGGAAAATCAAAATGAGGCGGAGGATCAAAATTCAAATTCGAATCAAAATAATGGCAGTAAATAACATTTGCTAAAGAGTACTTCGACTGAGCGATAAGAATATAGAAGATAAGCCAAAACAGCTTAACAGAAGATTGGCCTCAGAATATAGAGTAGAGTACGTCAGAAGAAGGAGAGAATAGAGGCTAATAATCCACGAGGAAATTCAGAGAATATGACGATTACATCCTTTCTTATTATCAGTAATAAAGACCCGTGACGGGGAAAAGTTTCAAAAGAAAAACTTCGGTCCGCCATTTTACGGAGCGAAGGACACAAAAACAGCAGAGAAACACATTGTAAAGTGCTGCCGTAAGCCACAAAGGGAAGAATTTCAAAGTAGGAAAAATCAAAATTGAACCTTGCATTGACTGGTGGTGGTGTGTTATTGAATTGAAAACTGGCATTTACTTTTGTGAACCAATTGAAACTCAAATGTACCCGAAAATTTAATAGAGGTCGAACGATAAGTAAAATTGAACATCCATCGGAGGGGAATTTGACCGAACTCAATGGTGTGTCAGGAAGAAGCGTTTTTGCACCTATGTATCCGAAAATCATGATCCCAAGAGGTCCAAAAGGTACATCAGTCAAGATCTGTATTTGCAACATCCATCCTTGTACGGATATTGCAAGTACATGCTTAAAATCTATTTTTCCCCAAATTACAAAAGCGCAGGTCACGCCAATTATCCGGTCTTACCGCTTTTCTTTCTTTCTGCGGAAACGTTTAGTGACGAAACCAGAATTTAGACTTAACTACTCACATTAAATGGTTTTGTTAATTTGAATTAATGGGTCAGGTTCACCTATTTTCTTCTATTCGTTGTTTCTCGGTATATCTTTGACTAATTTAGTCTCTGGGTAATGATAAAGGAAAACACAAAGTAGCGCTTTCGTTGGAACGCTATTTAAAATTATACACATTCGTTAGATTGTATCTTCAGACTCTCTTCATCTCAAAAGAGAAATAAAATGAAATTCATCTTATTCATTTAATCAGTAATTATTGAAACTGTATATTAGACCTAAGTCATAAAACTGTAATGAAGCGCAAAAGTTTAGTGCTTAGTTCTTACCCTGATTAGTTCTTAATTATGAACGACCCATTCATTTATGAAATTTTGTTAAAGCTTATGAATTTGAGAACTATTTGAATCCGTGAATCTCGGCCCATAGCAGACAATAGTGAACTATCTCAGGTTTCGTGTAGTCTGAATCTAGTCATAAGATCACATTTGCTTCCGAAAAACTAAATGCCTCAAGTTATTAGTGTTCTACTCTTTACTGATGTTTTAAGAGATGGGACGAAAATGGGGTCTTAATTATGAATGATCCATTGATTTAAGAAGGCCAAAAGTTAGAAACAGTTCAATCAAATTTAATGTTTTTGATTTTGAAATTTAAGGCACTGACTGCTGCTGAATATTACAGGAAAAAATACGATCCTGGGAGGAAAATATGTTTTAGAACTACACGAAACCACGGTAGCCATCTTGTGGTAAGTTTGAAGAATGCTAAAGGCATAAGGAAATATATTTTTCATTGAACGGGGTAGTTTGGTTCCAACAGCTAAATTCCAAAATCAGATTTTGAACAATTGTTGGGAATTTAATCAGCTGTCGTATCAAAAACCTTATTAATGTACTCAAATTCACATATATATTTATTATTATAAAATTCAGAAAACTCAAGAGAAGTATTAAGAAAAGATCGTTTAAACAAAAACCGGTGAACCTCAATCATAATTAAAATTCACTTAAATTTACTAGCCATCCATGTGGGTTGCATTGGGATTCGTCACTGAGTAATGTAACCTGAACTCCAAAAAGAAGGTGGCAGCACTGGAAAATTGTCGCTTTTCCTATTGATTTTCTTTT
>JADMLL010000009.1:10286388-10335424 GCA_016920875.1 Columbicola columbae | reverse complement strand
AAACCAAAAAGTTCAATAGACTGTATTATACTATAATTTGTAGGTTTCCTCCCCTTATTATTGAATGTCAGAACCGTACAATATATTTTAGATTTTGCTGTTTCTCTTCCTCTCGTATAGTACAACACAGAAACCAGTACCGACACAGTACTCGTACAGCGCACAGTACCGACAGAAACAAAATGCAACACAGAATTTTCAGATTTTTAATTTTTTAACTTAACTTTCCACGAGTTTGTTCTATACTGTATGGTTTTTATTTGAGAGTGAGACTTCCTGCTTCTAATGATGGTACTATCTTAACCTCATTAGAATTATTAACGCCGATAAATCACTGTTTTAGAAAATAATATTTAAAAAAAAAACTGTACACCAAAATATTCCACGTCATGCGTGTTGATTCCCTATTTCCTTTTATTTTCCTGGGGAGTAAAACTGGCAACACAGCCCACCACTCACCTACCACCACTCAAACCAAGAAAAGCGGCAACAGCTAAATTTTCCTGAACCTGCGCTGTTGTATTTTGGCGGAGGGGAAAAAGAATGTATATTCCCAGAGATGATTTTCTACCTAAAGCATGCCTCCTTTAGACCTCCTCGTAACATAGTTTACGGGTAGAATTCGATGCAAAAAGGGTTCACAGAGTAAACCGAATCGCAGTTCACATAACACCCCAGTGAAAATTTTCCCGCCATGTATTCCTCCGCGCTTCGTTGTCAATGAAGTTTTCATCAGTTTTTCCTCCATTTTTTCACCCAAAAATTTGTTTTAAAGACTCATAACCCTTGTAGTAATGTTCCCTGTTGCTTAATAGAGTAGTACAAAAGGCAGTTTACAGTTTTATTTAAAATTATTTCAACTTAAAGAAAAGAAAAATTTCATTACGACGGATTCACATGTGAAAGTTTGAAATTCCGCCACGCGTAGCGTCGTGACTACTCTGAATTTTGTTGTTTCTCATTCTCTCGTTTATCCTTACATAAATATAATATAATGTACTTTCTTTTGTATTTAATATCTGACAGTTTTTGAAATATATACAACGGTACTAAAACTCCAACCTTTTTCTCTTGAGCTTTCTTTTTCACCCCTATTCCATTTTTTTATCTCTCATTTAGTAGAATTACATCTTCATTATCAACCCTTTTACAAAACAATAAAAGTTTTTAATTTGTTATATATATATTTGTCTCTTTTATAGTTATAATTGTCTTGAAAAACGAATCACCCATAATATGATCCTAAATTTGAAAACGATTTTGGTACTGTTCACCTTAAAAGAATTATTCAGAAAAATATTCCCGTTTCATACAAATCCGGCAATATAATATAGAATTCAGTGCTCCAAATAGACCTGGGAAGATGTTAAAGACTACGGGAGAACCAAATTCACGTACGATATTTGGCCTTTGCTGACGATTTAGTAATTTCGTCCAAAACAGACAGAAAGCTATTGCATATATTGAAAGACTTCAGAACTCATACTAAAAACCCACTACATAGAAGAATCTCTTCGGGATCTAGATGGACTACTAATGACAACGCGGTTTGGCAAAATATCTCGAGTGATCTAATTCAAATACCAGGAAGAAGTCGTCCAACCTACAGGATTGAGTCGTGGAACCAAGTAAGAAAGGATATAAATTACAAAGACCCTACAGTCTCACTTGGAACAAAAATAATAAGACACGTGGAATGCAAAATTAAGACTCTACAACACTGTTATCAAGCCTGAAGCACCATATGCCTCTAAAACTCTAACCGTTGAGGGCAGATCATTGACTAAAGATGTAGAAAAATAGGAATGAAAAAATTTGTGGTCCAGTCTGTACGTATAGTCTGTGGTCTAAGGTGGAATTTATATGAAAAGAAAATCTCAAGACTTGTACCTGCACTCAGAGAAAATCACAGATACATTTAGGAAGAGATGTTTATAATTTTCCAGGCATATTTTCAAAATGGGCAAACAGAGACTAACGAAAAGAAATTCCGAACCTAGCCATGTCAGTGACATTTAAAAACAACTGCCTGCTTGAAGTTGGCAAAGATCTTAAAGACATCACAGCTGACATTGTACTAGACAGAAATAAGTTTAGAAAATTAGTTGACAATCACCAATCTGCATACCCTACCAAACCTCATCAGAAGATCGTAAGAAAAGCCACAGCGAGAGGATGAAGAGGTTCGGGGAGGAAAATAAGACGACATTGGCATGACTAAATGGGTTCAATGGAGCTCCTTAGTTGGCCATAACGAAGAAAATTAAGAAGAAAACTGCTAAACCTGAACCATTATCACAATTCACAGAACTATTTCCTCATTTCATCCTGTCATTTAAGTTCAGCAAGGGGAACAGCAGTGAGATTCGTCATTGATTAATTTTCTGTGGAACGAACAAGAAAAGTGAGAAAAGACGAAACTTTTCGTGAATCTTCGCTATTCAGTTTCGTCAGCGGGGAAATATCCTCAAGTATGTCGTAAGAGTATTTACAACATCCATCCCTTCCGTCCTGTTGAACCCCTCACAAATTATGATTGCCTAGTAGATTTTGAAGCAAAAAAGGATCCAAAAGTAATCGCGGAGGCCTCGGATCAAATACCACCAGAAGGAAATGCCCATTTTAAATTTCCAGTCGCTTTTTCATACCCACAATATTTTCCTTCATTTTTCCAACATTTTATGGCTGAAAAATTCTCTAGGAGGCTCACAAACTTGATAATAATGTTCTAGTAAGTGATATACGACTTACGAGTAGTAAGTATACGACCAGGGGAAGTTAGAAGCATAAGAGAAAGTCCAATAGAAGGCCTGTTGAGCTTTAACTATGACCATAATAACAGAAAAACAACGGAAGTAATATTCGGAGCAATAAATTATGTGATTTAAGGCTCCATTTTTAATATGATGTCGTAACGAACAACAGAATGAAAACGGGGGATGAAATAGGAGGGTGCTTCGGTGGAGGTCAGAACCGAAACTAATACTCTGCCGAATCGTTGTCTCGTGCGTTATCTTGTAAAATAAAATTCCAAATTTTTTATTTGAGTTTGTTTCTTACAGTAAATTTTAATGATATCAGGGTTGTTAGAAGATTTACAAATAAATTTAAGAAATGAAAATTTGGAAAAATTATTTCTAGAATCCAAGGGTAAAGATTTTTAAGCTTATTTTGGCAATAGGGAGGGTAAATTATTGGGTATGCCGGTCAAATACAGGTAGCAAAATGGTTTAGTTTAGTGAAATTCTAAATTAGAGAACAGATAACTGTTGGTAATCACCAATAATATCGACAAGGAAGTTTAAAAGTTATGGAAGTTCACAAGTTAGCAAGTTCACTGAGAGTTAACAGCCTCATTAAAATATATAAGCAGACAGTAGGAGTAGATACTGAAAACTGATGACACTTTATTAAGGTCATCTTAATACAAAAATGTCAAACATTAAATTTATTATAATAATTTACTAAATTGAGGACTCCGTTTCACTTGTGTTAGGGTGAACTAGAGGCGAGGCAACTACAAAATTTGGATGAAAGTTTATGGGGCTGCCATGATATGGAAGAAATTAAAGCTCAATGCACACTACGGAAGCATTATTTTGATTGATATCCATTCACAGAAAGAAATTTTCGTTATTCAATTTCAACAATTCCGCAATGTTTTAAAAAGACCATTCAGTTAATTTTTAAATAAAGTCGCTTTTTATTCAATAAGTTAAAATCCTAAATAATACAGTTCCAAATTGAAAACTTGATTTAAATTTACAGGTTTGATGACTTAGTTCTAATTTAATATATATTTATAGCGCATTAGCGCAACTACTGCTGCGGTAATACGTAAGTACCGGTAAAAGTTTAAATAAACAAGACTGACTGAGAGATGTTGTGTTTGCCAAATCTGCTGAAATGTACCAATTTCTTACAAGAAATAAATTAATGCCTGACTTACCACTGATCCGCCATTTATCGACCATTTCCAAATTCTAATATTAACGACTGAACTCTAATTTCTTGCGAATCTTCAAATTCTTGAACACCTGTTGACAAAACAAAATTGTTAAGCTTACAGAGTAAAACAGTTTCAAGAAACAAATTTTAAAACAAAATAATTCAAGGACTTAAAATTAATTTAAAATTTAAATGAAAAAAAAAATTCCAGAATCGGTTATGTTAATTAGAATGTAACCTGAAACGATAGCGCATCGCATCTTATGAGTACTCAAGTTTAGAAACAACTACCAGAGATCTGTTTGAAATGTGAGAAATAATCTTAAACTTGGGTGAAACACAACAAAAGAGTCTAGCATGGCAGGAATACCAACTATGAATGCCAACCTCTTTACAAATAAAGAAATAAAATTCTTAAGGGGAGAGAGAGCAGATGTCATTGGATGAATACTATGTTCGCCTAACAAAAGAACCTTTGAAGAACCGAGTTTAGCACCCGTTTGAATGGTAAACGATGGGTGTCAATCCCGATTCAAATACAGCTTAGGTCGGTGGTAGCATTAACCTGGACCTCATAAAGTCCCCAATTTTTTTTAAAGTTATAACTTGAAGCTACCGTATTCAACAAAACGTATGAGATGATTATAAGATATATTATTAAGCATCTTAGTTCCTGGTTATCAACCGCCGATCATTTTGGCACAATTATTTTAAACCAGTGATGGCGAACCTAACACTCCCAAGCCAGACACCGATCCAGAACGACTTTTGATAACCCTTCCTTTGGTTTCTAAAACCTCTTTTAAATTCTTAAAACCTGAAAAGGTATATGTTGTAAGAAATAAAAGGAAGCAAAAAACTTCTAGAAGACTGAACGAAAAAAACACCCAAAAAAATGTCAACAGATTCTGTTTTTGTATATTCTACCCTCCCCTTTCCATTCAAGATGTCGCCACTATCTCCATGATCTACGTTCAGGTATTGAAAAAAAATAAAACTTGACCCACTTCTCAACAAAAAAAGGTTCGCCATCACTGTTTTGAACAATAGCTAATAAATTCAATGCATTCTGAAGGGGAAGAATACCTCCATACGCGAATGGTGGCGCGGATTCAGGTATTTCAGGTTATTCTTTCAACAAAAATAATTTTTGCAGTTTTACTTCTTCTGGTGCTATACATCTCCACCCCCACCCCTACCTTAAACGAGTGAATCTCCATAGGTTCTGTCCACTGTTTCAAAATTATTGTTTCAAGTTTTAATTGGGTTAATATGCATTTGTGTCCCTTAACTGTGATCGAACCTGAACTGAGTCATCATAAAATTTTACAACCCCATAAGCAGGAAAGGCTAGTCTGAACTATAAAAGCAGACTTCCTCTTCGTCTCTATGGAAACACCCTCCTATTTCATCCCTCCGCTTTCATCTCCTTTGTTCGTTTTATGGCAATAACAACCATGGAACCTTGATTATCATAAATTATTCCCGGATCAGCATCCCCTCGTTTTTATATGATTATGATAGTTAAGGCTCAATGGCTTTTGTCTGAGTCGATTTTTTCCGTCTTCTATTTAAAAATAAGAAACACCTTCAACAAATTTAAATTTTTTTAGCTACCATAATCAAATTTAAGGCTTGTTTGTCCTAATTCTTTGTCTTTTCTACCCTTTACAACTACCACCTTCTTTAACTTCAAAGAACTATATGGAATCCGAACCTAAATGTTTGAGCCAAAGTTTAACTTCTCTGCTACATAAATTATCCTTCTTGGTTTAAGCTTGTTGTTATTTATGTCAGCTGTTTAGGTTGTATACTGAATTTTATCTATTTCTCTAGCTAATGTCGTTTTAACCTCCCATTGAAGCTGCGGCTCTTTAATTATATACAGTAAATATTATTTATTTTATGCAAAATAAAAAATTTGAAATCAAGTTGTGTTTGAAACTTAAAACAACAAGTTAAGAACTAGGTTTATCCAAACTTCCTAAAGCCATGCTAAGCCAACGCTCTCATTGAATTCATTGGCTCAAGAGTTTGTTATTGCGATACAAATTAGTGTCATATGTAAATTGGTTTAAGCTTTTATAAGTGATTGTTTTAAATTATTATTTAAATAATAATTATCTAATAATGCCATATAAATTACATAATTTGTTGTAAAAAACAGTAGTTATATATGACTAAATAGATATTTTACTTATACATACTGTATTTGTTCCAATACTATTTATTTTTGGCACAAAAAAAACAAAATCAGTCACAAAAATGTGGCGATTTTGGTAACAGATAGCTGATATTTACAGAGAACTGCTTATAAAATAAAATAGTGGCGGTTTTAATCCCGATTTTCATCCTCTTTTGGGTATAACAGGATGCGGGAGGAGGATTCGAACTCACGACCACAACGTCCAAGTCAGGAACTTTAAGCACTACGCTAGGCCTCCCGCATACAATTAGAAGATACAGTGAAAAGTAAAGAAATGTCCCCAAATTTCTCGAATTTTCTTTTAAATGTAAATTTCACTTTTTTTTGAAAAATGTTTTATTGATTTTCGGTTTACCTCTAGTAAACTGAATGCTTTATTAAGGTTTACACGAGTTTGGAGAAATTTTAATAGAATTTAGTCAAATTAAACGTTTTTCCTTCGAAAATCCTTTGCATCATTTTCACTGTGAGCCACTATATACCTTTCGCACGGGAAGCAAATTACCCAAAGCATACTGGCTTCCTTTCTATTACACTATTTTTTTAGTTAACAAAATTTTATACTGTGTTAATTATTACAATACTTTTTTAAATGAATTCGATTAATTATGCGATGAATAATGACAATAAAATGAACCAAAGATGTCATTACTTTCAAAATAAAAAGTTTAATGACCCACCAAATTAATAAAATATTAATATTATAGAAAAATCTGCGATTAATCAACTTTTTAATAGAAATCAAAGGATAAATTTGACTTGAAATAATATTATTTAGAGAAAAAAAGTTTATTTATTTATCTCTTTACTATTTATAAATTTGTATTTAGCTTAACATAATTATTTTTGGTTCAGTGTTTCCAGATTATCACCATTATTTTTTACCTTTTTTGATAATCACTCTTATTTAGGAAGAATATTAATTTATTTCATTTGTGAGTAATAATAGATCAGTCCCTCCCCCCCAAAAAATAGGGATGGCTGTTCCTTTAAAATAAAGTCTTTCAATTCCCAAAATAATAAAATGCTGTTCAAAAATATTTTTTTTTATCAAATTTTTACAAAGCAATAGTTAGTTTTGTGTTAAAGTATAATTATTACAAATGAATTTTCCTTGCTTTAAAAGAAGTGAAAAATAATTAAACAATTCAAGTCAGTCAAATTCTGAATAATGCACCAAACAACTGCTTACTGAAGATGAGTCGACACTACAGAACCACAGAGTTTGTGAAAATTTTGAATCGACTCCCACAGGTGAGTTATAAAACAACCTTTTGCAGCAGTCGAGTGTAGTTAACATCTCTTATTTTCTAATTACCCAAATTATTGATGTCAATGTGAATGACTAATTATATTTTAATAATTTTACCATCTTTATTAACCAAAAACCAACACATTTGGGTCTTTGAAGTTGAATATCTGTCAATAAATAAATTTTTATTTTAAATTAAAATTATAACCAACATAATGAGCAATTTATGAAGAGGAGCAATACATAAAGCTCAACCACTGAATACAGAACTGGTCTCGATTTACAGAAAAATTTAAAAAGTCCACCCCATCTTGAACTTAAATTAACCTTCACAAAACAAATTTGAAAATTTCTCAATGAAAAGACATTCAGCCACCTGTTAGATTGCATTAGTTCTAAAACTTACATTTCCTATACTTTATTATCTATAAAGCAGTGGTCTTTCATTCATAACCATGAAATATTTAATACTCACTTATTTTCAAGTTCCTCAACAAACTATATCTTCAATGAATATGATACCAGTAATTGGAGTTTTAACACCACTTTGAAAAATATTTACAAACTTGCACAACACCTTAAATTGTAACTTTTACAGAATTTTTACACTAAATTAACTAAATCAATCTTTTTCAACTTAAAAACTTTCTACAAAACACTTTTGTTCTCCTACCACACACACACATTACAAACTTTTTCTTTGTTCTTATGTTACATGTTCTGTTGTACAACAATATTCTCACATATGCACAAAAACACCCATATTTCCGGAACCGATTCTTTGCCTTTTAGCTCTATGCACCATTTTGGTGGTCCTTCTACCGATTTTCGCACCAAATTATTATTTATTTGAAAGGACAATTCCCATTCCTACCAAAAATTTTATATTAACATTATCACTACAGGAAACTGACCCGCCAAATAACTTTGATTCGAACTCTTTCACCGCAATCACTCACTCCCGTTTCTTTTCACTACATCTAAAACACACTCCGACAATTTACACAACCACTTCCACTCTTAAAATGATTTGTTAAACACAATAATAATTTTATAAAAACATTTGCTTTTGTGTCCCAGCCTGCATATGTTTCAAAGTCTCGAATAACCTTAATTACTACCCATTACCGTAGTCAAAACCGAATCTTTTTATATGTTTTAGAATATTATAAATAACATGAAAGTATTCTGATCGTTTTGTATGACGATTCCAATCCGATTTCATGTTAAATTCACTAATTTGTCCGGAAAGCACAGCACGTGCAGCACCCACGCCATAATTAGAATTCGCGCGTTGCCTCCACTTTACCATTTTCAACCGTTTTTTTATCATTCAACCGGATTTTTATTTACATAAACACTTATTATACCTTTTGAATCATGCTTACAACAATTCAGAACATTTTTTGAGAAAAATTAATTAAAACTAGCCCCTTAAACCCGAGAACAAAAAAACTTAATCGAATTACGCTTAATAACTAAATGGCCGTTACCGTTTATGTCGCCAATTATGTTTGCCGCGTCTGCGCTGTAGATCATTTGCTACTGTGGCGCCCTCCTTATTCCAAACACAAACTATTGCACAGTGAAATGGCGGTTAAAAATTTTTGAGCTTGGTAATAAATTCTACATTTACCAAGTCATTTTGGAACCGATTTGAACCTGAGTGATCTAATTATGATGTTTCTATCAGTTCCTAGTCAGATTCTCTACCGCTAACGATGAAATTATCTGGTTCTCGGGTATTCTTGACTTATCGTCCAATCAAATCCTTCCGCAGCATCCCAAACCAATTACCTTCAGTAAGCGGTTAGCTTCATTTTACCTTTTTGCTTCTCTCTTATTTTCTTAATAATTTTAATTCTCTATAATTTTCTTCTTATCTCACTTCTTATTCCTCATAATTTTAATTTATTACTAATTTACTTTCTTGTCATTCTTCGTCCCTTCTTGGTTCTTTGGTTTCTTTCTGGTTTCTCCTTTGTTCCTGTTGCTCTCTAGTTTCTATTTATCAATTTTAACTTTTCCACACTATTCTCCTTCCTATAATTCTTTTCCTATTTCCACTTCCCTTCTTTTCTCTAACCTTCCCTCTACTCATAGATAATGTTTTCTTTTATTTTTATTCCTGGTCTTCAACTCAAAACCTCTCCTCAACTGAAAGGGAGTTTATAATTTGTTTCTTTGATAGATCCCTGCTGTTTGAACCAAGTCAATAAGTCAGTAGTCTTATTTTGACATAAACACCAAAAAACTTTTGATACAAAAAACCAGACAAAGATCAAAAAATGGACCTGATATTTGATTTAATATACTGTAAACAAAATTTTCTTGTTTTTTGGTTTTTCCTCTCAAAAATGGTTTACATTTCTGCTGTTACACAATTTTCTATTTTTTCAGAGCATGTATCAAGCACTAAACAGGCCTGTCTAAGCCGACATCGACGTAGGTTCTATGGAAGCTGAAATTCTAGGTTTAGGAAGTGGGTTCTATGGAAAGGGACAAAGAAATTCCTTCTTTCCTGTTTCATTTCAAAGCTGTTTTTATTGTATGAAAGAAAAGATTACTTTTGATGAGGGCTACAGCAGTGTAAACTGAGAGTATCCTGTTAATAAAGCTTATGGAAAACAAATTGAAAGAGGAAGTACCGCCGGGGTTTCGTCATGAGTATAAAAATTCTCCAATTTTATAAAAGGTAGCCATAATTTCAACAGCGACCAAAAACTTTCTAAATCTGTTTTTAAAAAAACAAATCTGCAAATGATGCTGAAAAAAGAATATAAAATATGGCCGAAAGGTAATAAATTATCCAGACAAGAGTAATGAAGGATGACCATGCAGACCACTTTTACTCAGAAGCAGATGTTTCTTGTTACCCTCATATGAAAAGAAAAGGGCGGCGACCAAAAACGGTTATTCCACTAGGGTCTAAAAAACTTTTTGAGTTCATTGCACAACAGCAGTATGAAATTTATTTTATTATTTTTGAAAATCTATCCTTAAAAGTAAAATTAAAAATTATAACAATAAATATGAAATTTCGTTAGTTGTTAAAAATAAATTTTGGTCCAATAGCATCAGAGATTTGTCTAAAATGTTGGAAAGCTTTAAAATTTTTATACAATTCCGAGATGATTTTATCAGCAGCACGAGAGATGGCAGTATGATATACAGCAGTTTTCCGCAGAAAATCCTCGTGAAAAAAATCCATAACATCACCCAACAGCCCTGCAGATGGCTCCAACGTCTGGGATGATAGTTAAACCACTCCTTCATAAACATGACCTCATCCATCCAACCCCATTCTCTCTCTCTCCCTCTTTGGGAAGCTGGGTTCAAGGATAATGAAGCCTCGATCAATACTCAACCGGCGAACAAGCGCTTCACGATTTTTTTTTAGAGAATCTATTGTCAGTACCAGCTTTTACATTTTCGATATCCTTTTAAAAAATTTGAGACTGAAGCTGAATAAAAATTTTCTTAACTGCCGTTTCTCTTCAGGTATGAAATTTCAAATAGTTGATCTGGGTTTAAAGGAGCTTTTTGTCTAGAAAATAAACCAGCATATTAGCCCCCGGGATTGTATTACGGACGTAACTGAAGATACAGTCCGTAGGATAAGATACGATAAAAGAGGGAAAGAATATTTTAAAAAATTATAAAGTTAAACTTTAAAAGATAATAATCATACTAATCACAAGACAAGATTTCTTTTAATTAACAGCAAAATTGGAAAAATTAAGAAATAACGACAACCGGCGGTAACCAGTCCTTTGATGCTACCTTTAACGCTAACTCTCATTGGCGAGACCGCAGTAAAAATGAGAATATTAGAAGAACATGAGAGAAATGGTTAAAACTAACTCGATCTGAAGACAGCCTATTCAAAAAATAATAATATTAATAAACATAAAAGTAATAAATCAATAAATAAGAAGATAAATAATATATACAATATAATGAATCATTTCAATTTTTCATTTTTTTTTCGAAGAATTACCTGGGAGAGGGGTGAAAGAGGGATAGAATGTGGTCGAAAATATTTGAAATCAACCTGATAATATAGCAGAACTGTACAGATACAGTAAATAACTGCACTATGGCCTCCAGAACGTGCTGTGAAACGCACATCATTCCATAGACTCTTTAAGTTGCTGGCTACATCCTGGAACGTACCGGTAACTTCGTCACCGGCAACCAACGTCCAGCCCTGTGCAAATAGGGAAATCGGGAAAACAATAATAAAAATAAATAAATATAAAATAAAACTAAGGAAAGGTATATAGTTCAAAAAATCCTGGGTCCAGCCAAGAAAAACGGTGAATACAGATGAAGACATAACGCTGAACTAAACGCTTCTTACCAGGATCTTCCCAGGATCTCAGATGTCGTGAAAAAGAGGAGAATAACCTTTTACGGAGATCTGAGCAAAATGGGTCCAGAGAGACTAACAGATAAGATCTTCCAGTACTTCTCGAAGAAAGAGACAAAACTGGTGTGGTTCCTAGAAACCGAAAAAGATCTTGAGGAACTGGAATCACGCAACAAGACCTCCGGATAAGATGCGAAACAAGCTAGAGCCTCCTTCTTCCTAGATAGGGAAAGCGTGATCGAAGGAAAGGAAGAAAATACATGGTGAGAAGATAAATGAGTATTGGAGGAGGTGAAAAGAGGAAACCGGGAGGAAATACCGACGATGTAGTCCTAAGAAAGTGGCCAAAACGAAAAAAATTGGTAAATAGGCGAAACACAAAACACCACTCTGGTTTGGATTTGATGGCAAGATCTCTTCTAATACGACCTCGAAATTTCCCATAACCCACGAATACTGACTTCCTCTGTAGGAAAGAGAAACATTCGATAACAAGACCAATCACCTAAAATCTGTCCCTGACTCATAGACCCATGAACCCTTGCTTCGTTTGCACAAACTTCAACGAGATTGAGATATTTGATCATCATGACTCACCATGGTTCTACTCCAACGGTTTTTGTTTTCATCCCTCTTTTTACTTTATTCCCACCCTCATCCCCTTCCAAACTCTTATGTCTCCTATATTTTATTATTTCTTCACTATTAAACGTTTTTTGAAAGTGTTTGGGGTCTTAGATCCTTTTCTTTTTAAATCACTCCTGAATCAGTTCGACGAGGAAAAGGACTGGTCACCACAGCTTAAATCGAAAATAAATGAAGCATTTATTATAATAATAATAAACCTATATTATTAATAACTTCATAGAGACACAATAAAATAAGATAAATAAACAATAAACAAATGAATAATTTTCTCTTAAATTTCCATTCCAAATTTCTGTTCTATGCTTCCCTGCTCCATTTATTGTCCATGAATTGTCCATCCTATCTTCTGAACTTTCGGCTAATTTTTGTTCTACTGGTAGGTGTCCACAAGGTGCTTGTTCTTGATCACCTTCTACTTGTCCATATTTCTGTTTCGTTTCTGTCTTTTCTAATTTCTGTTGTGTTTTTATTTTGTCTTTTCTATTATGATCCTCTTCACTGCTTTTTGGGAGTCTTAACTTATTTTATAAGAGCTTGGGTCACAGCTTTTACGCAATCTACCTTTTTGTTAAATGGATACCCTAAGTATTATTATAAAGTTCAAAGCTCAGCATTTTTCTTTTTATTCTGTTTTCGAAACTTAGTTGATCAAGGTAAACTGCATCTTCTACATAATTTAAGGTGTTACCCTCTGCACCTTATGTCTTAATAATTATAATTTATCTCTTATTTCTCTGTTGGGTTTTATTTTTTTCTTTGAACTCCCTGATGATGAGTTTGTCATATTTTATGACAGCAAAAAAGCCTTTATTCCTAGCTTCCACGAGCGGGCCGAGAAGTTGTTTTCGTCGTGCCCTTACCTCCGGGGGAAAGTCCTCCACTATGAAGATCCCACTACCCTGTAGCTTACTTTTATTTTTAAGTATTTCAAATTTCTTTTTCAAACTGGTGAGGGCCACCAGTATCGGCCTTTTTTTACTAGCATTTCTTTTGCCGATTCTTTTAATGAAATCAATGTCGTTCACAGTGATTTGGACTTTAATTTGGGAGCCGAGCTTTTTTATAATAAATTGTGTTAGACCTGTTGGAATATCCTCTCCGACTCCGTGAATAAGCAAATTTCTTTTTCTTACCTCCTGTTGTGGATTTTTGGATTTCTTTTGATTTCTATATAAAATCTTTTCTGTCTCCAATCTAAAGTTTCTAATTTCCTCGTTCATACGATCCAATTTTTCGTGTAGGTCAGTTAACTCCTCTCTCAATCCATTTTTCACCTCCTCTTTGATACCAGTCATGATGTCCTCCTTAAAGTCGTTGAGTATATGTTGTAAAGATTCCGATTCCATTTTTTTTTCTTCTGTGTTTCCTGTAGCACGCCCGATAAATTTGAGAAAACGAAATCGGTAACTGATATAACGCTTTATTGAAGTTAAAATAAAATGAGAAAGTCTGATAAAATACGTCTTTACGTTAACGTTGCTGAATACGTCTGACTGCGACCACGTCTTGACTTGAACCAATGAAGCGTTTCATAAATGATTATGTACTTGTATGGTTCTCTTCACTAATTTGCTGAAGAGCTTTTCAAAAAATTGCTAATGCGGAAAACCGAGTCCATTCCATCTCCCCCTACTCGAAATTATTATATTTTCCTTCATAATTTTGTTTTACAATATTTCTGCTGCTTGTAATGCTATCAAGTTGTCAATTTCACCAATCATCTCAATAATATCAATTATATTATCAACTTATCTCCATCTTAAAATTAATAAAACAAATTAAAATCGACGACACACTTTAACTAAGCAGTTTGTATTCACTTATTGCCCTAATAATATTTATCACATTTACCGACTATCATATTATATAAATATTTAACTCGAAATCTGAAAAAACTGTTCCCCTTACGAGTTGAATATTTTATAAATTAGCCGGTTAATGTGATAAATAATCATTAATTTATCAAATTTAGTGATTATGAATGATCGCGGGAATTACTATATATTTCTGTGTGTTACACCTACTAAATATATTACGGTAATAGTGATAAATGAATATATATATTTTCCGGGAATTATTCATAATAACCAACTAAGCTTGATAGATATGACAAATTACTGAATATTTATCACATTTACCAGTTAGTGTATAAAATATCCAACTTGTAACAGGAAATTTAATAAAAAGTTTGCTCAGTTTACGAGTTAGATTTTTTATACAGTAATATTTGTAATACCATCAAGTTTTCAATTATATTATCAATTGATCCCCATCTTCAAATTATTAAAATAAATTTGAATTATCGACACACTTTAACTAGACTGTTTCTATTCACTTATTGTCCTAAATCTCTGTTCGTTTCATTTTCCAAAATTGATTTTTGGTTTTGACGTTTCCTATGACTAAAGCCATTCTACCTTTTTATCAAATTCATCCTAAATATGTTACGGTAAAAGTGATAAACCAAGCGAATGTATATAATAACCGGCGATTATTTATAATCACTAAGCTTGGTCAACTCGTAGTCTGACAGAACGTTTATTAAATTCTCCATTACAAGTTGGATATTTCATAAACTAGCCGGTAAATGTGATGAATATTCAGTAGCTTATCACATTAACCAAGCTTAGTTGGTTATAAGTACCCGCCGGGAATTAAATATATTGTGGCGTTCGCCGCATTCCTAATTCGGAATGGTTACAGTGAAATGAAACAGCCGACGACCGAACCTAAATTCATTCAGTCCCGGAGCTCCTCACCATCTTTGAATTTTCTATTTTGATTCTAAATTATATATTAATATTTATAAGACAATATGTACGCTTGATTTATCACATTTCCTGTAACATACAGAAATATATAAATTTCCGGTGACTATTCATAATCACTACTTAATTTAACAATAGAATTAATATTTATCACTTTTACCTGCTATTTTATAAAATATAAAACTCGTAATCTAAGCAAAATTTTTTATTAAAATTCCCATCACAAGCCGGATATTTCATAAACTAGCTGGTAAAAGTGATGAATATTCAATAATTTGTCACATTAGCCAAGCTTTGCTGGTGATTATGAATAATCGCAGAGAAAGATATAAACTTTGCCCTCATTAATCACTTTTACAGTAGCATATATTTATCAAATTTACCACTGACTACTTTACAGAAATTCTGTGACTTTTAGAGGAGAGTTTAATAAACTTTTGCTCGTATTACTAGTTGGATTGGGAAAGTTTGTTCAGATTACGGGTTAAATATTTTATAAATTAGCCGGTAATTGTGATAATTATTCAGTAATCTGTCACATTGGCCAAGCATAGATGGTTATTTTGAATAATTCCCGGAAATTATGTACATTCATATTATTATTCACTTTTACCCGAGCACATATATTCGAAACCAACATTATTCTCGGACCAGCCTAATATTTAGCTCATTTCTATGAATAATTCTTTCATAAGTAATGTGCGCGTTTAGGAACAACCCATTTCATAATTTCTGCACGCGTATTTTGTGCATTTCTCTGCGTTACCCGTTCGTTGTATGGTGATAAATCGGGCAAAATATATATAATTTCCGACGATTACTTTTAATAACCAACTAAGCTTGGTAAATGTGACAAATTAGTCAATATTTATCACATTTACCGGCTAATTTATAAAATGTCTAACTCGTAATCTGAACAAACTTTCTCATTACGAATTAGATATTTTATAAACCAACCGATAAATTTGATAAATATTCAATAAGTTGTCATATTTACCAAGCACAGTCGGTGATTATGAATAATCCCCGGGAATTGTATATATTTGCTTAATTTATCACTTTTACCGACTCTATTTCGAAAAGACATCTCATTTATCGAATAATTTAACAAATTCAACATGATTTTGAGACAAGACAGTTTCAGCTGCGAATACGGTCCTGGCCGACAATCATGACATCACCTCAGCAGTTAGTAGGTGGCTCTTATGTTTAGATCCCGGTAAAACCCCTCTTCACAATTTCGCCTTTTCCATCCCACTCCTCTATTCTCCCACTGGGAAGCTGTATTCGAAAATTATTAAAACTATTACTAAAGACTGAATTGAACGACAGCACGTGATACCCCGGGGCGAGCAGAGTTCCAGAAATGCACACCTGGAACCAAGCACACATAATTCTAATTTCTTTTCTCTTCTTTATCTACTATAAAGCGAACATGGAATCTCCAGTTTGCTTCGTCTTTTATTTCTCATGCTTTTGTGCTTGAAGGGTTGTGCTAAGTCCCAACCGGTTTTTTGACAATCCCGTCTTCCCTGTTCCGCTCCAACTCTTTTATTTTGTGATTTTAATCAGGAAAGAGAAATCTTTGTTGTTCACCCCACCGTCCTCTTTTGAATTATGTTCTCTCCCCATTACTACGATTCATTTAAAATGGTATATGCCCTTTTTGTTCCTCCCCGGTCTTTTGTGTTTCTTTTGTCAGCTGTCGATCTTGATTTGGGGTTTGGTAACGTCTCTGAATCCCCTCTATTCACCACAGCCATGACGGTTTTCAGATTTTTTGTGCCTCTCTGGTCTTTTGTGTTACCTTTTTCAGCTGCCCATTTGTACAAGGGTTTGGTAGCGTCTCTCTGTCCTGATAGATTCTGTTTTTGATTATTTCTCGTGAGCTTTTGTTTTATCTTTGTCTGTTGAAAGGGAGTATTACCAAAATTTTGGAAAATGAGAGATTGGAGTGAAGATTTTTGCATAAAACCACTGTTCACTGGTAATACAGTCGACGATTCTGACTTTATACTGTATAGCTTAAGAACCTGAAAACAAAGTCAAACTTTTTACATTTGTTTGCCGCTTCTAATATTTCTCTTATTATACTAATTCTCTGTAAATTTGGGAAATCCGTTTGAAAGATTTTCCAATTTTTCCATCCGTTAAGTGTATACTCATACATAGTCCGTTTTCTTATGTGAGAATTTGCGTTCTGTGGAAAGTAACGTTCTTTACTCTTCAATCAATCTTGCAGGTGCGGTAGGACAGCTACTTTGGTAGATTTTGACTCTAAAGGTAGCTTTTTCTGTACATGATGCTATTCATCAGACGCTCCTGCAGATCTTAATTTATCGGACTTTGTATAGAAATGACCAAAGACGATAATCGGGTGGTTACAGAAGTTCTTTCTCAAGTGTAGTCAAAGTATTTCAAAATGTTTTATATTTTCATATGAAGAGAAGTACAGTATAATGATATATTATACGAACCGGAAAGCAATTTCGTATACATATATCACGATAAAAGTAATAATTAACTAAAACTGGTAAATGTGACAAATTATTGAATATTTATAACATTTACCAGCTATCATATATCTATTCAACTCGAAATCTGAAAAACGGTTCCCCTTACGAATTGGATATTTTATAAATTAACCGGTTAATGTGATAAATATTCATTAATTTCTCAAATTAGTGATTATAAATGTTCGCGGGAATCACTATATATTTCTGTGTGTTATACCTAAAAAATTTGTTACGGTAAACCTCATAAATCAAATGTATATATATAATTTCTAGCGAATACTCAAAATCATAGACTAAACTTGGTAAATGTGACAAATTACTGATTATTTATTACATTTACCGGCTACTTTATAAAATATCCAGCTCGTAAAGGGGAAAAGTTTGCTCAAACTACGAGTCCACAGAACCGACATAAGTTTCACCAAAAGAAACAATTTCAGTATCTCAGGTTTCCTTATATTTTTTTAGTTTTATCTACAATTTTATTTAGTTCTACGACTTATCCATAATCTCGAAGACTTTTGTTATTGATGGGTGAAGTTTCGCTATTATTCCTGCTCTCTTTTCAGGTATACTTTATAGAAACAAGTCGCGCTCCCGCTGTTGTTTATAGCAATCACTCTCTTTTTTTAAATTTTTGCCTGGAAAACTCAAAAAACTTGGAAAACCCGGTGAACCGTGTTTCCATTGTTTTTTAAAAGATGTGTTTTGTGTTGCAAAACAAAAATGCACTGTCTTATTGTATTCAAGAGGGAGGAATACAAAAGGAGGAAAAGTTGAAAAGCCGATAACAGAATCTGCGTAACCATGGTTACTGAGGGGGATGAACTTAAAATAGAATCGTGACCTTTCAGACGAATTCTCTGTTGAGAGAAAATTTTCTAAAGCACGCAAAATGTAACATTTTAAAATTTTCACATTTTTTCTCTTTTTTGGGTTTTTCATTTTCGCTTCACTGTTACCTGTCTCAAAGTCTGAATTCTAGTTTTTAGGTCTAATTCAAAGTGTTACATCGAGTGAACAGAGCCATGTATGGACCGAATTATCAAAATAGAGATTAATGAAACATGAGTCTAAAGGCTCGAAATCAGAAAAGAAAAGGTGATAAGGGGATAATAGAGGAAGACTATAATGAGAAAAGTAGACTTTAAGTGGAAGGATGAAAGGAGTGATGTTTAAGGTCAAAAGAAGCGCATTATAGAGACAAGTGATTTGTCTCCTTTGAATCGTCACTTTCTGTGACGGAAGTTGTTGAAGAATTATGATAAAAAGATAATCAAGAGGAATGTTTATGGGAGAACCTAACGATCTCCTTCTTGAAGGTGACCCCGTAGCAGCCATTTTGCATGATGTAGACTGAAACGAAAGTAAGGTTTTGGGGTTTGAACCTGAATTTCCAGGTTGTTCTGGAGTTTTTGAGTTTGAATTTCTATTTAGACCAATGTCTTTTTCCTTGGATCCTCTTTTGAATCAAAACTCACTCAAGTAGATAATTCTTGAAAAGATAATTTTGCGAGTCGTTAACTTCTCTGAATTTCTTGGATGCAGGGGTGGTTGGAGAAGTTTTCTGTAGGCATGAGCTCCTTTTTGTCTTAAAACTGTACGACGACTTGTTGTCATAGGCTTTGTATGAGGGGGAAGAAGGGGTATGAAACGCATATTATGTTTATATATTGGGTTTCAGTATAAGGCTCAAATTTCCAAATTATTGATAAGAAATGTTGTCAAAGTTCATGGAAATCTAGCCTAGATGTTGCAAGCGATAGATTTGTTGTTGGCTATTCTTGGTCTAGAGTAGGGTTTGTCGGCTTTTAAAACCTTTTCTTATTATTTATTATATTAAAAAAATATTTTTGAACTTCGTGTGCCATCCAAATTTTCAAAAGTTCCACTTCTGGTACGCGTGCTTCAGTTTTGCCATACCTTTCTTTGACTAGAGGAAACCTCTGTATTGGTTCTTCCTTTGATTGAAGGATTTATCGGATTTCCACCACCTAAAAACCTCTGGCTGGACTTCTGTTACGACTTACCAGGCTGCTTCCTTCAAAATAACTTTATCCCCCCAAACTCATAGCAGTTAGTTCGGGGTGGGTACCGTGACCTTCCAGGTTAGCCATACCTGACGTAATCAATTCATAATAATGCTGAACATTGCAGGTTTTCGCCAGACTGAAAATAATAATTTTGGTCCATCTTTCATCGCAAGTTTTTTCCCAATCATCAGGCCGGCTTTTCTTTAGAATCCCACTGTACAATTTTCTCTAGAGCACCAAAGTAAATCCCCTCACAACAGGAAAATTATGGCTCCGTCTAAAAATACAGCAAACGTTTCTCCTACTCTACATATATATGACTTTGTGGTTCTGTACTGTTTGTTTCAAAATGACCTCTTTCCCCTAACTTTGGAAGAAGCTTCTTGGTCGAGAAGACAGAAATAAAAATTAAAAAAGTGGCGAATCCCACCAATCACGTTTTAGAAAGGGGTTTTCAAAAGGCCCGCTTTCTGAAAAACCCTATATAAACGAACGTCGAACACTGTTTCCTTGCAAAGGAGCAGTACCTCTTGCACACCTCTAGCAAGAGATATTGCTTTCTTTGCTTGGTAATACACCCATCATGAGCCCAATGGGTAGTACACCCATTCCAGTGATGTGACAGTTCACAATTTATTTATTAATACTTTTTAATATTAGAAAATAAAAAAATATTACTGGAGAAGTTGATGATCCAAAATTTTGAACTTTTTAAGCTTTTTGAGCCTTTTATATATTCAGGATGTCCACTCAGGGGACATACTCCCTCTTTCTCTCAAACGTAGGGCAGACAACCTTCGAGAGCTTGGCGAAAAAAGTTTTAAGACGCGAAAGAGTAGTAGTGGGCTCCTGGCCTTCCCACTTAAGTCTTATGTCCACCCAGAGATTTTTAGTCCAAATCCGACATAATCCCTCCCTCCTCCCTGAAGAAAAGACTAAAACCTTTCCTCGTACCAAAAAAAAGTAATAACGGATCTCCAGGTCTTCCACCTGAGCCTAACAGACGTCCAGCCAGAAGTTATTAGACATTGCAAATCCGCCATAATCCCTCCCTTCTCCTCAAAGAAGAACGGATACCTTCGAGAGGTTTCTTTTGGACAAAAAAAGAATCTTTTATATAATGAATCATGTTTTTGTTTGTGAGATTTTTATTTGTTCATCCGACCCTAGGGGAGAACACATTTTGTACTATATCATCTCTTTTAACATGGTTAGTCGGGTGGTAACTCTTGAACAGTGAGCTCGTAACAATTACTTAATGCATTTGGTTTTGTGCATGTGTCTTAGTTTTTGTATATACTAATTTTTTTTAAACACGTTCTCATCTTTTTCTACGGTTATTTTATTTCCTGTTGTCGTTTATATTGTAGCTGTTGAAAATTTTGACGTCACTGTTGTAAGATAAGTACATGATTTGTTTAACAAAAAAATATTTTTAATTAAAACGTTACGTTGTCTTTCTCTTGGTTATGAAATTCGATTTTTCCAAGAAAAAATTTTCAAACATTTCAAATATTAATATTAAAACTGATGTGAAGATAATAAAATCACTTCAAATTTTTTTAAATATGGTTGTTAGAATTTTTTTTGCGTTATTTAGCAGGGTTGTATTGTTTGGGTCGTTTTTGTCCCCTTTTTTGTGCAGGAGTTGTAGCTTGGAGGTTGTCCAGGAAGCTGGGAAAGTTTCGGTCTCCAGGTTTTTACACTGATATTAATTTACACTGATCGTCAAATGCTGTTATTCTATTGCTTAAATAAAAACGATACTTAGAAATAATACTTATTTTATGAAAAAGCCACTCTGGGATAATCTTAGCATCGAATCAGATTGTGGGGTAACCTCTAACTGTTTTTATCACTAATTTCCTGTGTAAACTGTTAATATTTATAAAAAGTTTGGGAAAGGATTAAGATTAGAGGCACTAAAAACATGTTTATATTGTAATAAAAAGTGTAAGCTTTTAGAGAGGATCGTTTTCCAAGGAAGATTTTCGGGGTTTGAAAAACTCTGACCCCCATTACCACAGAGTTCTCATCCTCTAAACAAATTTAAAGCCACAAAGTGCGGGAGGCCTAGTATAGTGGTTAAAGTTCCAGACTTTGATATTATGATCGTGAGTTTGGATCCTCATCCCGCATCCTGTTATGCCCAAGGGCACAAAAACGGGATTAAGATCACCAGATTAGAATTTAAAGCCACATTAAAATGAAAGTGGTTGTTGACCTTCAGCCGACGGCTCTGTTGTTATTGACAACAGTGAGAAATTCCCTCTAAATTCGGTAAATATTGCTACACTATGGAGCAAAAAATGAATAAATTTTCGTAACGGAATCCAAATTCCTGCTTTAAAGAGGGCTTATTGATAACCAAAATTTCTTTTCCGCTTATATGTTACTGATTTCGTTAGTCAGTTGGGCACCAACATTCGGACTAGCCTAATAAAAACGGTGGCTTGCATTTTAGTTCTTTGTAAATGTGGTGAAAATGTATCTCTTCTCCTTGTCCCGTGTTCTTTTCTTCCTCCTTTTCTCTCTACTCCCTTTTATACCTTCCTGCCATTATCTTCATGTCTTCTCATTTCCTTCTACTATTTTTCCCTTCTATATTCTCTTTCCTATATCTTATCCCACCGTACAGACTGTACCTCCTGTCA
Organism: Columbicola columbae; assembly: GCA_016920875.1. Lineage (NCBI taxonomy): Eukaryota > Metazoa > Arthropoda > Insecta > Psocodea > Philopteridae > Columbicola > Columbicola columbae. Next base: position 10,313,027 of record JADMLL010000009.1, on the reverse strand, counting down.
CATCCGTTTGTCCAATTTCTGGAGCTAAGAAACCGGTGTGTTCTCTTGATATAAAGCCCCCTAAAATGATAACGTATCCTCCAAATGGTCCCCTTAGAGAGGACTCGCCATAAATATCATAAATTTGTTAATTTTTACGGCGGAGGAAAGTAAATCCTGAACACTTTTTGACTCACAGACAGTAGGTGTGTATGTTGATTTTCTTGAACTATGTCAATTTTGCCCAAATTTTCCCGTACTGACATCCATCTGTCGAGTCTCTAAGTACTTGATCTGGCTTTAAGGGGCTTTTTATCTATAAAACAGACCCATGCCTCAACTCTAAAAATTACAAAAATGATTTAAGATAAGGAGAACGAAAAGGCAAGGAAGAAAGAAAGTGGAAAAAAGAAATAGAAATAAAGAGGGTAGGGCACATGACGAGGATGGACCCAGGGAGACTGACCAACCAGATCTTCACACACTCCCTGAAGAGAAAACTAAAGCCGGCATGGTTCGTGGAAACAGAGAAAGACTTGAAAGAGACAGGAATCACAGGCGAAGACCTGCACCTAAGGGATACCCCGAGGAAGAAAATAGAAGAAAAAGTTTACAGGAATAACCGAAGCTAAAAACAGGAACGAAATGGACGGAAGAGAAAATGAAAGAACACAGGAAGAGAATGAAAGAGTATTGGAAGAGGCGAAAAGAAAAAGAGAAAAAGGTGAAATAGGTAATCCTAAAAGATGGCCGAATCGAATTTAAAAAGGTAGAGAGGGTAGACATTATAAATAAATTTCCAAAAATACTTCACGCAGACGGAAAAATTTGAAACTTGCTTCAAATTCCAAAAGCACTCACAAGCAAAAGACAACCCGGAAGGAACGAGGACGTCTTCGATCATCTCTGAGTTTGAAAGGAACAAAAACTCAAGGATTTTATTCTCGGAAAAGACGCCCTTAAAAAGGGATGAAGGCAAAAATTTTCTACGCAGCAGCCCTTGTCAGCAATGGGAGAACGAATCCCGGACCGTGATTGGTGGAATTTATCATGTGATTCCAATTTTTATTTTCTTCGGGAGGCTGCATTAAAACTGCAGAGATGGGATCAATAGAGGGTGGAATAGTGAAAAAAGTAAGACGCGTTTGAAAATCATATTTTTAAAAAATTTTTTTACTGTTTCTTGGAAGAAGTTTAAGGTTTTTCATAGTGATTTGAGTGATTTGAAGGTGTTTCAGCACTTTTGGTGGAGTTCATCAATTTGTGTGGTAAGTTTTCTTTATTTTTTGCTATTTCCTCTCGACAGTACTGACGGATCGATTAATGGTAGCACGCCACGTAAGAAAATCGTCAAATTTCAGAATTTCCTTACATTTTCTTCGGTGAATTCTTTTTGAATCTCAGATTCAATCACCGCTTTGTGGATTTGACAAGTACTCGGGTGAGTTTTCTTCTCTTTTTGTTAAGATCTAATGACGTCACTGCTTAATGCATCACACATAGGGCATATTACTTACCGTATGATTTGTAAAATCGGTTGTTTCGAAGGTTTAGAGCAATGAGATTCTATCAGCTATGTAGTGTATTTGTTTTAAGTATGATTCTTATGTTTTCAGGTACTTTCCTATTGGTTCTTCAAGCCCAATAGCTTTTGTACAAATTTCTAATTCGAGAAACTTATTGCGTGCCAACCATCAACATGTTTAGAAGAAATATGAGACTTATGAACGAAAAACAGGAGAATTTTTTCCGAGGAATGAGACACCGACGGATGTCACAGTCGAATTTGACGCCAATGGGTCAATGCAGATACACCGGCAGAGTTTTGGAGGACTCAATATCAGAGCTCAATGAAATGGTCGAAAGAATCGGTAAAATCAATTTAAACAAAGATTCAGAGCCGACTCCTAATTCTAAACATTCAGTTTCAGAAGGAAGTAGAAAGCCGACTTCTGGTGCATCTTCCTCGACCATGAACATATCACGAGAACCAGCTATCATTGAAACTACTTGTACCTGGTCAATGGCTCTTTTGGTTAATGATGGTAACGTGTTCACTTCAGTTCGAGGTGTGCTGGATTCGGAATCGCGACACCATATAATATCCGATAAATGTCGTCGCAAGCTGAAGTTACCTCTCATGAAATTGAATCCGCCACCCTCTGACTCGGCTGAGGCGACGAAGATTTTGGGTAAAACGATTGTCAGCTTTTCATCATACTTCAACAGGAAACGCATATTTACACTGGAGGCTTTTGTCGTTGATAAAATCTGCCCGCGTTCACCCTCGATGATAGTCCATCCTGGGATAAAACGACAGTTGGATTTCTTCAAGCTGGCCGATCCTCACTTTGACTTCCCTGGGCCGGTTGAGCTGGTGGTCGGCTCAGATTTGTCTCCGATTTTGATAAAAGGCCGGCCATGTTTTGTGCTGGGCAAATCCTGCTGCGTTTTACAGAGTCTTTTGGGCTGGGTTGTAGGTGGAAAAGTCCCGATTGACGAGTTTCAGCTGAATAAGACCCGGGACGACACAGCTGGCAAATTATCGAAAACGGTCAAAGACGTGGAAGAGTATGTCCGCACTACCTCTACATCTAAAAAATAAAATCACTACAATAACCGTTTACATATTATTACTTCTTAACGCCAACTGACTTTAGAGATATTACTTCGTTATAATTACAATATTTTCTTCCCAATAACTACAAGATCAAAAAGTTGAAGAAGAAAACTGAAGGATGTACTTCTGATGGTACATTTTGCTCATGATTAATACCACTTCCTTTCTCTTACTAAAATTACTAAATCCCACTTTATCTCATTAAATCTCAATTACTAAAAGTATTGGCTCTATGATAAATAATATAACACTTCTATTTTTCAACTCTATTAACACCAAATTGTACTTTCATTGAATTCTTATTTTTTACTGTACTTAATTTTGTTTAGCAGTATTATCCTCTTATCGATTAATTGTATAATCTTGATATTATTATCTGTTAATTAAGTATTAAAAATACCAGTAAATTTATCTTTAGAAATTGAAGAGATCAAGAGAAAAACAAAATGAAAATCATCTGTCTATTAGTATAAGAAAGAACTTTGTGTTGCATCTTAACTAGTCATAACTTGCTTTACTTATATTATTCAAACGTTCGTCTTTTAATCTTATTGTATTATCGTCGGGTAATTGTAGTTGGTTTCTCCACGTAGTACACAGTAGTTTTGAAAATCTTATGATTCTCATATTGAAATAGTAGGCTAAACTATCAAGTTCTGTATCAACTTAGGAAGTAAATAGTTTTTGAAAAATCTATGTCAAGTTGTTTCAATTCAAATATTAATTCTATTACATATGAATTTAAAGGTTAGAATGATTACATTTTAGATGAGAAATTTTTGTGGTATAGTAGTTTAAGTATAACAATTACTTTAGTCTTATATATTAGTGTCACTTAATTTTTATCAAGAATTGGCATTCGAATTGGCAGGAATTTCGATACTGTGAAATTCTTAGGGTTTGAATTATGGATGGAATGGTTGCTGGACCATTTTAAGAGTCTGTAATTTTACTTTTCTCAACGTAGTTTTGTGTAACTGTTCGTTTTGTCTTCAGTCATGAGCTTGTAATAATTATTTAATATATTTGAATTTATGGATGTATCTTGTTGTTTGTTTATACTGAACCTTATTAATGAGAGTATACTCTGTCCTTACCTACTGTTTTACTACATTCTATGCCGGTGCTTTAATGAAGGGAGCAAGGCCAATCAGGCTTAAGGCTTTGTTCTTTGTGTAAAGAATCAGACGACGAGTGGTATATAATTGGGAGGTGTGAAGAGAGAAGGTTCTTAAGGGTGGAGCTGGAAGGGAGGCTGAAGGATTTTAATTGGAGACATTGGCTGGTAAGAGGTGAGTATAACTTGGTAGAACCGGGAAGTTTGAAGATTTAACTTAAATTTTGTTCCTGTCCCTGGTTTTCGATTTCGCTCTTGTGTTTGAGAAGGTTAAACAATTTTAAAATATATTATTATCATATATTACTGTGTTACTAGTTGGTCTATTTGACGTAACTGTCCTAATTATTTTTCGAACATGAAAATAATTGAAATGGAAACAAAGACAACTTCTTGAAGGTGTTCTGTTTTGTAGTTACTACTTCATTCCTCTCCTTTCTTTTAGACAAACAAAATTATAAGTTAGCTACCTGTCTCAAAATGAGGGGTTAAGTATATGATCTGGCTTTAAAGGAGCTTTATATGATATCTAGAGAACAGGCTAGTGTCTTAGCCCCAGAAAATGAATAATTATAAATATAAAATAAATAAAAAGAAATTAAAGATGAGGAACAGGAAGAAAACATTATAAGTTGGTGTATATTATTAATTAAATCATATATATTACAAAATTTGAAATCAAGAACAAGATAAAGTAAAACGAAAAGGAAAATAAAATAAATAAATAAAAATAATAGTAATAATACCAGTGATAGGAAGGTAGTGTAGGTGAAACTAAGAGAAGAGTGTTATGGGGTCAAGTGGTTTGTGTCGTCTTAGACGTATTTGGTTCATCGGGGAGGGAGGTAGAGGTAGAATTATTATAATAAATATTTATTTATTACTGTTATTATTGATGCGCTTCATACTCTCATTAAAAAACCAAAAATACTGGAACATATATATTTCCATTTTCACCAACATCAACTAAAGATGAAAACTGTCATCCATATATACACAGAAAACCTAGAATACCAAAATTGAGTAGGTGTGTCTAAGAGGAATTCAGTCCAAAAATAAATAAATTAATAAAATTTGAAGGAGAGGTAAGTTCGTCCCTTTCCTCATCTACTGTAGTTCATTTTGACCAATAATTTTCGATACAGTCAGTCTAAGTCAGAGATGGCGAACCTTTTTTGATGTCCGCACCACAAAGTCATAAAAATTCTTTTTTAAATTGGTGACGTGCCACAATATAATTTCATTCGAAATGTTAGCGTGGTGAAAACTATACGTAAGTATAAATAAATAAATAAATAAAAGCAATTCTTCTTTAAACAATTTTATCTAATGCGCATCTTTATATACTTCGAGAGAATCCGGCAATATTTTAATAATAAAACTTATACATTGACGGTTCTAGTTAACATACTAAGATAAGTATTCAGTACTAGAAGTTTATATTATAAATTATAAATTAAGTGAAGATTAATCATTTTAATTAATTTCTAAAAAAATAATTTTGTTTTTATGCGTGCCATCAAAATTTTGCACTTGTGGCACGCGGGCCATAGGTTCGCCATCCCTGGTCTGGTAAACATCTGGTAAGTTAGCACCCACACAATATTTTAATTAGGAAAACAGAAAATAGATGGCACTCTCTCTGGATACAAAATGCCCCCGGAAAAGGAGAAAATAAAGATGAGGAAATTCGTGTAATTAATTGAACAGGACAGATTAAGGACACAATAAGACCATTTTCCATTTTTGTTTATAATCATATCAAATTTGACTTAAAAATTTATAAAAATTTCATTTTTCTTGAAGGAAGGGGAAAAAAAACTTCTGCGCCGAATCGATGCTCCGAATTATAGATTTTGTCATCCATTTTGAAGAAAATTTTTCGTTCAGAAGCTCAGATTTCATCTTTGTTCAAAATTGGAATATTTTCCTTGTGAACGTTTTTATTTAGCTTCTAATAAAGTTTAAAAGTTTCTTTAAGTTTTCCCGGTGGTTTTATCAACATCGTCAGTTTTTTTGGTGAGTTTTCTTGTTTTTTCACATTTTTCCTCCTCGGATGTAATGGCGGCCCGATTTATTATATCATCATATATGTACTTAGGAAAATTATCTAATTTCAGAATTTCTCTTCTTTGAATTTGTCGTCTAGATTCGTCACTGTTTCGTGGTTTTCATCAGGATTTGAGGTGAGTTACCAATTTCTATTCGAATTTAACGACAAATCGCTTATTAGTAGTCCGCCATGTTACAATATGTAGTACTTAAGAATTTTTATTCCAGTTATATTAAACATTTCAAGGCAGAACCAGCTGAATCGGATTTGTGAACCTTTTTCGAAGGTTTATTAAGGTCTACAACACTAGATTTTGTGAATTTCGAAGGTATCTGAGGTGAGTTTCCTTTTCTATCTGGTTTCGTTCATCCAATCCAATTAAATGAGTTAGTACTATAGTATTTCTGGTGACGATGGTTTCCGGTGACTTCTTATTTTTTTGTAAATTGAGTTGATTTGAGTTTTTTTTTTTGGAACAACAATTAAGTATGATTCTTGTTGTTTCAGGTACCTTGTTATATTGTTGAATCGCCGATCCCATCGACGAAGCCATCAACAATGATCGCCGATCATCAACCAGTTTTCATAAAATCGCAAACATTCAATTTGCTGGTAATTTTTGGTCTCTCAATATTATTAGCAGTATCATTTTTCTTATTACTGTTGATTGTAAAGAGTTTTATGAAGGTTGTAGCTTAAATTATCGATTCATGCGGAAATGACTATTTGTTAATTAAATGTTAAGTAAGTATTATGTTATGTTTATATCATAGAGAGTATATGTTTAAGAAAATGGTCATTTTGAAAATTGAATAGATCGTGAAAAAAGAAACAATGATTCGTCTTAAATTTTAGAATATACAGTATATCGTAATGTGTCATATCTAATACACCCATACCTCGCTTTACGGCCCAGATACGTTCCACGAAACTTGACCGTAAAGAGAAAAGCCGTATAACGAATCAAATATTCTAATACAAATTCATACAAATTCAATGGGATTGGTTCCAAATTTGTTAAAAATGTATCATGGTCTCTCTTTCAAATGCATTTATTTCATTTAAATAAAAATACATAGCTAACAAGTACTTAAATTCGTTCATAAAATAAAAACAGTCTCCGAAAACCCACAATATTCTATAAACAAAAATTAAACAAATTCATGTGACATAAAATATGTGTGTGTATACATACAGAATTTTTAAATGGCTTTAATCTGAAGACGATGAAGAAATGGTAACCTGCAGATCACTGTCCTCATCATTTTTTGCTGGTGAGGATGGGCCTAACTTAAAAACATTGTTCAACATTATTGGTTTTACTTTCTTGTTCATTTCGTTCTTCAGTGGTTTCTAACAGCTAATGGCTGAGTTGATTCCTCGAGAAACTTTGAGGATCGTTTTCAAGAAGGATGTTTATTCTTCGACAAATTTTTTGATGTTAGTTGTTTGGATACAACAGGCTCTGTTTCTTCATCAAATGCCAGTTATGCTTGCAACTAAATGAGTTCCTTAAAATATGAAAAAGGTTTCCTATCAGCTTCAAATAGATCAGGCACATGACGTTCGTTCAAACCTTCAAAACCGAGATCATGTTCTAGATTCAAAATGTTTTGCCTAATTAATCAGTACTTTTTACTCATTTTGGCCGTTATAGCGAAACATTTTAGGCCGTAAATCGAAAACGTGTCATAATTGAAGAAGGCCGTTATAGGGAAATGCCGTATAAAGAGCGGCCGTATAGCGAGGTATGGGTGTATTAATTAATTTTATTTATATATTAGGTGTACCGGAAAATTCTGTCCGATAATGTTACATCAAGTTTGACACACGTTTGCATATACTTTTTGGTTCCTCGTTTTTCACATATACAATATACATACTCTCTCAGCAAATGAACTAAAACAAATATGATTCATGTTAGTATTAATATTATAACGGATTAGCTGACTGGCAGATTTGAAGTTCATTCAAGCCACTGTATTTGATATGAATTCCAATAAGAAAGAAATGAGATAGGAGAGTTGGATAATATGCCCACGAGTGTTGGATGAAGCTACAGTTTCTTATGAAACTTGTGAAATTTCAACTGGATGATTTTTGACCTTTCTGATGAGCCTAACTCTGGGCGATCGTCTTTAATCAACAACAATACTGTCAAGATCGTGTTGGAGCAAAAACCTTTAGTGACAACATCAGACATTCCCGATATGAATAAACCTAAACCTAACTTATTTAAAAACGGACAGAAATTTCCGGTAGAACTAATATATATATTATATATATATGTACGTGTAATTGTATTGTATTTTGTTTGAATCTCTGAGTTCTAAATGTCTAAAACAATTAAGTTCAGTATTATCAAATTGAAACCCTAATAGTTACCTAAATATTGATGTGTTCTGGCACTGAGTAAAAATTTTTTTTGTTTGTTCTATAATATATTCTTCCACCCGGCTTATACCATATATTCATTTTGTTGTAATTATAAAATATTTTTTGTGCTTTAATTTAAATTTGATTATATTGATTGATGAATTTATTTATTTATTTATTTTTGATTCGATTTGTTAACAGATAAATTATTATGATTGTATAAAATTTGTTACGTTCTCTACCCTCCGAAGAAAAATATTATATTATATTAAACTTTATTTCGCCCGAGAGCATTAAACGTGAAAGTAATTTATAGTAACTAACTAAATGTTTAAAATATTTGTGTACAAAAAAATTTCTGTACTTAATTTCATAATTTGAATTATTTTATGGTTGAAAACGAAATTTTTGTTTTGAGTAATTTGTCAAAGAAAATCAAAAGCAGTTGAGACACATGTGGTAGTTAACTAGGAGAAGAAATATTTGTCAAAATCTCTCTGTTATTAGTGCTAATGAATAAATAGGCCTAAATAAATCCCCGTCTAATTGTACTGTCAATCTCCTGAAGAGTCAGATTTCATTAGATCCCTCACGATTAAATTTGATTTTATGGCCGTCGTTTCTGAGAGAAATTTAAAAACAAATTTTGTTCAAATTTTGGTCCAAATTTTCTAAAGGAGATGGAAATATTGAAGGTTACCAATGCTACATTAGTTTGAGTTTCTTTGACATATAATTTTAAAGCTTTTCCATCAAATTTTCATTTTACTTCTTCATTTTTATGTTTCTTCTATAATTTCTCTTCTCCATTCTTTCTTATCCCATCCTGAAGACTACCTCCGGTCACATCCGTTTATCCAATTCCTGAGGCTAAGATACTGGTCTGTTCCTTAGTTATTTATCTCCTTTAGTCAGATCAACTACTTGATGTCTCGTTTAGAGACAAGTGACAGTTAACACGGGGATAAAAGAAAAATGTATGAAAAAATTTTCTTCAAATATTTGTTTAATAAAAATTATTATCATTATCAACAGATTATTATTACTGTAAAAATACAAATATTATTAATGTAACAGATTAAAACATTTTTTAATAAAAGTTATGAGAAATACACCAGCGAGTATACATCATAAGGTAGCGGGTAGATACTCATCTGTTGTCCAAATAGATGATGAATCTACTTCAGGGACGCGACCCTGCCTACGCGAGCCTTGGCTATCTCCCAGTTCCTTACGGGAGAAGCTATTGTCCTTCCCTGGATTTCCGTCAAACCCAAACATTCCCAACCACCCTCTCCAGTACAACCTGAAATATTCCAATGAGGAGTGATAAGGTATGTCCCATGATCTTAACAAAAATATGCTAATAACTGTAGAAGATGGCTGTATATGATAATGATAATGATGATACATTGTCATCAGGTAATTGACTTGTATCTGGTTACCATTATTTGTAGGTTAAGTGGTAATGACTATGTATATCACGGATATCTGATGATGAAATTAGACTAAGTCTAATTCAGAGAAACTTATTCCTTCCAATACAAATTTTATATACACACTAGTAATAGTTTCTCAGGAAGAACTGATGTGGTTTAAACTGATAAGTTGAGGATTGTTCCAGAAATGAAGAGAAAAGAATTTTTCTAGTCTACAGTTGGAGGACTGACAGAAACAAAGGAATTAACAGTAAGTAAGAAGTGGAATGGTAATCACTGCATTAAGACAAGACAGTAGTCAGCAAACTCGTCATCCAAAGACCCAAATATAAATGTTTTCAACCTCTTTGAAAAGCTTTTTGTAAGCTTTACTTTATTTAAAACATTTTTAACAAAATAATTATGGTTATAAGTCCAGCCTCAAGCTTGCCTTTGCTAAATACTGTATGTCTTAGCTTAACTAATGGTACATTAAATAGTACAGGAAGTATATAAAGATAATATTTAATTTATAAATAATACTCCAGGCTTGCACTAAATATTTTGTGGAAGAGCCACAGACCAGGAGTTCAAGAGCCAACCACTTTGATAAGGGTCAAAGAACTGAATCAAATGCTTAGAACCATTGAAAAAGGTTTACACACATTTCCTGGTTATTTAACGAACCGAAAAAAAAATTTTGAGTTTCCTAGGCTTATGTAGACTGTAGTTTGTATTTATGATTAAATTTGTGAGTCTTGAAAGTGGTAATAACAATAGTAATAAGAGTAACAAGATGGAGGTTTTGAAAAAAATTAATTTGTGAAGCAGAACATACCAATTTTTTCAGATAAACTACGTCCTGAAACTGTTTCTTTATCTGTCAGCTTCCTTTCAAAATCCGAGGTAAAATATAAACAACGACATTGCAAAAAAATTTAATTACCGAAGAGTATACACAGTACGAAGAGAAGACAAGGGGGAATGAGTGATAGAAGGAGTCGGATGATAAAACGGCTACAACTTCAATCACATGCGTCACAGTTTTCCTGCTGTGAAAAATTTTCTCTTGTTGGCTAATGTGAAATTCAGTTTAATAGCTTTCTAATATACTTCCAAAGGTTTTTGAATTCTCAAAGATGATATTTTCGGAGGAATGAAGAACCAAAACTACGAAATAGGGAAAGGTAAGTCAGGTAGGAAAAAATAAATTAAATCTCCAAAATAGATTCTTTGAATAAGACTTATTAATAAATTGCCTCATTATACAGTTGATATTTTGGAACTACTACCACTATATTTTTGATTTTTGGCAATCAAAAGAACCACTGTTGTTCCAGATGTATTGAGGAAATAAATTTTTTTTAGTGTACAGTTTTTTTTAGTGACTGAAACAAAGGAATTGACTGTGAGTAAATGCTGGAATGGTAATCACTTCAGTAGAGTAAATAAAAAAATTTATTTTTAAAAGGAAAAAGTAAAAAAAGGTTCGCACCACATTTTCTGGTCACTAAACAGACAAAAGTTTGAGTTTGGTTAGTGTATGGTGACCGCAGTTTATACTCATAAGTAAATTTGGGATCATGGGATTGATAATATTAATATTAAGAATAACAAGATGGAAGTTTTGGAAAAATAATTTGAAGATGAGAAATGAAAATTTCTCCGCATTAACTTACTGTCCTTCCAGTTGGAAAGAGAATTTCTGGAAGTGTTGTCATGATTGAAATAGGGTAGTTGAAGACGTCATTCTACGACGATAATGGAGCCGTTAATATACCTAGCCAAGGAGTTCTTGTCAAGACGTGGTGGAGAACGATCGCATTTCTGGACGAGGTAAGTTACAAGGGTAAAAATTATTTTTATATAGCCTATAATCAATCGAAATAGACAAATAAAAATGAACGTTGAACCTTAACTGGGACAACTGGTGAGTTTCCATAACAGGACTAAAAAGACGTACAAAGAAGAATTGCCACAGCTTGGAAAAAATTCTGATCATAAAAAATAAGAAAGTGGGAGTCGAAAACTAGGAAAAATTTTAAAAACTTACATTTTCCCCAAGTTTGCTTTATGGTTAAAAACATGTACTCTGACCCCAAAATAATAATAAATTGAATAAGAGTCACCCAAAGGGCCATGAAAAAAGCGTTAAAGGTGTCAGGCTGTTGGACAAGATCAATAGCAGAACCATCAGAGAAAAATAGAGACTAGAGACGTAGTACAAACTATCAAAAAGCTAAAATGAAAGTGGGCAGAACACCTAATGAGGACACAAGACGAAAGATGGACAAAAGAAGCCATGATATGGACGCCAATTATGGGAATGAGACACAAGGGTGAACAAAAAATGAGGTGGGAGGACATTTCATTACTCTCTGGACCAAGTGACTGGAAAAACACGGGAGTGGCTTTTGCCCAGCAGCACAAAACGAGAGGACGGTCATGGCCAAGATGCGGCTGGGACTCTTCCTCCAAGCATCAGAAAGGAGTGATGGGTCGAGGACATGTCTCATCTTTGAGGAATAGAGTCAGCAGAACACTTACTCGTGGTCTGTCAGGGAGTACAGCTGTGACGACAAGCACTGCGGAATAGTTCAGCAAGCCTACAGGAGTTAGTTTGCACTTCGGACTAACAGTAATTGAAGAACCTTGCAAAATTCACCAAAAGAACGTTGAGCTTGAGAGAAGAGAAGCATGTGGTGAATACCAACTGATTAAGGTAAATGATTAGGTCTAGCGCAAATAAAATTGATTAATATATTATTATTTAATATATTAATATAATTTTTTCAGGATTAAATACTTATTGATACACTGTCGAAAATTTTTCTGTACTGGCTTCTAAGTGAGAAGAACAGCTTCCTAGTACGCATCTCCTCAGAGGTTTTGAGGAGATTTTCATGGACGACTTACTACTTCTAGAAGAATGGAGAATATGAGCTAGGAAATATATTAATATAGAGAAAGGTAAGACAAGTAGGAAAAATAAATTAATAAATAGTCTAAAATTAATACTTTAAGTAAGATTTATTGATAAATTTTCTAATTCTACGACAAATACATTATTTTGATAATAAAAAGAACCACCGTCTTGCCAAATTACGGTTTAGATGTTGATGGCTTGTTGAGATCGAATTCCCGGCCAATGAGTGTCATTGGTAGATCAATCAATACGGTCTGTTTAAGCTGATCAACCAGTTTGATGAGTTCCTCGAGTTCATCTTTATTGCAGTGGTCAAGCCGTTCGAGGTAACCACCTTTTTCAATGGCCTTGAGAACTGCACACTCTTTCTCCACAACCATATTCACTTTTTCCCAGTTTACTATCGGTCGCTCATTTTGAATCTCTGACTTCTGTATCATCTCCCTGACCCATTTCTCATCTTCTTTAGTGAGGCTAAAATAAACTTTTCCTTCCCCCACAACTATTTTGTGAATCTTTTTACCTTTAATGGCCTTCTTTCCTTCTTCCTCAACTTTTCGGGGTGTAGAATCGCCCATATTGGTTTTCTTTCCTTCTACAGCTTTCTTGGGTGTAAGGTCTTGGCCCTTATCGATTTTCTTCCCTTCTTCCTCAACCTTCTTGGTTGTATCATCGCTCATATCGATTTTCTTTTCTGTTCCCAGAACTTTCTTGGCTGTAGTATCGCTCATTTTGGATTTTTTTCTACAATTTAGGCAAGATCAGAATTCGGAATTAGAAAATTTCTATATTTAGGCACAAATACTGTATAAATATTTAAAGAAAAAAGTAAAAACTCACCTTGATCGATTATAAAATCCACTAAAGAGTAAAACACGTCTGAAAACTGGAACGACTTTTTGCGTCTTGAAAATTATGCTGCTATGAGGGCTTGCCTGGCTGAGGAGTTTATTGCGCAGGAACGAGAGTCGAGGCAAAATCTGTTGCTTTGTTTTGCTCTGACGTCATCGCTTTCCAAAAATCAAAACTACAATATCCATTACGAATACGATCTTCTCCAGTCCTGCCTCTTTTTCGAATTCTAAAATTTCGTCATCTTATTTAACTTCTCTTTTGTTTCCAGGTATTTCGGTATTCAAGATTGAACTGTCCTGTCGTGTGTAGTCGTAATCAAGAGAATGGAAACCTCCTCTTCTTCAAAAGTGGAAGTTTGTTTTTAAGTCGATTTAATAAGTGCTGGGTAAAAACTTTGTGGGAGTGCAATAGTATTGATGTGTAGTAAGTGAGGAGAAAGAGAAGCAGGAACTAGTGGATAGTGTAAGGAAGATAGAAGAGATCAATCAAGCTGGTGAACGTTAGAAAATTTTTTAAGGTAGTTGGTGAGCGTTTGAAAACAAGAAGCAGTGACATCCAGTGACGGTAAAACCGGGAACTATTGTAGGCTGTGGAGATAAACCTGATAAAAAATAAGCTCACGGTTATTTTCAATTAAGGATCTGAATGCCGAGATCTGTGAAATCTGCCGAAGTAGCACGCGTTACGGGACTACAACGAGCAAATAGTGACGTGACGTTGCAAGAATTTCTGAATAGAAAAAGGAACAACAAGAAAATACGAAGAAATATTTTAAAAAGTAAAATGACGCAAAGAACACCACCAAAGAGGGAGCAAGAAGTGAAACAATGCCGGCGGATATGGCATGGATGAAAGCTATGACTGAGGATCTCAAAAACGAGTTTAGAGCACAGATAGGAGAAATAAAAGAAGCAATGGATGCACAGAATAATGAATGGAAGGATGAAATAAGAGAGAATGAAGCAATGGAAACAGGAAATGACTGAGGAACGAACACAATGGAGAAAAGTTAAAACTGGAAGAGGAGGTCAGGGATATGAGAAAAGAATTATCTGAGATTCATGAGAGGATGGAGATTCAGGAAAGAAGAAATAAGAGAAGAAATATAATAATAACAGGGAGTGAAAAGAAAGAGGGGATGATCACGCGGAGAGAGTAAATTTAGAAAAGGCTATAGTAACCAAATTGAACGAGAATTATAACAACCTCATAAGTGAACAGGATATTGAGTCGACTAGGCGTCTGGGGAAGAAAAATTCCAAAAGTGTAGGCCGGTGCTCGTGGAGTTCACTTCGTCAAAGAAAAGATTGGAAATTTTTAAAAATAAATCCAAATTAAAGCAGTCAACCATTTATATTACGGAGGATTTCCCAGCAGAAGTTTTAAACAAGAGGAAACAGCTAAAACCGGAGTTAATTGAAGCCAGAAACAAAGGAAAATTCGCCTTAAAAAAATGGGACAAGCTTATCGTAAAAGATTTTAAAAGAGACAGACGTAAGGAACGGAAACGAGATTTGAGCAAAACTAGACCGGAGGCAGGAGTGGCGTCAGAGAAGGAAAAAGAAAAAGGAAATTAAATACCGTTAAAGAAATAAAACACAGACAAAAACAGCAAAAACAGCAGGAACAAAAAAACCCGATAGCTGCGCTCTACCACTTAAGATCAAATTCGATGACCGAATTGAACAAGAAACATTAACAAAGCACGTGGATATGGGAAGTGAAGTGGAGCAATGGTATAAAGAACAGTTGGGAGTAAGTGTAAGTGTGAAGAGTGCCAAACGGATAGGCAGATATCAGGACAGAATGAAAATTTTAGCAGAGCTCGAAAGTCTAGAGCAAAAAATACAAGTAATGAGAAGCAAAGCTAAACTCAAACACGATATATATAAATGCGGATCTGACTCAGAAGAGGCTAGGTTACAGAAGGAAATTAGGCAATAGAGAAGAGTGGAAAGAATGTAAAGAAGGATACAGGAAAGTCAGAATGGACGGAAAATAGATAAGTTGGGAAAAAGTAGCAAAAGGAGTAGGTCAATAGCAAAGAAAGAAAAGCAAAGTTGAGGGGAGAATGAGGGAACAAACCGAGGACCAGTCAACTAGTAAGAAGCAACCAGTGGAGAAGCTGGAATGCGTATTCTGCAATGTCGAGGGGCTACGAAGATTGTAACCGAGAATTCGTCAGAAATGTTTATGAACAGTGCGATAATATGTTTGGAGGAAACATGACTGAGTCCAGGAGACTGTATCACAATTGAGGGGTTTACTTCCTTTAATAAAGCCAAAAGGAAAAATGCAAGAAAAGGACGATGTCCGGGTGAAATCTCAGTGTATGTGAGAAATGAGATGCTAGGACGGGTGGAATGGATAAGAGTGACATATCCAGGAGGAGGTGTTGATAGGAGCTGTGTACAGACACCCGGACACATCATCATACGTAAATGAAGAATTTTTTATACAACTAGAGCGGGAGTATGATGAGCACAGTCGAAGATTTCCAATGGCGGAGTGTATTATTGGCGGTGACTGGAATGCAAGAATGGCGGAGAAGCGACTGAAGCAAATGTGACGGAGGATATGATGGGAAATCGAGAGAACGGGTGGTTAGGAGTCCTGGCTCACCAAAACATCACGGCAGCGAGACAAAGCAAGGATGGCGTACTAAATAGTGCGGGAAAGTTGCTGCTAAACTTTTGTAATAGGAACAACTTCATTTTGAACGGGAGGGTGAAAGGATTCAGGAAGGGAAATAACTTCGTGGCGCCACAGGGAGTAAGTACTATAGACCTTGTGCTAGTGTCTCCGGGCGTGACAAATATGGCTGCGGAAATGTGTGTAGAAGCCGATATAGCCCACTCTTTCCACCTGCCACTTCGAGTGACAATTCTGTGGAATCTAGAAGGTGAAGGCACGAAAGTGAAAAGATGCGAGAAGCTGAAGGAGCTAGTAAAATTCAGATGGGATAAGGAATTTGCGGAGGAATTTGAAAATAATCTCTCGGAGTGCAGAACAAATGAGAACAAATCAGAACGGCAGTAGATTGTGGATCTGTGAATACGGCGGTGAAGCTGTTTAAAGATTTACTGACAGTGGCGGGAAGAAGAATGAAACTTAGACATAAAGAGAACATGGAAACTAAGATAAGGAGGAATAACTGGTTCGATAGGGATTGTTGTACTAAAAAGGTTGAGGCAAAGAAAGCGCTTAGAGCTTACAGAAGGGACAGAGATGAAGGAAGTCTATAAGAGTACGTGACAAGAAGAAAACTATTTCTGACAGCATGTAAAGTAAAGAAAAAGATAGGGATACGGAAAAGAACTTTTTGGAATGATGAAAAATAATGACACGAAGGGTTAATGGTACGCCATCTCCAGATTGAGTGGTAGAAAATCTGGTGCAGGAGTGGAGATAGAAATAAGTAGATGGATGGACCACTATAAAAAACTGTACAATTCCGAAAACGTTAAGGACCACAAAATTCTAACTGAGGTACCGACCAGAGATGAGATAACAAATACAGACTTCTCGGAATACGAAATTATACAAGCCATTAGGAGTCTCAAGAATGGAAAAGCTGTGGGTATAGATAGTTTACCACCGAGTTCTTTAAAGTATTAGTTTGAAAAGGAGAGATAATAAGTCTCATGGTGAAACTGTTTAATAACATCAGATCCAGAGAGAAATTCCTGGAAAGCTGGAGAACGGGAATTATAAGTAGTTTATATAAGGGAAAAGGTGACCCGCTGGATCCAAAGAATTGCAGAGGAATGACCTTACTCTCAGTGTTCAGCAAGATCCTAACCAAGTGCTTGGCTTGGAGAATTTCGAACTGGGCGGAATCTCATAGTGTAAAATCAATATTCCAATCTGGATTCCTAAAGGGTTTTAGTACAACTGACAACATCTTGGTGTTGGACACCCTGATTAGGAATACGTAATTAGGAGGAAAGGGAAGTTATACGTAGCGTTTATCGACTTCAAGTCAGCGTTTGATTCGGTGCATAGAGCAGCGTTATAGCACAAGCTGGAAGTTTTGGGTATATCGAGGGAAACAGTAAAGCTTTATGAGAAGACCTTTTTTGCCTTGAAAGTGGATGGCTAACTTACAACAGAGCCTGTGCAGTTTGAAGGAGGAGTGAGACAGGGATATCAGCTGTCCTCATTACTGTTCTCTTTATTTATAAATGACTGGCCATCGTATCTGGAGAGTATAGACATCCATGCACCTGCGTTATATGGGGTGGAAATCAAAACCCTGTTATATGCAGACGACGTTTGCATTAGAGAACCAAAACAAATTACGTCAAGAGAAGCTCGAACCATTAAAGCGGTATTTTCCTCAGAGCTGCAGCTTTTCAGTGGCGCTCAGCGTAAGTTAGTCAAAAAATAAATAAATAAAAAACTCCAAGGTCTTGTCTGGCGCGAAAGTAAGAAAGTACCGCCTTCTCAGCAACCAGTTAAAATTTTAGTAACCCGGTAAAACTTAAAATAAAAATGATAGAAAAATCGAGCAAATTTTAATCAAACTATAGAAACTAGATGAAATAGACAATAAATTCGATAAGTTGGCGGAGATAATTACAAACATGAACGAAGTACCCAAAAGAAGAAAACAAAAACCTAAAAAGCACGTCAGCACCCTTGAGAGAAGAATTGAAACTTGAAATACACGACAGAAGAAATAACCTGATATTTAAAGGAATACCAGAGGCAGGGGACGTTAGCGTGAGGACCTCAATCAAAACAACACAGAAGTCCTCACGGCAGAGTTAGGTCTAGAAGTTAGGGAAGATTAAATCAAAACTAAACACAAAGTATGATGTGACTCGAGAGGAAAATTAATAGAAAAAGAAAATGAAGGAAGGTAAGGAGAAGCTACTGACATCTTTTAAAGGTAACAGGTTGAGAACAGAAGGGTACGAATAGAATGGTACGTCTACGATTGGGAGCAGAAGGAAGTAACAAAACAAGGCAACAGGCAGGAGGGTGATATACCAAAATGTACAAAGGAAAGTCCACTTGTAACAAGGAAACCAACGCAACTCAAAAAGGTGGAAACTCTATTAAGAACTACATGCTGAGGGGAGATCAGGGCAGCAGAAAGGAAAGGAATCCAGCAAGAAGCAATTGCAGCCACAGCAAGTTTATAAGCGAAATCCTGGTAACAATCTGAATATTGTATTGTGGAATGTCAATGGACTGGCCAACAAGTTGCAAGATGCAGACGTAATAAATACCTAAAGACTTTTGATATCGCAATATTAGTAGAAACCTGGTGTGAAGAAACAGTTGCCCGGACATGTTCGGATACACCTGCCATCACAAGAACGGGAAAAGGGAACATCGGAAAGGACGGGTATCAGGAGGAATAGCAATACATGTCAAAAAGAAGCAGTAATCGGAAGTACAGAAGTGAAAAATACCATGGATGAAACACTTTGGGTGGAACTAACATTGAAATCATACATACTGGTGTTAGGGGCAGTATACCGAGCACCGGATCTATCCACAAGATTCAACGCTTCACTCTTCTCCATGCTACAGAATGAAATCATTTCGATTGTGTCAAAATATACCACCGCAGAGATTATAATCGCCAGAGACTTCAATAGTAGAATTGGAACTATAGGGCAGAACCAAGAAACGATCTTACTCACGTAGTAGATAGAGAAAAGTAAACACCTAGTGTCAGATAACCGTTCGTTTTTTCTAAATTTTAAGTGGTGAAAAGCAAAAGAAAACCATAAAACTTAGAGGAAAGTGTCCTGAAGGAAGAGGCAAGTAAGAGTGGAAAGATACAGCGAGTTCGTGAAAAAGTAAGCAGAGAAAAACCAATAAAAGATCAGTTGAATTCAAGGTCAAAAAAAAGGACTACGTTAGTTTTGCAGAAGTCCTGGTCCAATTACAAACGAGTATCACAAACGGTGACCTTGAAATAGAAATTTCCGCCTCCGACTTACCGGCCCCTGAGAAGCGAGTTGCAGCACGCCGAAAACCATCGATTTAACAAAAGTAAACAAACTTTTATATTTCGATCCCGAAACAGCATAGACTCAAAGGCGGTTAAGTCCAATACCTCGCAATGAAATCATTTTTAAAGCAGAAAAACTCACCAGAGAGGGCGAGATCGAGTAGCTGTAGTAAGGCGGATGACTTGCTTAAAAGAAAAAGAGAGGATGAGGACACAACAGAAATGGAGAAGATTTTTAAGAGAAGCTCATTAGTTAAAAGATCACCACCAAAAGTACCGAACAAGGAAGCGATTGAAAGGACGGAAGCCAACGACGAAAGGACCGCCTTCGACTTAATCCTAAAGGGAATGGCAGAGATGGAGATGAGAATAAGAAGGGATATCAAGGAAAGCAACGAATCGGTCAGAGCTGAGTTGGTAACGGCAAGAGAAGAGTGGAAGAGAGAAGAAAAAGCCTTGAAAAAGAAGATCTAAGAGAAGAACTAAAGACAAGAAAAAGAAAGCAGATTAGAAGAAACAAGGAAGAAAAATATAGTGATCCAAGGAAAATCCTTTACAAGCGAGGGAGCAAAGCTGAGAAAAGAAGTAGGAGCATTCATCAGAGATGATGTAGGAGTGGCAGCGATAATAGACGAGGCAAGAAAACTGGGACCCAAAACCTTCCTGATAAAATTGATTTCCAATGGAGACAAACAGGAAATTATGAAAAATAAATCCAGGTTGAAAAACAAAGAAGAGAAGATCTTTATATCGAACGACCTAACATTAACCGAAAGAAAAATACAGAAGACAATCAGGGAAAGAGGGAAGGCGGAGAGGGCCGAAGGCAAGAAGGTAAAGATAGGCTTTCACAAGATCCAAGTTAACAACAGATGGTACTACTACGACGAGAACGGCGCAGAGATAGAAAAAGAAGACAAGAGAAAGAACACAGCAAAAGCAAGAAGCAATGAAGAAATAAATCTGAGGAAGGAGGGTCAAAAGTCAGAGTAGCAACGACAGGACCCATTCAAAATCGGATTCTGGAATGTGGCAGGGCTAAAAGGAAAGGATAAGGAATTTTGGGATTATATAGAAAAATACGACGTTATTGGGATGGTGGAGTCGTGGATTGAAGAAAAAGACTGGAATTTCTGGCAGGAAAAACTCTCCAACAAATTCGTGTGGTTCTGCTCCCCAGCTTCTAGAACATACAAAAAAGGAAGACCGAAAGGAGGAATCCTGACGGGGGTCAAGTCGCACCTGCATATGAAGGGCAGAAATCAGTCGTATGTGAGAGACAACTTTCACATAAGAGAAGTCAGAATTGATGGCAGCAATTGGAAGATTATCACTTTGTACAATGTGGACGGCACAAACAGAACCATTTACAAGAACCTAAAGAAAATCTTAGAGGAACCGGAAAAAGAAAACATAATCCTCGGCGGGGACTGGAACGCACGAACAGGAAACAGAGGAGACCTTCCAGGAAGCGAAAATAGGGAAAGAAAATCAAGGGACGTAACCATAAATAAAGCCGGAGAAATAATGCTGGAAGAAATTAGCGAAAGGGACTGGTATATCCTGAACGGGAACGTAAGAGGGGACGAAGAAGGCGATTTCACGTATATCGGCAAAGGATCATCTGTAATAGACTACGCCATAGTAAACAGCAGAGCGATTGGGAAAGTCAGATCACTAGTTGTAGAAGCCAGAACAGAATCAGATCACCTCCCACTTTGCATCGAATTAGAAACAACGAAAAGGAAAGAGGAAACGGGAAGGAAGTTCAGGGAAGTGCAAGACTGGTCGCCAAAAGGGTCGGAGAGGTACAGGGAAACCTTAGAGAAAATGAACTTCCGAGAGCAGACGACAAATGACATGCTACAGGAACTGATAGACGCGATGAAACAGGCCACTCAGAAGAAAATAAAGCTGGTTGGAGATACCAAACCCGAAACAGCATGGGACAGAAACTGTCGAAGAATTAAAAACCAAATAGGGAGATTAATTAGCAGGATAAAGAGAGGAAATAGTAGTATAGAGGACCTGGAAAAGAAGAAGTTGGAATACAGAGAAGCCTGCAGAGTGAGAAGACAGAAAATAAAGGAAGAAATAGAGACAGAAGTAAAAAGTATAAGGACGGAAGCGGAAGTCTGGCGGTTCCTGAACAAAAAAAGAAGCCCAAAAACAAAGCCGAGCACAGAGATAAGCCTGCAAGAATGGAAAGAGCACTTCGTGGACTTGTTAGGAGGAATAGAAGTGGAGACAGAGATGGGACGAGGAGTGCAAGAGGCCCAAGAGAGAGGAGCGATATAGAAATGACGGAATTGGAAGAAGCGTTAGCAAAACTAAAGAAGAAAAAAGCACCCGGGGATGACGGCGTGAGAAACGAAAACTGGCTGTTTGCACCGAACAAGGTGAAAGAAAGGTTTCTAGAAATTTTGCGACGCATCTGGAGGGGAGAAGGATTCCCGGACAGCTGGAGGAAGGGGATAATCATCCCTTTACACAAGAAAGGCGCGAAAAATGAGGTTGGCAACTACAGAGGAATAACATTGCTTAACACGGGGTATAAAATATACAGCATGATCCTGGAAGCAAGACTAAGACAGGAACTGGAAAGTAGGAACATACTACCAGAAACCCAGGCGGGCTTCAGAAAGAACCGTAGCTGTATAGACAATATATTTATTCTGAGCAAAGCAATAGAAATGGAAATAAAAAAGAAGGGAGGTGCCGTGTTCGCTTTCTTCGTAGACTTCAAGGCCGCCTTTGATTCGATTGACAGACGAAAACTGTGGGAAGTTCTAAAACTTTCAATATAAGCAGAACTTTAATCCTGAGGATCCAAGAAATATACAGCTGCACCAGGAATACGGTTAAAGTAGGAGAAGAAACTTCAGAATTTTGGACAGTAAACGGTTTAAGACAAGGGTGCCCGCTCAGCCCGATCCTTTTCGCCGTGTTTGTAGCAGACATAGATAAGGTGCTGTGGGAAGGCCAAGATGGAGGCCTTGTTGTGGGAAGGAGGAAATTCCACTGCCTAAGTTATGCGGACGACATGGTCGTAGTGGCGAACTCAGAAGTAGGGTTAGAAGCCATGTTAAAAAGACTAGAAAAGTACACGGCAAGAAAGTCACTGAATGTGAACCCTACGAAATCAAAAATCATGATTTTTAAGAGAGGTAGAAGGAAAGCCAAGGAGAAAGAAAAGGTATGGAGATGGAGAGGTGAGAAAATAGAGTTGGTAGAAGAATTTAAATACCTGGGTTACACCTTCCAGAGGAATAATGGCAGCGACCTCCACGCAGAAAAAACAGCAAACAGGGCGAAGGCAATCATGAAAAAAGTGTGGGGCCTGGGGAAGAGGTGGTTCCCCCAAGACTTCGGCAGGCGGTGCATGCTTTTCACTTACTTAGTGGAAAGCGTGTTACTGTACGCGGCAGAGGTCTGGGGATGGAAAGAGCACCCGCAACTCGAACAGCTACAGAGAAAATTCCTCAGGTGGACGCTAGAAGTCCCCTGGTACGTCCCGAATTATATTTTAATGGAGGAAGTGAAGAGGACACCGATTCTAATAAAGAGTGTCGTAAGAGCGGCAAAGTTCGAGACGAAAATTCTAGCGGGAAATAATTATCTGATGAAAGAATGTCTACGACTGAGCGAAATGAACATGGAAAATAAGCCAAAAAGCGCTTTTTTACACAAGATAGGTCTCAGCGTAGAATATTATAGAAAAAGAAGGGAGGAGCGTCAGGACTTTCATGTGCATCTTCGAAGAAGAAGAGAAGAAGTAGACAGAGGGGAAAGAGTGGGCAGAATGGAGAGTTCGGGTACTTGGAGTAAGTACCTGAACCTCCTGACACCAGACCTTCCTTTTTACCTGCGTAGAAGAGGAGATTATACAATCACAGCAAAAAAAAGATTGCTGGGTTATGTGACTTTAGGTGAAATGTTATAATGGTCATCCAAATATTGTAATAATTCCATTATTAAACAATAAACTTATATAAAATAAAAATATTCAAGGTCAAAGGTCAATCGTGATGATTGAATATTAGAGAAATGAAGTAAGGCACAGGAAATAAATATCTTCTTTTTATTAATACATAAAAGAGAAACAATAGTTTTGTATTATAGCAGAAAGTTAGAGATGCTAACTCATGTTTCATGATCCGTTCAATTCTTTTCAGTACCTCCGAGGTGGATACTCGAACCTACTGATAAAGCTTTCGCTCAGGAAGCGATGCTAAAATCGAATGCAAAGCCGATGGTTTCCCTCGGCCTCAGGTCACCTGGAAGAGCTGCTGGTAAGATACATAGAGTTTTGTAGATAATATTTGGTTGGTAGATAATCGAAACACGTTTGGACGCTTATTTATTTTGTTTTCTAGGCGACACTCCCGGAAACCATTGATCTCAAACCGAACAACCCAAACATAAAAGTGGATGATGGAACTCTATCTATTGCCAACATTCAGAAATCTAACGAAGGATATTACATGTGCGAAGCTGTTAATGGAATCGGAAGTGGATTGTCTGCTGTTATCTTAATCAGCGTTCAAGGTATGGTTGAAGCGCTTAAAACTGCTTAATACCGCCAAGAATTTATTTAATAAGAATCGGATGATTAATACATAAAATGGTAATGATTGTCACCAGCTCCTCCACATTTTGAAATAAAATTGCGAAATCAAACTTCACGACGCGGAGAACCTACCGTCTTACAATGCGAAGCCAAAGGTGAAAACCATTGGAATACTCTGGAACATGAACAACAAGAGATTGGATCCCAAAGTGACAACAGGTGTGTTAAACCGACCAACAAACTCTGACGTTATTTTCTGTCTTTGATTTATCAGATTTAATTATAATTTTCGTCTTGTAGATACACCATCCGAGAAGAAATATTGCCGAGCGGAGTGTTGTCGGATCTCAGTATCAAGAACGGAACGAACGGATTCTGCTTTATTCACTTGCGTCGCAACTAACTCTTTCGGTTCGGACGATACAACTATAAATTTGATAGTACAGGGTAAGCGTATTGCTTGGTTTATAAATTTTTGGCAGTCGGAAAATATTGTCTGATGTTATATTTATAACTTACAGAGGTTGCTGAGGTACCGTATGGGTTAAAGATTTTGGATAAATCAGGCCGTTCTGTACAGTTATCTTGGTGCTCCTTTCGATGGTAATTCTCCGATTAAGCGATATGTCATTGAATACAAGAGTTGACTAAATTATATACAATTAGTATAACTCAAAACTATAAATTATACACTGGGTTTGTGGTGGTATAGATTGCTCGAGGTACTTGGGAAGCGGATATAGATCGTGTTTTGGTACCTGGGAATCAAAACGAAGCTGAAGTGTTCAATCTAAGACCTGCCACAACTTACCATTTGAGAATTGTTGCGGAAAACGAAATCGGTACATCTGAACCGTCTGATGTTGTTACCATCATAACGGCTGAAGAAGGTATTTAGACTATTTTAAATTTGTTTATATTCACTTCAAAAATCTCTTGAGGTTATTAAGACTTATTTCTTTTAAGCTCCGAGCGGACCTCCAACCGGTGTCCGAGTTGAAGCACCCGATCAACATACCATGAAAGTTTTCTGAAACCTCCTGAAAAGAATTATGGAACAGCGAAATATTGGGTTACTACGTCGGCTACAAACTGGCTTCTGAAAAACCGTACCTTTTGAAACCGTGGAATTCAGTAAAGAAGAAGGAAAGGAACATCATTTACAAATTGGAAATTTGAAGTAAGATCCATTAATCCTAGTCACTGCTAAGTTGAATTACATTTTATGAAACTTCTGTGAATTTTTGTTTTTTGTAGAACTTACACTCAGTATGCAGTTGTGGTTCAGGCGTTTAACAAAGTTGGCCAAGGACCAATGAGCGAAGAAATCCGACAGTACACTGCTGAAGGTATACCAGAAGCCCCACCACATGATGCTACCTGCACGACGTTAACCTCTCAGACTATTCGCTTGTCATGGATTTCTCCTCCTCTCTCCAGTGCTAATGGAATAATTAAAGGTTACAAAGTGATTTATGGTCCCAGCGAAACGTGGTACGGTAAGTAAAAGGCTCCATTTTTGTGAATCGTCGAAGGAATGGTTTTTAGAGATTCTAATTTGGATTTGTTTTGTTTTTTTAGATGAAAACACCAAGGACACAAAATCACATCTTCATCTGAAACGATTTTGCACGGATTGAAGAAATACACCAACTACAGCATGCAAGTATTGGCATACACTTCTGGAGGTGATGAGTTCGTTCTGCACCAATCCACTGCCAAACGGAACAAGATGGTGACTGGAATATCATTTAAAGTGATTTATTATTGTTTATTTATCGGTTTATTAATTTTCGAAATTGTTTTTTGCAGCTCCCGAAGCACCATCTGCCGTCAAAGCTTTGGTCATGTCAGCGGAATCGATTTTAGTTAGCTGGAAACCACCTGTTCAGCCCAACGGTATCGTAATTCAGTACACCGTTTACATTAGGAAGACAGTGACGAAGCCAAAGATGTGAGTATAACTAAATATTTCTAAATTGAGAGAAGTTATGTTGGTTATTTTGATGATTTTTAAATGCAGGAGGAGCCTAAAAGTCAAAGGTACCACCTTTCCAAATGAGTTATGAAGCTTCTGGTTTGGACAAGAAGAAAAAGTACGAATTCTGGGTTTCGGCTTCAACCAACATTGGAGAAGGACAGCCATCGAAGAGTGTAACCTTGTCTCCCGGTAATCGCGGTAAGTATCGCGTATATCTCTGTGTATAACTATACATTATAAAAGATCTAAACGAAATGTTTTTAATTTATACCATCCAGTACCTGCAAAGATTGCT
The DNA here is from genome assembly GCA_016920875.1 of Columbicola columbae. NCBI lineage: Eukaryota > Metazoa > Arthropoda > Insecta > Psocodea > Philopteridae > Columbicola > Columbicola columbae. The sequence continues at coordinate 10,286,866 of JADMLL010000009.1, read as the reverse complement.
TCATTCGATGACTCGTTTACCGCCACCTATCGAGAAGACGTTAAATTACCGTGTTTGGCTGTTGGTATCCCAGCTCCTGATATTGTCTGGAAGGTTTGGATTTGTTCATCAATATTTTGATAATAAAAACATTGTTCAAAGACTAAAAACTAATCATTAAAACGAACACAGGTGAAAGGCTCTGCTTTGACCTCTAATGACAGACTGAGACAGCTTCCTGAAGGAAGTCTTTTGATCAAAGAGGTTACCCGAGGTGATGCTGGCGAGTATTCTTGTTACGTGGAAAATTCTTTCGGTCATGACACTGTCGTTCATCATCTGGTTGTTATGGGTGAGTTTTTTTGAATTTATAATGTCACAATTTTATATTTTATAATGAAAATGACGAAACGATGACGATTTCTTTTAGCGCCACCTCATTCGCCTCAAGTATCTTTGACTGCGACCACAACCAATTCGATCACAATGAAACTCGCTC
>JADMLL010000009.1:10205020-10286288 GCA_016920875.1 Columbicola columbae | reverse complement strand
ATATTTAGGCACAAATACTGTAAATATTTAAAGAAAAAGTAAAAACTCACCTTGATCGATTATAAAATCCACTAAAGAGTAAACACGTCTGAAAACTGGAACGACTTTTTGCGTCTTGAAAATTATGCTGCTATGAGGGCTTGCCTGGCTGAGGAGTTTATTGCGCAGGAACGAGAGTCGAGGCAAAATCTGTTGCTTTGTTTTGCTCTGACGTCATCGCTTTCCAAAATCAAAACTACAATATCCATTACGAATACGATCTTTCCAGTCCTGCCTCTTTTCGAATTCTAAAATTTCGTCATCTTATTTAACTTTCTTTGTTTCCAGGTATTTCGGTATTCAAGATTGAACTGTCCTGTCGTGTAGTCGTAATCAAGAGAATGGAAACCTCCTCTTCTTCAAAAGTGGAAGTTTGTTTTTAAGTTTACGGTCGATTTAATAAGTGCTGGGTAAAAACTTTGTGGGAGTGCAATAGTATTGATGTGTAGTAAGTGAAGAGAAAGAGAAGCAGGAACTAGTGGATAGTGTAAGGAAGATAGAAGAGATCAATCAAGCTGGTGAACGTTAGAAAATTTTTTAAGGTAGTTGGTGAGCGTTTGAAAAACAAGAAGCAGTGACATCCAGTGAACCGGGAACTATTGTAGGCTGTGGAGATAAACCTGATAAAAAAATAAGCTCGCGGTTATTTTCAATTAAGGATCTGAATGCCGAGATCTGTGAAATCTGCCGAAGTAGCACGCGTTACGGGACTACAACGAGCAAATAGTGACGTGACGTTGCAGGAATTTCTGAATATAAAAAGGAAACAACAAGAAAAGTATGAAGAAATATTTAAAAAAAGTAAAATGACGCATAGAACACCACCAAAAGAGGGAGCAAAAAGTGAAACAATGCCGGCGGATATGGCATAGATGAAAGCTATGACTGAGGATCTCAAAAACGAGTTTAGAGCACAGATAGGAGAAATAAAAGAAGCAATGGATGCACAGAATAATGAATGGAAGGATGAAGTAAGAGAGAATGAAGCAACGGAAACAGGAAATGACTGAGGAACGAACACAATGGCGAAGAGAAAAGTTAAAACTGGAAGAGGAGGTCAGGGATATGAGAAAAGAATTATCTGAGATTCATGAGAGGATGGAGATTCAGGAAAGAAGCAATAGGAGAAAAAATATAAAAATATCAGGGAGTGAAATAGAAAAGAAAGAGGGGATGATCACGAGGAGAGAGTAAATTTAGAAAAGGCTATAGTAACCAAATTGAACGAGAATTATAACAACCTCATAAGTGAACAGGATATTGAGTCGACTAGGCGTCTGGGGAAGAAAAATTCCAAAAGTGTAGGCCGGTGCTCGTGGAGTTCACTTCGTCAAAGAAAAGATTGGAAATTTTTAAAATAATCCAAATCAACCATTTATATTACGGAGGATTTCCCAGCAGAAGTTTTAAACAAGAGGAAACAGCTAAAACCGGAGTTAATTGAAGCCAGAAACAAAGGAAAATTCGCCTTAAAAAAATTGGACAAGCTTATCGTAAAAGATTTTAAAACAGACAGACGTAAGGAACGGAAACGAGATTTGAGCAAAACTAGACCGGAGGCAGGAGTGGCGTCAGAGAAGGAAAAAGAAAAAGGGAAATTAAATACCGTTAAAAGAAATAAAACCACAGACAAAAAACAGCAAAAACAGCAGGAACAAAAAAACCCGATAGCTGCGCTCTACCGCTTAAGATCAAATTCGATGACCGAATTGAACAAGAAACATTAACAAAGCACGTGGATGTGGGAAGTGAAGTGGAGCAATGGTGTAAAGAACAGTTGGGAGTAAGTGTAAGTGTGAAGAGTGCCAAAAGGATAGGCAGATATCAGGACAGAATGAAAATTTTAGCAGAGCTCGAAAGTCTAGAGCAAAAAATACAAGTAATGAGAAGCAAAGCTAAACTCAAACACCCGATATATATAAATGCGGATCTGACTCCAGAAGAGGCTAGGTTACAGAAGGAAATTAGGCAATACGTGAGAAGAGAAAGATAGAGTGGAAAGAATGTAAAAGAAGGATACAGGAAAGTCAGAATGGACGGAAAATGGATAAGTTGGGAAAAAGTAGCAAAAGGAGTAGGTCAATAGCAAAGAAAGAAAAGCAAAGTTGAGGGGAGAATGAGGGAACAAACCGAGGACCAGTCAACTAGTAAGAAGCAACCAGTGGAGAAGCTGGAATGCGTGTATTCTGCAATGTCGAGGGGCTACGAGGAGTGATAGTAACCGAGAATTCGTCCGAAATGTTTATGAACAGTGCAATATGTTTGGAGGAAACATGGCTGAGTCCAGGACATTGTATCATGATTGAGGGGTTCACTTCCTTTACTAAAGCCAAAAGAAAAAATGCAAGAAAAAAACGATGTCAGGGTGAAATCTCAGTGTATGTGAGAAATGAGATGCTAGGACGGGTGGAATGGATAAGAGTGACAGGGCAGGAGGAGGTGTTGATAGGAGCTGTGTACAGACACCCGGACACATCATCATACGTAAATGAAGAATTTTTTTATACAACTAGAGCGGGAGTATGATGAGCACAGTCGAAGATTTCCAATGGCGGAGTGTATTATTGGCGGTGACTGGAATGCAAGAATGGCGGAGAAGCGACTGAAGCAAATGTGACGGAGGATAATGGGAAATCTAGACAACGGGTGGTCAGGAGTCCTGACGCACCAAAACTTCACAGTAGCGAGACAAAGCAAGGGTGGCATACTAAATAGTGCGGGAAAGTTGCTGCTAAACTTTTGCAATAGGAAAAACTTGTTCATTTTGAACGGGAGGGTGAAAGGGGATCAGGAAGGGGAAATAGCCTTCGTGGCACCACAGGGAGTAAGTACTATAGACCTTGTGCTAGTGTCTCCGGGCGTGACAAATATGGCTGCGGAAATGTGTGTGAAGCCGATATATCCCACTCTTCCCACCTGCCACTTCGAGTGACAATTCTGTGGAATCTAGAAGGTGAAGGCACGAAAGTGAAAAGATGCGAGAAGCTGAAGGAGCTAGTAAAATTCAGATGGGATAAGGAATTTGCGGAGGAATTTGAAAATAATCTCTCGGAGTGCGAGAACAAATCAGAACGGCAGTAGATTGTGGATCTGTGAATACGGCGGTGAAGCTGTTTAAAGATTTACTGACAGTGGCGGGAAGAAGAATGAAACTTAGACATAAAGAGAAAATGGAAACTAAGATAAGGAGGAATAACTAGTTGGATAGAGATTGTTGTACTGAAAAGGTTGAGGCAAAGAAAGCACTTAGAGCATACAGAAGGGATAGAGCTGAAGCAAGTCTACAAGTGTACGTGAAAAGAAGAAAATTATATCTGACAGCATGTAAAGTAAAGAAATGGGAAAAAGATAAGGATACGGAAAAGAACTTTTTGGAAATGACACGAAGGAGTTTTGATACGCCATCTCCAGATTGAGTGGTAGAAAATCTGGTGCAGGAGTGGAGATAGAAATAAGTAGATGGATGGACCACTATAAAAAACTGTACAATTCCGAAAACGTTAAGGACCACAAAATTCTAACTGAGGTACCGACCCCGAGAGATGAGATAACAAATACAGACTTCTCGAAATTATACAAGCCATTAGGAGTCTCAAGAATGGAAAAGCTGTGGGTATAGATAGTTTACCACCGGAGTTCTTTAAAGTATTAGTTTGAAAAGGAGAGATAATAAGTCTCATGGTGAAACTGTTTATTAACATCAGATCCAGAGAGAAATTCCTGGAAAGCTGGAGAACGGGAATTATAAGTAGTTTATATAAGGGAAAAGGTGACCCGCTGGATCCAAAGAATTGCAGGAATGACCTTACTCTCAGTGTTCAGCAAGATCCTAACCAAGTGCTTGGCTTGGAGAATTTCGAACTGGGCGGAATCTCATTGAGTAATATCAATATTTCAAGGGTTTTAGTACAACTGACAACATCTTGGTGTTGGACACCCTGATTAGGAATACGGTAATTAGGAGGAAAGGGAAGTTATACGTAGCGTTTATCGACTTCAAGTCAGCGTTTGATTCGGTGCATAGAGCAGCGTTATAGCACAAGCTGGAAGTTTTGGGTATATCGAGGGAAACAGTAAAGCTTTATGAGAAGACGTATGGATGGCTAACTTACAACAGAGCCTTGCAGTTTAAAGGAGGAGTGAGACAGGGATATTAGCTGTCCTCATTATTGTTCTCTTTATTTATAAATGACTGGCCATCGTATCTGGAGAGTATAGACATCCATGCACCTGCGTTAGATGGGGTGGAAAATAAAACCCTGTTATATGCAGACGACGTTTGCATTAGAGAACCAAAACGAATTACGTCAAGAGAAGCTCGAACCATTAAAGCGGTATTTTCCTCAGAGCTGCAGCTTTTCAGTGGCGCTCAGCGTAAGTTAGTCAAAAAATAAATAAATAAAAAACTCCAAGGTCTTGTCTGGCGCGAAAGTAAGAAAGTACCGCCTTCTCAGCACTGTCAACCAGTTAAAATTTTAGTAACCGGTAAAACTTAAAATAAAAAGATGGATGAAAAAATCGAGCAAATTTTAATCAAACTATAGAAACTAGATGAAATAGACAATAAATTCGATAAGTTGGCGGAGATAATTACAAACATGAACGAAGTACCCAAAAGAAGAAAACAAAAACCTAAAGAAGCACGTCAGCACCCTTGAGAGAAGAATTGAGAAACTTGAAATACACGACAGAAGAAATAACCTGATATTTAAAGGAATACCAGAGGCAGGGGACGTTAGCGTGAGGACCTCAATCAAAACAACACTAAGAGAAGTCCTCACGGCAGAGTTAGGTCTAGAAGTTAGGGAAGATTAAATCGAATTTGCACGGAGACTAAACACAAAGTATGATGTGACTCGAGAGAGGAAAATTAATAGAGAAAATGAAGGAAGGTAAGGAGAAGAAGCTACTGACATCTTTTAAAGGTAACAGGTTGAGAACAGAAGGGTACGAATAGAATGGTACGTCTACGATTGGGAGCAGAAGGAAGTAACAAAACAAGGCAACAGGCAGGAGGGTGATATACCAAAATGTACAAAGGAAAGTCCACTTGTAACAAGGGAAACCAACGCAACTCCAAAAAAAGGTGGAAACTCTATTAAGAACTACATGCTGAGGGGGAGATCAGGGCAGCAGAAAGGAAAGGAATCCAGCAAGAAGCAATTGCAGCCACAGCAAGTTTATAAGCGAAATCCTGGTAACAATCTGAATATTGTATTGTGGAATGTCAATGGACTGGCCAACAAGTTGCAAGATGCAGACGTAATGAAGTACCTAAAGACTTTTGATATCGCAATATTAGTAGAAACCTGGTGTGAAGAAACAGTTGCCCGGACATGTTCGGATACACCTGCCATCACAAGAACGGGAAAAGGGAACATCGGAAAGGACGGGTATCAGGAGGAATAGCAATACATGTCAAAAAAGAAGCAGTAATCGGAAGTACAGAAGTGAAAAATACCATGGAGGAAACACTTTGGGTGGAACTAACATTGAAATCATACATACTGGTGTTAGGGGCAGTATACCGAGCACCGGATCTATCCACAAGATTCAACGCTTCACTCTTCTCCATGCTACAGAATGAAATCATTTCGATTGTGTCAAAATATACCACCGCAGAGATTATAATCGCCAGAGACTTCAATAGTAGAATTGGAACTATAGGGCAGAACCAAGAAACGATCTTACTCACGTAGTAGATAGAGAAAAGTAAACACCTAGTGTCAGATAACCGTTCGTTTTTTCTAAATTTTAAGTGGTGAAAAGTAAAAGAAAACCATAAAACTTAGAGGAAAGTGTCCTGAAGGAAGAGGCAAGTAAGAGTGGAAAGATACAGCGAGTTCGTGAAAAAGTAAGCAGAGAAAAACCAATAAAAGAAAGGTAGGATCAGTTGAATTCAAGGTCAAAAAAAAAAAGGACTACGTTAGTTTTGCAGAAGTCCTGGTCCAATTACAAACGAGTATCACAAACGGTGACCTTGAAATAGAAATTTCCGCCTCCGACTTACCGGCCCCTGAGAAGCGAGTTGCAGCACGCCGAAAACCATCGATTTAACAGAAAGTAAACAAACTTTTATATTTCGATCCCAAAACAGCATAGACTCAAAGGCGGTTAAGTCCAATACCTCGCAATGAAATCATTTTTAAAGCAGAAAAACTCACCAGAGAGGGCGAGATCGAGTAGCTGTAGTAAGGCGGATGACTTGCTTAAAAGAAAAAGAGAGGATGAGGACACAACAGAAATGGAGAAGATTTTTAAGAGAAGCTCATTAGTTAAAAGATCACCACCAAAAGTACCGAACAAGGAAGCGATTGAAAGGACGGAAGCCAACGACGAAAGGACCGCCTTCGACTTAATCCTAAAGGGAATGGCAGAGATGGAGATGAGAATAAGAAGGGGATATCAAGGAAAGCAACGAATCGGTCAGAGCTGAGTTGGTAACGGCAAGAGAAGAGTGGAAGAGAGAAGAAAAAGCCTTGAAAAAAGAAATCGGAGATCTAAGAGAAGAACTAAAGACACTTAAAGAAAAAGAAAGCAGATTAGAGAAAGAAACAAGGAAGAAAAATATAGTGATCCAAGGAAAATCCTTTACAAGCGAGGGAGCAAAGCTGAGAAAAGAAGTAGGAGCATTCATCAGAGATGATGTAGGAGTGGCAGCGATAATAGACGAGGCAAGAAAACTGGGACCCAAAACCTTCCTGATAAAATTGATTTCCAATGGAGACAAACAGGAAATTATGAAAAATAAATCCAGGTTGAAAAACAAAGAAGAGAAGATCTTTATATCGAACGACCTAACATTAACCGAAAGAAAAATACAGAAGACAATCAGGGAAAGAGGGAAGGCGGAGAGGGCCGAAGGCAAGAAGGTAAAGATAGGCTTTCACAAGATTCAAGTTAACAACAGATGGTACTACTACGACGAGAACGGCGCAGAGATAGAAAAAAGAAGATAAGAGAAAGAACACAGCAAAAGCAAGAAGCAATGAAGAAATAAATCTGAGGAAGGAGGGTCAAAAGTCAGAGTAGCAACGACAGGACCCATTCAAAATCGGATTCTGGAATGTGGCAGGGCTAAAAGGAAAGGATAAGGAATTTTGGGATTATATAGAAAAATACGACGTTATTGGGATGGTGGAGTCGTGGATTGAAGAAAAAGACTGGAATTTCTGGCAGGAAAAACTCTCCAACAAATTCGTGTGGTTCTGCTCCCCAGCTTCTAGAACATACAAAAAAGGAAGACCGAAAGGAGGAATCCTGACGGGGGTCAAGTCGCACCTGCATATGAAGGACAGAAATCAGTCGTATGTGAGAGACAACTTTCACATAAGAGAAGTCAGAATTGATGGCAGCAATTGGAAGATTATCACTTTGTACAATGTGGACGGCACAAACAGAACCATTTACAAGAACCTAAAGAAAATCCTAGAGGAACCGGAAAAAGAAAACATAATCCTCGGCGGGGACTGGAACGCACGAACAGGAAACAGAGGAGACCTTCCAGGAAGCGAAAATAGGGGAAAGAAAATCAAGGGACGGAACCATAAATAAAGCCGGAGAAATAATGCTGGAAGAAATTAGCGAAAGGGACTGGTATATCCTGAACGGGAACGTAAGAGGGGACGAAGAAGGCGATTTCACGTATATCGGCAAAGGATCATCTGTAATAGACTACGCCATAGTAAACAGCAGAGCGATTGGGAAAGTCAGATCACTAGTTGTAGAAGCCAGAACAGAATCAGATCACCTCCCACTTTGCATCGAATTAGAAACAACGAAAAGGAAAGAGGAAACGGGAAGGAAGTTCAGGGAAGTGCAAGACTGGTCGCCAAAAGGGTCGGAGAGGTACAGGGAAACCTTAGAGAAAATGAATTTCCCGAGAGCAGACGACAAATGACATGCTACAGGAGCTGATAGACGCGATGAAACAGGCCACTCAGAAGAAAATAAAACTGGTTGGAGATACCAAACCCGAAACAGCATGGGACAGAAACTGTCGAAGAATTAAAAACCAAATAGGGAGACTAATTAGCAGGATAAAGAGAGGGAATAGCAGTATAGAGGACTTGGAAAAGAAGAAGTTGGAATACAGAGAAACCTGCAGAATGAGAAGACAGAAAATAAAGGAAAAATAGAGACAGAAGTAAAAAGTATAAGGACGGAAGCGGAGGTCTGGCGGTTCCTGAACAAAAAAAGAAGCCCAAAAACAAAGCCGAGCACAGAGATAAGCCTGCAAGAATGGAAAGAGCACTTCGTGGACTTGTTAGGAGGAATAGAAGTGGAGACAGAGATGGGACGAGGAGTGCAAGAGGCCCAAGAGAGAGGGAGCGATATAGAAATGACGGAATTGGAAGAAGCGTTAGCAAAACTAAAGAAGAAAAAAGCACCCGGGGATGACGGCGTGAGAAACGAAAACTGGTTGTTTGCACCGAACAAGGTGAAAGAAAGGTTTCTAGAAATTTTGCGACGCATCTGGAGGGGAGAAGGATTCCCGGACAGCTGGAGGAAGGGGATAATCATCCCTTTACACAAGAAAGGCGCGAAAAATGAGGTTGGCAACTACAGAGGAATAACATTGCTTAACACGGGGTATAAAATATACAGCATGATCCTGGAAGCAAGACTAAGACAGGAACTGGAAAGTAGGAACATACTACCAGAAACCCAGGCGGGCTTCAGAAAGAACCGTAGCTGTATAGACAATATATTTATTCTGAGCAAAGCAATAGAAATGGAAATAAAAAAGAAGGGAGGTGCCGTGTTCGCTTTCTTCGTAGACTTCAAGGCCGCCTTTGATTCGATTGACAGACGAAAACTGTGGGAAGTTCTAAAAACTTTCAATATAAGCAGAACTTTAATCCTGAGGATCCAAGAAATATACAGCTGCACCAGGAATACGGTTAAAGTAGGAGAAGAAACTTCAGAATTTTGGACAGTAAACGGTTTAAGACAAGGGTGCCCGCTCAGCCCGATCCTTTTTGCCGTGTTTGTAGCAGACATAGATAAGGTGCTGTGGGAAGGCCAAGATGGAGGCCTTGTTGTGGGAAGGAGGAAATTCCACTGCCTAAGCTATGCGGACGACATGGTTGTAGTGGCGAATTCAGAAGTAGGTTTAGAAGCCATGATAAGAAGATTAGAAAAGTACACGGCAAGAAAGTCATTGAATGTGAACCCCACGAAATCGAAAATCATGATTTTTAAGAGAGGAAGAAGGAAAGCCAAGGAGAAAGAAAAGGTTTGGAGGTGGAGAGGTGAGAAAATAGAGTTGGTAGACGAATTTAAATACCTGGGTTACACCTTCCAGAGGAATAATGGCAGCGACCTCCACGCAAAAAAAACAGCAAACAGGGCGAAAGCAATTATGAAAAAAGTGTGGGGCCTGGGGAAGAGGTGGTTCCCCCAAGACTTCGGCAGGCGGTGCATGCTTTTCACTTACTTAGTGGAAAGCGTGTTACTGTACGCGGCAGAGGTCTGGGGATGGAAAGAGCACCCGCAACTCGAACAGCTACAGAGAAAATTCCTCAGGTGGACGCTAGAAATCCCTTGGTACGTCCCGAACTATATTTTAGTGGAGGAAGTGAAGAGGACACCGATTTTAATAAAGAGTGTCGTAAGAGCGGCAAAGTTCGAGTCGAAAATTTTAGCGGGAAATAATTATTTGCTGAAAGAATGTCTACGACTGAGCGAAATGAACTTGGAAAATAAGCCAAAAAGCGCTTTTTTACAGAAGATAGGTCTCAGCGTAGAATATTATAGAAAAAGAAGGGAGGAGCGTCAGGACTTTCATGTAGATCTTCGAAGAAGAAGAGAAGAAGTAGACAGAGGGGAAAGAGTGGGCAGAATGGAGAGTTCGGGTACATGGAGGTACCTGAACCTCCTGACACCAGACCTTCCTTTTTACCTGCGTCGAAGAGGAGACTACACAACCATAGCGAAAAAAAGATTGCTGGGTTATGTGATTTCATGTGAAATGTTATAATGGTCATCCAAATATTGTAATAATTCTATTATTAAACAATAAACTTGTATTATTATTATTATTAATACGAGAATGGCGCAAAGACATGATAACAGAAAAAGTCACAGGGGTTCAACTTAAAAAACTAAACTTCAGTATCGATTGCCTGATACTCGCATACGACCTGGCCCTATTCTCTCAATCCTTCAAATCAGCCAAAATACAAGTTAAACACCTGGAAAAACAGGCAGAAAAACTGGGTCTACAAATATCATACGACAAAACAAAATTCTTCACAGATATGAAACAAGCCCCGAAAGAAATTAAAATCAAACAAAACAAAAGCATACAAAGAGTGGACACCTTCAAGTATCTGGGAGAATGGGTAGACCCTAGAAACACTGAAAAGGAAGCCATGCTCCACAGGGAAAGAAAACTGGCAACAGCCTTCCATCTCACAAAAGAAGTGTATAAGAAAAGGGGACTGTCACAGAACACCAAACTTCTGCACTATGAAACAGTTATTCGAGCTGAAGTTACCTACTCATCAGAATATCTGAAACTGAACAGGAAAGGTCTGGTTGAGAAACTAGAAGTACAAGAACGATAAATACTTTGAAAAATCCTGGGTCCGATACAAAAGAACAATGAGTATCGCAGACATCATAATCACGAACTATACAACACCACCCAAAAAGTAACGGATATCATGCGAAATAGACGTATCGCCTTCTACGCCCATATGAGTAGAATGCACCCAGAGAGACTAACCAACCAGATCTTCACGTACTTCAGAAACAAGAAAAGTAAAACGGACAAAGACAGTGTTTTAAGCAGCTGGCATAGGCCAATCGACACTACAGTACCCTTCTCCTAGTCATATCAATTAGGACTAGAGAAACACATTTGGCATGAGAAAAAATCAATTTTGAAGAAGAGGAGGTTTCCATTGTCTTCATTAAGACTACACACGACAGGACAGTTCGATCTTGAATACCGAAATACCTGCAAACAAAAGAGAAGTTAAATAAGATGACGAAATTTTAGTATTCGAAAAAGAGGCAGGACTGGAAAAGATCGTATTCGTATTGGATGTTGTAGTTTTGATTTTGGAAAGCGAAAACGGATGACGTCAAAGCAACAGATTTATCGACTTCGACCCTCGCTCTTGCGCAATAAACTCCTCAGACAGACAAGCGCTCTTAGCAGCAGAATTTTCAAGACGCAAAAAGTCGTTCCAGTTTTCCGACGTGTTTTACTCTTCAGTGGATTCCATAATCGATCAAGGTGAGTTTGTATTTTTCTTTTTATATATTCGATTTCAAGAAAAACTAAATTATTTTTGTTTATATTATTAGTTGTTTGATGTGCCCTTTATAGGCTAATCAAAAATATTAAACCGGTAACTAACGAACAAACATAGTAATATACTATATAGAAACATAAACAGTGGCCAAAAATCCGGACAGAGAGTAACATGCATTAAAAGTACTTTTCCTGTCCGTCAGGCTTAGGTATATCCCGCAAATGAGTTTTTATGTTTTATGTCAAGTTCCAACAATATTCTGGTTCAAAAATTTTTTGCCGGTCATGACAGTTGTTCAGTATAATCGTATATGGTTCCGATACAGAGGATGAATGTGCTCCAACTTTTTAACTTTAAGAGTAGAAAAGTTAATTATCCGGGAGATGAGTGTCAGGTTGGCTGTAGCGAATATTTTGGTAGCAATTTTTAAAAATATTACAAGAAACAAAGGCAATAAATAGAGAACCTGTCTCAGGACGAGTCAGGAAGACGACAAGGGTGGAGGATCGCATTATGAAGCCTTGAAATGCGATTCAAAACCACTGAAAAAAGGAAAGAATTGAAAACCAAGTTAAAGAGCTGCAAAACTTGAAAACAGAAAGAATAAACACACAAAGGCCGACAAAAAGAAATGGTTTTCAGACCTTGCCGAGAAAGCGGAGACCGCAGTAGAAACTGGAAAAACGAAAAATCTATATAACATCACAAGGATATAGGCAGAAAAGAAAATTATCTACAACCGCCAGTGAGAGACAAACAATGAACCCTTATTAAGGGCAGAACTCTGAAAGATGGCGTGAGCATTTCTTAAACAGGGTGAAGAAGAAATTAGCGACGTTAACCATGCTGAAGAAGCGCAAGAAGATGGCGAAGAACAAACAGGAGCAGGAAGAAAGGAAATCAATACCGATGTACCCTCCATAGAAGAGATAAAGAGAGCTACGAAAGAATTAACGAGGAGAAAGGCCCCCGGCATTGGCAACGAGCCACCCGAAATCTTTCTGGCCGACACAGACACTATAGTTAACATCTTACGTCCACTCTTCACAAAAATTTGGCAATCAATCCCATTGCCCCAAGATTGGAAGGAAGGCATTCTCATAAAACTTCCAAAAAAGGGTGACATCAGAATGTCACAATTGTCAGTTCTGATGAGGATTATCTTGAACCGAGTAAAAAACTCTGTGGAGTCTATACTGAGGAGAGAGCAGGCCAGATTTCGAAGGCATCGCTCATGTGTTGACCAGATGGACACCTTGTGCATCATCAAAAAGCATTCAAACGAATTCGCTGTACAACTACCCATGTGTTCATAGATTCTGAAAAGGCCTTTGACTCAATAAATGAAGAGAAAGTGGAAAACCCCAACAATTTTTGGCGTACTGGAGATCATAGGCCTCATAAAAACTCTCACAAAAACTACAACGGCTGAGTAGTACACAAAGGACAAACTACAAAACCCTTCCCTATAAGATCTGGAGTGAGACAGGGATGCATATTGTCGCCAATGATCTTTCTGTTAGTGCTTGACCATGCAATGAGAAGGCAACAGAAGGGGAAAAGAGGTGCATACAATAGAATCTCGCCGATATCTTTAAGACCTCAACTTTGCAGATGATATCTATCTCTTTTCACACGAGATATAGAAACAGAAGCAGAGGAAGTTGGCCTGAAGATCAATGAGGCAAAGACCAAGTCATTAAGAGTTAACACAAAAGAGAAAAGAAGACTGACGACGGTGAGCAACAAAGAAGTTCATGTCAAGACGTGATAGAAAGCAGACGCATTTTCTTCAAGAATCAAGTTTGTACTGAAATTTTCTAATTTTTTATCTTTTGTATATTGTGAAAGTTAAAATGGATCCTGAAACTGTGATAAAAGTTCTTACAGATTTTAAAAATGAAGTTAACGAAAAGTAATTAAAATGTGTGGTGACCAAACGACCCAAATTGAAGCGGCACGAAACAAGTCGACACAGGATTCGGAATCGACAAGTCGAGGTACAATACAACTTGTCTCCCACAGTCGGCGACATACCATAAATCTTGCACTTCGGCCATCTAAATCTACAGAACAAAATAAAATGAAGGAATACTGGAGGAAGCGGAAAGAGGAATCTAGGAGAATGTGTTGATGACGTGGTCCGAGGAAGTGGCCCAAAACGAAAGAAAACGCTGGATCTAGGACTGCAAGACTCAACGCACAGAAACGAGATTTTAGTATCACTCCACCTGGAACCAGTAAAACTAAGGAAAACGAAAGTGCCACTAACAAAATGAAAAAAACGATGACCCAAAAACACCAATACCAACTTTGTTCAAACAGTATGAGGAAAATAATGGATCAGATTAGCAATTTCAAGCGACCATCCAAAATATAACCCCAAACATGAACTCCAAGAGTGCAGTACGACCCGTCACCGCGGACTCTTCAGACGTCTACCTCCTTAAAAAAATAACCAAAACTACAAAAAAGAAGTGAGAAGGTGTCCCTTATGCTCGGAGGAAGATGGGGTGGAACACATTTTGATACACTGTAAGAAGTTAGAGACCCAGAGAGAGGAAATGGGGTTGTGTCTCACACCAAATGACTGCTTAGTTGCGCTAAATAAAACGGACGATGCATTTGTCAGGAATCTGGGAGGTTCTTAAAAACGGAGGAAAGAGGAAAGGCCTTAAAACCAGAGTTACTCTAAAGGCCAAAGACCTAGAAGCTCTTTACCATAATCTTTTACCACGCTAACCTTTATATTTGTTACTGTGTCATATTTGTTGTCGTGTTTTTATTTTTTTTCTTTTCTTGTATTTTACATACACTTATGGGTCCTTCGAGCCGGATAGTTGAGTCGGAAACTCAGTTTTAGGGGCGGTTCCCAAAATTTCGGTTAAGGAAACTTAAAGTGTAATTATTTGTTCCATTGTTGGAGAAAAACGAGTCGGTAACACTTGCGGGTTTCAAGATGGCGCCAACCGCTAAAGAAATAAAGGTGCGGTTGATAATAGTGCTTAAGCTTTCGCGGTCGTTTTCCATAATTTTTATACACATATAAAGCTTTTGGCTGTATCGCAAACCAGCGAAAACGCACAGCACCCAAAACACTAAAAAACGCGCAGAGCACTACCTGTCTCGACGAAGAAAAAGAAAATTGTCGGACGTTACACTAACTTTAAGCTGTTAGCATCATCAGCGTTTGGTAAGACTGGATCGAAAAACTTCAGGTTGAGGAGACAAGGAAAGGTAAAGTTGAATGGACAGGATGAATGAATTGGTCTAAATTGAAATAGGAGGAAGACCAAGGGTTTTCGGTAGGGAAGGTGAAGCAGGTAGAGGAAGGGTTCAACTGTGAATCAGCTGATCAGCGGTATGGCGCGAATGCCGGGATGGACTGTTTAACACCCTAGCTACTCGTGGGAACTCGTATGGATTATGACAAGCTTAAAAATATTAATGTGACGGATTCTTCTGACGACGACTCGGACCCGAAAAAGGAATTAACGAATAAGATGATGGCATTGATGATGTCACAGCCCGAGGAGGAAACAGTGACAGGCACGATAGAAAAGAAAAGAGAAAATGAACTGATTCATGTCTTCAATGACATGGCCTTCAGCGACATCATCAAGTTATTAGATGCTGCCGATGCCATCCAGGTGGTATCTAACTCAAGTAGAAACCTAAAAGGTACCTACAAAAATTCCTCATCGACGCAGTTTCCACAATACGGGCTGCTGCGCCGATTTGCAAAATGTAAATGTGATGAAGGATGCAGGACTGCAGACTCTGTCTTCACACTGGCCAAAACCAACGCTGGCCTTAGTGATCGGAGCTGCCAGACGGACTTTGTTAACATCGTTAGCAGGCCGAGCTATTTGCCAAGCACTGGTAGCGAAGACATTTTGGATAACTGCACTCAGACGGATGACATCGGCACCAGAAATGGTAGTACACAAACAGACATTGAAGAAGACTTCTCTCTTGTGACCGATCGGCGAACAAAAAGAAAAGTTAAATTCAGTGAGTGTGTACTTACCGTTTCTACAAATGAAATGCCCATCACCACAGAGAATAGAAAGGAAAAAGGAAAAGAGAAACCTAACACCAAGAAAGAAACCAAAGGTAAGAAAAATACCAAAGTAAAAGAGAAAAAGGAAAGACAGGATAGCGAAAAGAAGATAGAAGAAAAAGGAAAAGAACTTAATTGGGAGTTGTCCTCGAAAATAGAGAATCGTGTCAACGATAACATCCCCAGCTATGCAGCGAAAAGCGAATAGCAGGGACGCTGTATAGCTGGAAATGCGAGAGCAAAAAGGAATGCGTATCAAAAAGGTTTTGCGGTGCCGCTTTTCAAGAAGAAGAGGAACAAGGTCGTACGCGTTTTCGATTTGTGTTATAAATTGTCGAGTGTCTTGAGTTGAACTTTGCTTTTTTCCATTGCAGCCTGTAACAGGTGTTACACGTCCGATCCGGCTCGAAGAACCAATATGTAAATGCGAGACCGACCGAACCGAATATTGCCTGTCGCAGCTTGCTAAAATGAGTTTTGCTCCAACACTTTATTTTGCTCTGAGATGTGGTAAGGAGCTCCTTCAACAGGAAGGTCATGCCTATCCAAGAACTGCCGGGGCCATGGAGGAGAGCCCGTTTATGGACGAATTGGTGATTAGCGTTCCCACGGTGAAAGAGGCGGAAACTCTATTTTGTGAATCAGTCGAACTCTTTCGAAAAGGACAATTTGAATTGACAAAATGGGTTTCAAATTCCAAAGAATTTTGAGGTAGAATCCCAAAGGACAGTAAAAGTAAGCGTACAACGGCGGTTTTGAAGGAACAACGAATATTCTGGGTTTGGCTTGGGATCCCCATGAAGACAGAATTTCAGTTAATTTTCCAACCCCGGCAGCATAGAGTACAAAGCGGAGTATTTTATCATCGGTCGCAAGCTGTTTTGACCTTTGGGGTTGACGGTTCCTCCTATATACATTATACAATACCTAAAAAGTGTTGGTAAAGGAGCTTTGGAGCTTAAAGTTGGATTGGGACTAACAGGCTCCGCAAGTAGTGCAACGGTATTGGAAGAAGATCCATGCGGAATGGTCCAGTCTACGGAGGCTGACAATAAAGCGGAGTTTTGACGCTGACTGGAGAACGGCAGTCAACTTATTTAGGTTCGCGGACGCAAGCAAAGACGGATACGGCGGGGTGATCCATCTCCAGAAGCCAAATGGGGACTCAGGTTTACAGTTGGCATGTGCTAAGTTGAAAGTGTCTCCAATGAAAGTCATATCCATTCTCAGATTAGAATTGTCGGCAGCCTTATTGTTGGCCAAGTTGATGACATATGTGTCAAAGACTTTAGATAAGCAACTGCAGTTTCAGGAATTTTTTTGTTTTCAGAGTCATCTACAGTGTTGCAGTGGATTCATGGACAAGATTCCAAAGACACTTTCGTGAGATATCGGGTCACGCGAATCAAGGAGATCGTTCCAGAAGCAAAATGGAAGCACATTTCAGAAGAAGACAATCCAGCGGATGGATTAACCAGAGGATTAAGCCTCGTCCAACTTGTGGATCACAACTCCGGTTTGAGGGACCTAGGTGGTCAAGTTTCAGTAAGAAGTATGGCCTTGTCTCAATTTTGGTCCAAGTTCAGGGTTAGTGACGAAACTCACGGCCGTTAAGGAGACGGAGGATTCAGAGGAGGAACATCCTTTACTGAGGTTGATAGAAAGAAAGTCATCGGTTGAACAGAATAGTGAGGAGACGGACACATCTGGGGGTAACTCTTTGACTAAGAGGAATAAGAGTTATTGATGGATCCTGGGGAGGATTAGGTTGGAAAACCTCCGATAGGTGGCGAGCAAAGGCCTCGGCTTTTTCGCCAGCGCTTCTCAGCCAGGAACCGTCAGAGGAGAGGAGAGTAGGGGAGGGATGGGAGTGATGGGTTTTTTTAGTCTTTTAGTGGCTGTCCAGAGAATATAGTCGGAGGAGTTGGAGGGGAAAGTCTGGACAGGTTTTTATTTAACTCTTGTTAACTACCACCTGTCTCCAAGCATGAGACACCTTGTAGTTTTTCGGACTAGTTTTGAGGGGTTAAGTCTGGGGAGCAGACCAGCATCTTATCCCAGGAATGGTTTCATGGAAGCCAAAGGAGGGCTGGAGTTATATAAGAAGAGGTAGGAAAAGGAAAGAAAGGAATGAGAGGAATAAGGAGATGTGACTAAGAGAAGCGTGTTTGGGAGTCAAGTGGTTTGTGTCTTTTGAGACGTCTTTGGTCATGGGGTTCAGCAAGGAGTGAGGACGCGGAAGGATTTGGGTGGTTCGCCAATCTGGAGGAATATTTGCGAGTGAACCTTTCGATTTCCTTCTTTACGGAGGAAATTCCCAGGTCACCGCGGATGATGGAGTTAGGAACGAACCATGGAGCATTTACCATGATTCGCAAGGTTTTGGACTGGAAACGTTCCAGAATTTCCAAGTTGGAGTTGGCAGAGGAGCCCCATAACTGGATCCTGTAGGTCCAGATGGGTTTCAGGATGGATTTGTAAATTAGGAGCTTGTTACCAGTGTTGAGTTCAGAGTGCCTTCCCATGAGCCAGGGAAGTTTGTTGAGAACCAACTGGGCTTGGACTCGTTTTGTTTTAATGTGAGTCTTCCAAGTCAATCTACGGTCAAGATGGATACCAAGATATTTGACTTCGGATGACTGGGGATGGGGGTACCGTTTAGGAAAACTGGCGGACACTCCCCTTTGCGAAGGGTAAAGGTGATGTGGTGGGACTTTGTCTCGTTAACTTTAATTCGCCATTTTGCGGTCCAGTAATTTAGTTCGTTCAGGTGCTCCTGAAGGTGCAAAGAAGCAGTATAGGGATCAACGTCAGTAGTCAGTATGGCAGTATCGTCGGCAAAAGTTGCGGTGATAGTGTGAGGGGTCGTAGGTATGTCTGAAGTATATATTAGGTATAGCGTCGGTCCCAGCACGCTTCCCTGAGGGACACCAGAGTTGATGGGGAAAAGACCTGACTGCTCACCACGGTATTTGACGTAGAAATGTCTGTTCTCCAGATAGGATGTTAGGATGGGAAAGAGAGAGGAAGGAATGTAGCTTCTCAGTTTATGTTTCAGGCCTTCGTGCCAGACTTTGTCGAAGGCCTGGGAGACATCGAGGAATACTGCGGAGCAGTACTCCTTGGCCTCCATAGCGTTGGAGATAATCCTCGCTAGTCGGTGAACCTGCTCGACGGTGGAGTGGCGGCTCCTGAATCCATACTGATGAGAGGGAATCAAGTTGTTGTCGGAAAGAAAGGAATTTATGCGGGATAGAAGGACTCTTTCCAGGAGTTTGGAGAAGATGGGTAGGAGGCTGATAGGGCGATAGGATGTTAGTTGGTCGGGAGGTTTACCAGGCTTCGCGATCATTATGATTTCGGCTACCTTCCATTGGGTGGGAAAATAACCGAGATGGATACATCGGTTAAACAGGATAGTGAGAAGACGGATGCACCTGGGGGGTAACTCTTTGACTACTCGTCCAGTGATGAGATCCCATCCAGGAGCTTTTTAAGGACGGATTTTTTGGATTTCCTCAGCGACCTGGGTAACGCGGATAGGAGTAAAGGGAGTGCTACTGGAGGGGAGGAGAGTTATGGATGGATTCTGGGGAGGATTAGGTTGGAAAACCTCCGATAGGTGGCGAGCAAAGGCCTCGGCTTTTTCGCCAGCGCTTCGCAGCCAGGAACCGTCAGAGGAGCGGAGGGGAGGGATAGGAGTGATGGGTTTTTTTAGTCTTTTAGTGGCTGTCCAGAGATTATAGTCAGAGGAATTGGAGGAGGAGAGTCTGGACAGGTAGTACTGCGTCTGTTTTTGTTTGTTTAACTGCAGCAAGTGCTTGCATTTGTTGAGTTTGGTCTTGTCTTCTGGATTGCGGGATAACTGCCAGATTTTACGCAGGATATGGGGAGGAAGGAATGGCTTAGGTATGCGTAGGCTAGGAGGAGGGGTGGAGGTCCACGCGGCGTTTTGTATGTCCGTTGTAAATTTGTGAATCGCGGTGTCAATGTCTGAGGTAGTTTTTAGTGGAACGTCGTAGGTAACGAGCGAGTTCAAAGTTTCTTTAAATTGGTTCCAGTTAGTTCTGAAGTCGTGTAGCCGGGGAGGACATTCCAGGATTGGGTGAGAAAGAGAGAGAGATAAAATTACAGGAGTGTGATCAGAGGAGAGGTCAAGGATTGAGGTCGCTGATATATAACTGGAAGGGATTCCCTTGGTGACGGTCAAATTAAGGATGTTAGGATTGTGGCGGGGATCGTAAGGCCAGTAGGATGGTTCACCAGAGGAGATGGGAGAAAGGTTCTTTGTGCGGATAGTGAGGTAGAGTTGCTTCCCTCGAGGGTTAGTCGAGCGGCAACCCCGCCAGGAATGTTTGGCGTTGAAATCGCCGCCAGCAAGGAATTTGGAACCGAGGAGCTGGAAAAATGAGGAGAATTGATCCGCCAAGATTTTGTGTTTTGGCGGACAATAGAGGGCGGAGAGGGTGAGAGGACCAGAAGGAGTCTTAACACAAACCGCGATAGCCTGGAGGAATTCTTGGCAAAACCTGACCCCCTCATGATGAGGCAGGCGAGATCTGATCAATACCGCAGCTCCACCGTGAGCTGTACCATCGGGATGCTGAACATCATAGAAGCTGAAACCAGGTATTTTCATATAGTTTTTATTGGTGAAGTGGGTTTCGCTGATGAGGAGAACATCAATTTCTTGCTGAAAGAGGAAAGTTGTTAGTTCCAGCCGCCTCTGGGCTAGTCCGTTGGCGTTCCATAGCGCGATCTTTAAGGACGCCATTAGTGTGACTTGGAGACAAGGGCAGTTAACAAGGTTAACATTTGGTCAAATTTACATAGAATATCGTTTTGTTGCTTTAACATAAAATTTTGGTTGGCTATTATAGCACTGATTAGGTTATCAAAGTTTGGCCCTGCCGCGTTGGGAGGAATAGTAGGTGGGGAGGGGATGAAGTTAGGGGTAGATTGGGTTTCTGGAGAGGTGGTAATCGAGGAGCGGGCAGCAGAGGAGTAGGAACGATTTGGAGTTACAAGTGAGGATCTGGGAAGTGGGGTGGGAACGGGGCCAGAGGAAGTGGGAGCGACAGGGGTAACACGCTCCCTTAGTTTAGGGAACTTCTTCGCCTGGAGTTCTTTATAGATGCTGCATCCCTTGTAGTTGGCAGGGTGACTTCCTCCGCAGTTGCAGCATTTGACGTCGGGGGATCTTTCCTTGCGTGGGCAGTCAGCAGTACGATGAAAAGCAGCACACTTCACACATCGGGGGGTTCGATGGCAGTAACTTTTAGTGTGGCCGAACACCTGGCACCTGGAGCACTGGGAAAAGGTCCTATGTTTGGCCGGAGGCTCGAATGTAACCACCATGCTCAGAAGTCCAGTTATTTCGAATATTTTTTTATTGTTTTCCTTGGTTCCAACTCGATGTGAAAGAGAGTCATGGGACTTTTATTTTTATGCAAGAGGTTGAATATTCGGAGCACTTTGTGATCGTAGTGTTCCAGTTCAGCTGTTATTTCGTTCTTGTCCGTGGACGGATGGACATGTCATCACTTTGAAGTTTTTGTCTTGTTTGAGCTGATATGTGTGGAACTCTGTATTTTTGTACCATATTAGGTTGGTGTACCGTATTTTTGATCGTTTCTGCTTATCTCTCTTGTTATGCCTTGAATTGGAACTCCAAAACTACGCATAGTCAGAATGATTTTGTAAGACTGGGAATTTTTAGTGATGTTTTGGTAAGTAGATCGTAGTTACACTAATTACTCGTGTATAGTTTGAATTACAATTTGAATTTGTTCTCTAGATTCGCAAGTATCTAGAACTAATCTACCCCACTTCAATGATTTTTTTTACTACAGATAATTAATAATATAATTTTTACTATTTTGTGCAGGTCGTTTTCGTTCGTTATCATCAATGACCGGCTATCAGGATTTAACTTGACTACGATTATTTATATGGCACTTGATATGATCCTTCTGTTATGATTTGATCCTTGTTTACGATTTTCTATATGTGGGACCCTATTCGCTCGCACTAAAGGAGAAAACTGAACTACATCACGTTGCCTGACTCAGGCGCACCAACAAATTGGTATTCGAATTGTTAAGAAATCATTCTTCTTGCCGCCTAATCCAGCTGGAAGAACCAACAAAGAAAATGTAACGAAATAAAGCACAAAAGAAAACTAAAACTCGGGCAACTCCGAACAAAAAGACCACTCGAATGTAGTAAACCAAAGAAACAGAATCTATTAGGTTTTTGGTGTTGACTTATTCACTCAGAAATTATTCCAAAACCACCAAATGATCAAGGAATATCTGGGAAAAAGGTAAGGGGCTTAAGGACAAAGACCCCTTACCAAAATAAGCATGAAACTCCAAAGCGAGGAAACAGGAACATGACCAAATTGCCAAGCAGTTAAGCCACTAAAAAAATGCGAAACACAACTCAAAAGCGACAACTCACTCAAAGCGGATAATTTTATGTGTTGGTTTCGTTTCTACTTCACTTTTTACTTTTACTTTGGGTCTGACATGGTCGTAAAAATGTTCATCTCGCGCACCACGATTTCGACACCTCTGATTTAAAAGGTTGCTTAACCCTGTTTTAGTAGAAAGCATAAGAAGCTCACCCGAATTCTGTGAATCCCAGAAAAGAGTAGTGAAATCTCGAAGAGATAACTCATAAATCGTGTCATCGTTAAATTCGACCAAAAATTAAGAAGAAAAATGTAAAACTCATTTCAGACACTGAATGAGAAATTCATAAAACAATCATTCATAAAACTTCAAGAAGATTTTTTCAAATTTTTCCCCTATATACGTTAAGTACATTGCCTGTACGAACGCATGTCAGGATACGTATTCGTCTGTACGGACACATGTCGTTATGTAAGTTCGTCTTTATGGACATATGTCGCTATATATATTTGCCTATGGACACGTACGTATGTATTTTTTTGTATGTTTCAATTTTATTATTTCACTGTATAAATTTATTATCTACTGTATGAATCATGCATTTACTGTATAATTTCGTGTCACTACTGTATGAATCATGCATTTACTGTATATTTTCGTGTCACTACTGTATAAATCATTTATTTACTGTATAATTTCGTGTCACTACTGTAGGGATCATGCATTTACTGTATAATTTTGCGTCACTACTGTATAAATCATGCATTTACTGTATAATTTTGCGTGTCACTACTGTATAAATCATGCATTTACTGTATAATTTTCGTGTCACTACTGTATGAATCATGCATTTACTGTATAATTTCGTGTCACTACTGTAGGGATCATGCATTTACTGTATAATTTCGTGTCACTACTGTAGGGATCATGTATTTACTGTATAATTTCGTGTCACTACTGTATGAATCATGCATGTACTGTGTAATTTCATGTCACTACTGTGTGAATCATGCATCTACTGTATAATTTCTACTTACATGTATCTACAGTATGTATGTATGTAATTACTACTTACATGTATCTACTGTATGGTTTAGGTAATTTCTGTATGACGATTAATTCTAGTAGAAGTCCACCAGTAGAAATTCACAAGTTTGTGCCGGAATCAAAAATTTCGTGATTTCGCTAAATTTTTCTAATGTTTTCCAAAATTTTGGGGTGATTTACATTAATTTTCTACTCGAATATAATAATGACTCTTCTATTTGTATTTTTTTCAAGTATTTTGCAAGTCATGTGACATATAAATGCACTAATACAGAAACTCAAACGACTCTGCTTCTGCCTAAATTGTATACTGTATGGAAATATCGCTATTCTCTAAGTTCACGTCAAGGGCAACATACTGATCAAGTATAAGATTGACCATTTGCGACCTTGAACACTACCTAAATCATTTTTGAAACTTCAGAGTTTAGGGGAGTTTCTTTGTCCTCTGTTTGACCATAAGGTACGACAGACAAGACAACACTTTGTAGTGTTTCGTATAAATTTTTCAGGTTTACTATCCATAAATCCTTTCATATTTAAAAAATATCAAAACCAATTTGTATATAATAAAAATATAGTTATAGAGACGAAGATTTGAACTTGCGACTATAACTTCTTAGTCTGACACTTAAACCACTGTACCAGGGATGGCGAACCTATGGCACTTTTGAAAATTTTGATGGCACGCACAAAAACAATAATTTTAAACATAAGGTAACAAAATTTAACAAAATAATTTTATTCCATAAGTTATCTTTTTGATAGAAATTAATTAAAAATTAATTTTTAATTAATATTTAAAAATAATATTAATTATTTAATTATTAATAAAATTATTTTTTAATTACTTTTTAATTACTTTTAGTAAATTTATTTTATAATTAATAAAACTATTAATAAAATTAATTTTAATTAATAATTAAAAATTATTAAATATTAATTAAATTATTGATTTATAATTTATTATATAAATTTCTAGTACTGAATACCTATACGTTAGCTACAACTGTCAAATTATACATTTTAGTATTCAAACATTGCGTGGATTCTCTCGAAGTATAAAAATGCGCATTAGATAAAACTGTTTAAAGAAGAATTGCTTTTACTGTATTTGTATATTTAATTATACTCCCGTATAGTTTTCACCACGCTAACATTTCGAATGAAGTTTTGTTGTGGCACGTCACCTAAAAAAGAATTTTCATGACTTTATAGCACGGACATCAAAAAAGGTTCGCCATCCCTGCACTATACCAAAGACCTCTCACAATTATTTTATATATTGCTGTTTGATTATTAGAATCGTCGTACTTTCTAATTCGAACCTAATTCGAGATTTAACCTTTCATTCTAGAAACCATGGTGAATGACCGCAATTATGATATATGACCGGTGAGGTCGCAATTTTCAGCTATTTTGCAGCTTAGGCAAAAAGTTCAATTCTAAGTAGGACATACAAAATTTCGGCAAAATGTACACGAACTTATAGACTGACCCGATACTAGCAATAAGTGATTTCTATTAAATTCGAATAAGTAAAAGAAGTCAAAAATTGAAGAAAACTTATTCCATAACGCAAACAATCTAGGCAGAAGTGAAGCGAACTCTCTTAGTGATTCATAAATGACTTGCAGAGCCAAACTACAGTATTGAGTAATACTTGACGAAATTGGAGTAGAAAATTTGACAGAAATAGAAAAGGTCACCCCAAAGAAAAACTTGACGAAAAAGTCATAGAAGGCTTTGAGAGCCAAATAATAATTCTTCATTGAAAATTTTTGAAAATTCATCATTTATATTATTTATAATATAGTACTGATGAGGGGTGCTTCATTAATTTCAAATAGTAAAGACTTACCTTGCCAATACTTACCTTCCACCTCACCTTACCAAACTCATCTTAAAGACAAAAACAATCCTGCGAACAGTAAAGCAAATTTGACTAGTGAGTTACAGTAGATTTAGTACAGGATACAGTGCCAACAACTCTCCTGCGCTTTGAAATTCTCAAATTTGACAAATTTTCTTTTTATTATTTATAACTTACAGGTAATAAGTGATTCTTCTCCTTCTTCCTATCCCGCTCCGCGACAGAGATTGGAGATCATTGTGCTGATTTATCACCTTGGAGGCGGCTGCACGGAACAGGGATGCAGAGTCCAACTGGAACCACTTCCGCAGATTCTTCAGAGGTCTTTTGCCTGCCAAATCGCCTTTTTCCTTCAATTTTCCCTTCCGTGATTAATCGAAGGAGTCGACATTTCTCGTTTCTGATCACATGTCCGAAGTACTGAAACTTCCGTCGTTTGATGCAAAAGAGAACTTCTGTCTCCTTGCCCATTCGGCGTAAGACTTCGCTATTCTGAGACTCGGTCCACAAGATCTTGAGCGGTAGACCACATCTCGAACGCCTCAACCCTCTTCTCTAGTGTTCTGGTTAGCGTACAACCCTCGCTGTCGTATAGAAGCATTAAATCGAATAAAATCTTGGTGAACCAGAACCAACCTCAGTGACTTTTAAAAATTCCTAAAACTGGTAGACACTTGAAACGAACTTCAGAAAAAATTTCCAAACAAAAAAACTTTGCACGAGAAAAATTTTAAATTCATACAGTACCTAGTAGTAGTATTCAGTCATCCTTAGATAATACAGTAGCCATTTTCAGTAGAAATATCTTACCCATATTCTAGCAAATTAGTGAGGTCAATGTCCTTCAGAAAAAGAGAAACTGTTATCAGAACACCAGAGAAATGGTTGAAAATAACGGTTCCGATCATGGCCTAATCAAAAACCAACATCACACATGACAAAGTATGTATGTAGGTCTTTATGTACAGAGATTTGTCATTGAATTCAAATAGGAAGTCTGAAAAGTTCATTTAAAATTCTGACGAAATTCACAAATATTTGTTCGAATCTAGAAGACAAGGAAACCCAGAGAAAATTGAGGAAAACTTCAATAAAGTCTTCAAATCCAAACTGAGTATTGCCTTCATTCAAACATTAAAAGAATTTTCAAATATCACGAAGGAACTCACCTCAAATTCTCTTAAAATTTACAGTGTATTTAACAAATCCAAACAAGGTTTTCTCTCCTCCCATTTTTTTCAGTCTGTAATTCGGAGGTTCCAAATGCCTGTCGCAAATAGTTATAGTCCTGCAGTATGTCGTCAATGACACGTATGTTGCCAATAGCCCATCCAGTGGACAAGATAGGCAAAAGCTTAGTCGTCATTCAGAGCCAGCTGCTCTATGTGTTTTGGTTTTTGTATCGGCTGAAACAAATTGAGATTTATTGCCAATGAAGAATACTAAAATGCAAAAATAGGCTATAAAACTATGAAATAGTCATATTAAAATACAATATACAACTGTATAATCACTTCAGACAAAAATGGTAACACAAGTGGGCAGTTGTGGTTTCTTCAAACCTTAGAATGCGAATGGCGAGTAGTCTTTGCTTGTGTGACATGACTCATTGTATACCCATGAACCGACCTGACTGTACCTATTTAATGATTCCATTCCCAACATCCACGGTTAATCGAATTTCATTTTTGAGAATGGAAGCTAAGTTTGTTTGAATTTCAGCACAGTGTCATTGATTTGTGTGATATCTGACTTGTGCCAAACACGATAAGCTTGGAATAGGGTCCTCACCAATATATAATATAATAATAAATTATATTTTCGCCTTTCGGTATTAAATAGTTTGCAGCAATAAATGAATAAATGCAATTTTTACAGTATTGAAGTTAAAAATCGTGACAAATCCCGACACGCAGTCTTGCTATTGATTTCAGGTTTTTAACTTTTGTGGTGCTGTCAGGTAGACCGGTAGGTGGTTTGTTACATGGTATCTTTCTATCAACCTCGCTGTTCCTGCCTTTGCACTTAGAGGTCTCCTCCCAGCCTCGCAACTCCAATTCCTCGCACCCATTCCTTTCAAAACATTTTCTTCTCTGAGTTCCCCATTTTGTTGTGATTCTTCCCGAGTCAATTTCTTTCAGGCACTCTTCTAGGATCTTAATTTTTCGATGTTGTCTAATTTTCAGTTCGAATGTCACCGCACTTTTTTCACTTTCGATTTTAACGTTTTTTCTTTTCGATTCTTCCATTTTGATACAATTGAGGGTGAGCCAGTGCAGCCTCCGGAACCCATCTTGTATATTTTCTTTACAGGGCTTCTTGTGATTCGCTCCAGCCCCACATTTCTGCTCCATAAAGCAATATGCTTTTCACTAAAGAGTTGAAGATGATCATTGTTCGTTGGAAGTCTGCTCCAAACTATCTTTGTCCGATTCCCCAGACTTGCTTCATGACTTTCTTCACCACTTCTCTTATGTGCTCTTCTTTCTTTCCATTACTTTGGAGGAGAAAACCGAGGTACTTAATCTTTTTCACTACTTCCAGTTCAGTTCCTTTCCACTCCCAAATTTTTTCTTTTATTCTTTCTCTTCCTTTTTTAAAAATTCTTATTTTTGACTTGTCCACATTTACTGTCAGCTGTCTTTTTCTGTTTTTACAATCTTCCAATCACACCCTCCATTTCTTTTCCCTCCGTTGCCAGCAGTACCAGGTTCATATTTTTCTTTTCCAATGACTATAACTCCGCACTGTCCTTTCTTGAACACCTCCTCAGATAATGTAGAGGGTCGGGCTTAGGGGGCAGCCTTATCTTAGACCTTTGGTAGTCTGATATTCTGTGTATTCCTCGTTGATCCTGAGTACATTGAAAGTTTCTGCATAGATTTCCTGTATTCTCCAGGTAGTTTCTCGCTCATTCCCGCTTTTTTCATTGCACTTCATAATATTTCGCTATCTACTAAATCAAACGCCGCTTTAAAATCAATGAGGAAAGCATAGTCCTTACCATCTTTCTTGCTTACTTCTCTTTTTATAATTTGATTTAAAATATATATGTTGTCCAGTCCGCTCTTTTCTCTTCTAAACCCTGTCTGGCAGAATTCTCTTTTCTTCTCTTTGTAGTTTGGACGTTAAAATCGTCGCATACAGCTTGTAACTGGAACTAATAATGTTATACCTCTGTAGTTTTTGGCTTCTAGTCTTATTTCTGTATTACTTTTATTTACTTTTTTAAATTTATTCCCTAGTTTAGTTATTTACTACTTATTAATTACTACAAATAACTTATCCTTACTTTCAACTAGTTGGTTGTTTATTCAATTTTGAGCTTCCAGTGTCTTTAGTGTTATTTTTACTATTTTTTTATTTATACTGTTGCCTGCTATATAAATATGTTTATTGTATCTCAAATGCCCTAGGGCGAAATTGAGGCAAATATATTTTTATTATAGGAGGAAGTACGCCTATGCGTATCAGATAAGTTGCAAAAAATTCCGGTCAGGTACTATCGTGTCTTAGTTAGGTTTTAAATCAAGATTTTATATTAGGTTCCAATTTACTTAGCTTTAATCTCAAGTCTCCATGTTGTGTTATAATAATAATAATATATATAATAACATATAATATATTTTTCGCCTTCCAGCTTGAAAAAGAGTATACAATCAATTTACAAAGAATCACGATCTTGTTATACCAGTCTGACACCTTCGTCTTGCCACTTCCTTCATCCGTCTGAAGTTGTGCCCTGGCTTGCACAAGTAGAGTGGTATGCTCGGGAGCATCCTCTCCTTGTATCTGGGGTTGTAGGAGGAGTTGAGGATTCGGTTGAGTTGGTTCTGCAGTTGGATCTCCTCGTCCCTGCTTGCAAGAATTTCCACTACCTCCTCCCCTCTTCCGATTCTCCGGAGGAACTTTTCTTCCCCCCATGCCGTTCCTCTCTAGATATTTCCGCCTTTCCGTTGTCCAGCTCGCCCTTCTTCCTCCGTTCTTGTCTATATCCTTCGCCACTTCCTCCAGAATTCTGTTCTTTGAGCCCGTCCTGATTCTCATTTCAAATTTGATGGCTCTTCTTCCTGCGTCTATCGCTACCTTCCTCATCTTGGTCTCCTCCAGTACAATATAGTCCGGCATATAGCACTCTAACCCTAGAGTCCACCGTAGGTATCTGGTCTGGACTGCTTCCAGTCCTCTGTATGCCGACCAGCCCCATATTTCTGCCCCGTAAAGCAGTATGCTTTTAACAAGCGAGTCCCACAGCATCTTTCTTACACTGAAATTGTCCCTGAACAGTCTTTCCCCCAACCCCCAGACTGTTTTTATTACTGCTGATGCCCTCTTTCTCGTCTCCCTTATGTGTTCCGTCTTCTGGTTGTTTCGCTGGAAGAGGAAACCCAGGTATTTGAACTTCTCAACCTGTTCCAGTTCCGTTCCCCTCCACTTCCACGTTTCTTTTTACTTTTTGCTTATACCTTTTTTGAAAACCATCATCTTCGACTTTTCTGTGTTTACTATTAATTTCTTTCTGGCAGTATATTTTTCCAGTGCCCTTATCATACCTTTCATCTCTTCTGCACTTCTTGCCAGGAGTACGAGGTCATCTGCATATGCTAAACTCCATACCTTTAATCTTCCAATCACAACTCCTCCACACTGGGCTTTCTCCAGGGACTTGTCTAGGTCTGCTATGTACAGGGAGAATAGAGTGGGGCTCAGAGGGCACCCCTGTCGCAGTCCTGAACTCCATCGTCTCGGTGTCTCCAATTCTTACAGAGCAAGATGTGTATTCATAGATCTCCTGAAGTCTCTCTAATAGATCCATTTTCACCCTCGCTTTCTCTAGTGCTTTCCAAAGTTCCTCTCTGTCGATTGTGTCGAAAGCTGAACAGAAGTCCACAAAAAAGGCGTAGACTGTCCCTCCCGACTTATTGATTTCTTTGTCCACCAGCTAGTTGAGTACGTAGATATTATCCACCGTTCCTCTTCTTTTCCTGAATCCCGCCTGGCTCTCCGGTAGTAGGTTCTTCTCCTTTATCTCCCTCTCGAGTTCCTCGTTTAGTAACATGGCGTATACTTTGTATGATGAGTTCAACAGGGTGATTCCTCTGTAACTTTTGGTCGAGTTTTTAACTCCTTTTTTGTATGTTGTGTTATATCCATAACTCATTTTCAGCACTAAGTCCATTTTCTGCTAAATGTGAAGATGGAAACGGTAGTCAAAGTTTCCTTCCACATTTGGGTATTTAGTTTCAGTTTCTTCACAAAGCCATGTCATCATCCTTTTATATTAAATAAAGTTTTGACTGATTCATCATTATGCAATTCTGTGAGTTCTTCATACTGAATATTTGATATATCAGGCAAAACCACTGCTGCATCATTCTTGTTGGGAAATCAATTTGTTTTAAATCAGCGGACAGAATATTCAAATGATTGACAATAACAAGTAAAGCGGTATGAGTTACTTCACATTTTTGGAGCCAATGAAACTGCTCACAGTTTTGTTGTTTATATGTTTCTGATGTAGCTCTATATTGGTAATGAAACTAAATATCTTTACTTTTGTATGGACAAGTGTTTTATTGGTCCTTGAAGTTGCTTATTTAGTATGTTTAGTTTTAGTTTAAATAATTACAAATGCTTTGCCATCAATTGTAACAGATTTCAGGTTTGTCTTGATTGCCTCCCTTAACTATCAAATTGCTCCCCCTGCGGGATGTGGACCCCACATTGGGAAACACTGGGCTAAACGATGGTGTAGAACTTCAGGGAAATAAATTCAAAAAACAATGTTGTTGGGGCGAAACCCAATTAAGCAAACTGCGACAGGCGATATTCGGTTCGGTCGGTCTCGATGGTCGATCGCACGAGCGATTTTGTCTCGTGATTTTATTCAACGCATTTCGCAATTTCATTCTCTCAATAGTGCCTTTCTAGTCAGTACAGAAACACCATCAAATCGGGACGCTCATTAATGCACAGAGCGGAAAAAGGTAACAGGTACAGATGGATTTTCCTTTCGCACCCATCCCGACAATTCATCTGTCCTAGGACTGGTGAGAGAAATTATTATTTTAATGTATTCTTGGGTTTATCTCATACCAGCGGATGGCATTTATAAATGTTAAATATGCGATGTTAGCCTGCGTATGCATGCTCTCAGACACAGCATCAAAAGTACACGGAATGTGGCATGATTCCCATTTGGGGATAGGACTAAAATTGCGATTTTTGAAAATGGTGACAATGTAAAAAGTGAAAAAAATTTTTTTTCTTACTATTGAGATGTAAATAAACATATATAAAGCAAAAATTAAAGAAAAATTCGGTACTTAATGGGTTAATAGTGTAAATTATTTGAAAAGATTTGTTGATACATTTTCTCATTATACAGTTGATACTCCTTTTTGACAATCAAAAGACCCTTCTTGCCAAATTTAAACAATCAATGCAGCCTTTCAAACCGTTCAATCCAGTTCTTCAGGGCGATTGAGTAGACCACTCTTTCAAAGGCCTTTAGAGATGAATTACTAAATTGACATTCTCTCACTTTGTGTTTGGTTGCCTTTTTAAAAGCTGCACGTTCCTGTCAATTGCTGTCTTTCTTTAATGAGATCCCATAATTGGTTTCATCCTTCACCAACTTCTTTAAGTGTTTCAACACTAATGTTCACTTGTTTCTCAGCATTGGAGAGAGAAAAGTTTCAAATTTTTTTCCTTTGAATCCCTTCAAGTTCCTTAATTCTGTCCTTGAATTGATCCACAGCGGCTGACACTTCCTTAACTTTTCTATTTTCTTCATGGAACCTCTGAGTTAGGTTTGGTCCCTCACCTGAAATCATCAGGCCATGTAGTTTAAGCAACATGTCCTGGACTTTCCAGACGGTGTATATATCTTCGAGTGTTAACTCCATTTAACTCGATGGATTCTTCTTTTCATTTTCTGTCTTAGTTCTACCGCTCTACCTGTTACTTTATTACAATTTACAATTACAATTACAATATATGATATTTCTTATTAATTTCGCTTTTCGGCATACAATCATCTGTCTGGTTATACAACAATTTTACATAGGAGTCTAATTTCTAGCTCAACCCCACCAATACCTCTCCCCCTCACATCTTTCTTTTGCTTTTCTTTTTATTTCTTTTCCTTTCCACTTTACCTGAAGATACCGAGGAGTCTGCTTCTAGTAGTTTTTATATTCTCCGTTGTACCTTGATTCCTGTATCCTGTTATATTGTACCTGTCTCTGAACCTCTCTGCCCCTTCTCACCAGCTGTTCTACCACTTTTTCTTCCTTTTCTATCCTCCTCCTGAATCGCTGGTTGATATTCCCACCGCTTTAGGAACTTCCTTCTTGATTTACCCACTTCTTTTTCCTTTCCTTCTTCTCCTCAACCAGACATTCGTGTTGTTACCTTCTTATTCTCCTCAAATTTAACTGCCCTTCTGCCTGTCTCTAAACTTATCTTATCCCTTTGCATTCCTCGAGTATGATGTACCCTCAAAGGTTCCTCAAGAATCCACTTCATGTATCTTTCATGCCTTCCAGTTCATCCCCTTACACTTTGATGTATTTCCTCTTTGTTTGAAGTTCCTCACTTCGCCGATGCTCCAAGGGATGCATTACCTTCAGCCCCTATGTCCTTCATTTATCCACTCTCCTCCTGTGATGAAGTGTATGTAAGCTCTTATCCTACCACTTTCTGAAGACCTCTTCTTCTGCTATGTATCTTTTCATCTCTTAGTCCTGGTCCAGAACCTGTCTTAGTTCTCTTTACCTGATTTCGTTTATCACCTTGTTTCTTCTATCACCTTTTATTTTCTGCCTTCATTTTGTATGTCCACATTTTGTTTCTCCTTTCTGATCAGTGTCTTTACTGTATTTCGCAATTTGTGATATTTTTCTTTCATTTCTGTATTTTCTGGTTCTTTCCTCCACTTACTGAATGTTTCATTTTTTCCCTTAATTTTCTGTCAAATCTTCTTCTTTAAGTTTAGCTCTTTGTATTGCTTCTGTCTGTATTTCGTGGATTTCTTTGACGACCTTCAAATTTCCTGGGAAACTCTTCTTTGAATGTATCACCATATTGTTCCGTGCTTGCCTGTAAATTTTTGCTAAAAGTTTCTGTTAGTGTTTTATATTGTGCACTTAGACACTGATTTTCTATTTTGTCCCAGTCGGTGTTTGTATTAATTTTTGAAGTTTTTTGTTGTTGTAGGTTTGTATTTGTTTCGATTATGATCTGATTTGTTACTTTGTAGGATGAATGATTGGCCGTGTGTTTTTTGTATAAATGCGGTCGATGTGTGTTTCGGTGATTTTCCCCGCCTGCTTCCTGTTCTGGTGATTCCTTTTGTTTTAATTTTTAAATTTGCTAAAGTGTTTCTAAATTTCTCATTATAGTGCAATTTTTTGTTAAGGTCTATGTTAATAATTGTTGCTTTGTTTTCTTTTATTGTCTTTGAATTCCGCAAGGAGTTGAGCATGATATCTTGGTTTGTATACTGCCGTGACGTTTAAAAATTATTTGTCATGTAGAGTGATTAACACTTGTACGATTTCTATGGACTCAAACGAGCGGGGTAACTCTCTCCCACTGAAGGTGATTTTTAGTATTTATTATAATTTCTCCTCCTTTTCTGTTTTCCCGGAGTTTCCCGATTGTCTCATCTCCTTCTATTTTGTAACACAACAAAATTTTCTTATTCTCGCTTTCTTCATTCGCTTTTTCACTATTCGTGGATTAAAAAAATGCGACCCAATCCCTATATTCGCGGTTAAACATTTCTTTAATCGCGGATCTGATAATAAATACATATTATTATTAATGATCCTATCTTCTATTATTATTAATTATTATGAATAACATAATATTAAAAATGAAATAATTCTGTGGCGACCAAACGACACAAAATGGAACGGAACGAAAAAAGTCGACACAGGATTTAAGTCGAGGCACGATTCGACTTGTCCCCGACAGTCTGCGAGGCAATCCTGATGAAAATGATCTGTGTAAGTTCAGACATAGTCAAAATCGCGAATGGAATAGGGTGAGATGGGTTCGAACCGACAGAATCAAGTGACATTCAGGAATTGCTCGAATGGCAATGTGAAGATTTGACTGAAACCGACTTGGAGGAAATGTTAAATTCACAATCCATCGAAGAAGAGGCTTCAACAAGCACTGGAAACGTGACATTTAATTGGAAAAATCTTAGTGAAGGTTTACGAATGGCAATTAAGCTTTTTGATTTCTTTATAAACATTGATTCGTCTATGGAACAAAGTCTAAGAAACAAATTACTAATGCGACTGTTGCGTATCTGTCTGAATTGAAGGAGCTTTTAAAAACTGCCAAGCAAAACATTTATTGATTTAGAACCTAGAATACCCCCTAATGCCATATAAAGAGCTTTCTAAATTATTCATATATTCCGATATGTTTCAATTCCTATGAGTACAAGAATATCGATACTATTCATAATGTTCTCTATTTCGTGAAGAAAAACTTCAAAATTTGTTCTTAGTGCCTAATATTTAATCAGATAATTTTTATAAATTTTTCCTGTTTTGTTGTTGTTTTTTCCTTTCCTCACCGTCTTCTTCTTCATCTTCTGTTTCTGCCTCTTCCTTCTTCTTCTGGTATGGTTGGGCACCGTTTTGTGCAGTTTTGAATAGTGCTGATCTCCTTCGTTCTTTGCTCTGACAAAAAGGCGTATGAATCTGAATTGTTTTGTGAATTTTGAGATATACCCTGTTTTGAATATTGGCTGTTGGTATTTTTTGTTTCTGTTGGCTCTTGTCGGTGCAGTTTCTTCTTCCTCTGTTCCTATGCTAAACTTATGGACTTCTTGGTATTTATTTTTTGTATATTTTCTATGTCTTCTTTTGTTATTTCTTTTGGTTTACTTTCAGAATCTTTTTTCAACAATACTTTGCAAATGGTCTTTCAAGCTACTTTTTACCTTCCACAGGAGGTTTCTAAAATTTGGTGTTAAGCTCTCTGCAAAGAACTCCTGCCTTTTTTTATGGCTTGTGAATTGAACTACAGCTGGCCCGGGGAGATTTCGGTTTCCAGCTTTTCGTCTAAAAAATCCGTCCAGGTGGATCTCTACACCGATGTTGCGTTTAACGATCTTCACCGTATCAGTTAATCTTTCATTTTTACTCTCCGGGATGTTATGCAAGTTAACTTCACTCCGCTTTTGGTTTTGTTCCAGGGTGCTTAACTTGTATTTTAGATCTTCGATTTCTCTGTTTTTACTTTCTATAATAATTTCTAAGTTCTCTGTCTTTTTAGTAAGCTCTCTTCATAGCTCTTTCATTTCTTCCAGTTCTCTTATTTGGTTTTCTTGGGCTTTATCTGTTTTGTTATCCAGCCCTTCTAGTTTAATTTCAATCTTTTTCATTATCTCCATTGTCATGGTGTTTTCATATGTGTTTACTTTTCCTTCTATTTCTTGTTCCTCATGTTTTTCTTCACCTTCTGCTGAATTCCATCTTCTTGCTGCCTTGTCGCTTTTGCTCTGTTAATCACCTGGCAACGATGACACTTCCACTGCCGTTTGAGCGGTGCTGTTTTTCGGCGTCAAGTGGATTTCTGCACTGTCGTACAGGAAAACGATAACTCCTGTGGCAGCCACCAAAACACGTTACAAATTTGCCATGGGAGATAGTGCCTCATTGCTTTCAGCACAGATGGGCTTATCATTATTATTTTTCTGTTTTGATCTGATATTTTGCTACTCGTTTGTTCTTGCTAGAAATTTTTCCTTTTATTTTAATTATGGAAAATTTTTAATTTTGATTTTTCACTTACAGTAATTTTTTTGCTTCATTCTCTAATATTCTAAGTCATTCTAAGTCAATATCTAAGTCATTCTCCTTTTAACTGTTTTGCTAAAGCCACTCACTATGTCAAAGAATTTTAAAAAAATTTATTTCCATACCATTTTTTCAAGTTTTACTACAGAGCCAAAAACAAACACGTATAGCCTCTTTAATAATAATTAAATCCCGCTAGGTGAGCGGAAGGGAAAAGAAATTATTAATACACCCATACCTCGCTATACGGCCGCTCTTTATACGGCATAACGGCCAGAATGTGTCAAAAGTACTGGTGCAGAAGTTAATGTCCTTCTTGAAATTAGGCAGAACATGATCTCGGCTTTGAACGAACGTGATGTACTTGATCCACTTAAAGCTGATAGGGAACCTCTTTTATATGAGGAACTCATTCAGTTGCAAGCAGAACTGGCATTTGATGAAGAGACAAAGCCTGTTGTATCCAAACAGCTAACATCAAAATATTTGTCGAAAGCTTTTTTCTATTTCGAAAAAGGAATAAACGTCCTCCTTGAAAACGATCCTGATGTCGAACGTAGCGCTAAAGTTTCTCGAGTAAGTAACTCAGTCATTAGCTGTTAAAAACCACTGAAAAACGAAATAGACTAGAAGGCAAGACAAACAACATTGGACAATTTTTTGGAGCCAGGTCCACCCTTACTAGGGAAAAATGATGACGACAGTGATCTGCAGGTTACCATTTTTCATCGTCTTCAGATTAAAGTCATTTTAAAAATTATATATTAGTCATATAATAAAATTATGAATTTGTATGAGTTTCTATTAGAATAAATGATTACTTATACGTACGAATCTGGAACGCATCTAGGCCGTAAAGCGAGGTATGGGTGTAATGTCTTTCTCTTATCCTATTCCTTAAACTGTACTTCCAGTTACATCCTATTATACTATCCCTGGGGTTAAACATTGGTCAGTCCCCTACACATAAAGCTCCCTTAAAGCCAAACCGACTACAAAATGTCTCGCCTTGAGACACATGGGAGTTGACATGGAGGAAAAAAAGGCTCAAATAGAAACTAAGACCCAAATTAGAAAGAAAATACACGATAACTTAACAAACACTCAAATAAACAGTTTACTCACTGATTACTCCATGTTAAACTATCACATTCAATTTATCCAAACGAAATACATTCAATTACACTTTACTACCATATGCATGATATGGCTCAAAGCGATCAGCCATTTAATTTAGAAGTCAGAAGTGAAATAAAACAAGAAGACTCACCAAGAAAGTGTGCTGAATCCAATAACACTAAATTCAATCACCCAAATGTCGATAAACGTTTAGAAATCACAGAATCACTACAAGAATCACTAGAAAGTTGCACTTGAACATGGCTGAAAAATCGATTGAGGAGGAGAAAATTCGACGCAATGGCTGTCGTCTGCTTTTATTGTCGTCTTGTCGCCAACTTTCAAAACCGCTACATTCAAACTAAACTATCAATATTTTGTATTTTTAATGAAATACTGAAATTATCTCCTTAAACTACTTAAATGCAATAAAATTAATCCTTTAATTGTTAAATAATATGAGGAAATACTAATATTTGATATTAGATATGATAGGAAAATAATAATCTTCATCTGGAAATTGAAAATTTTGAATTTCTGAATGCACGCAAGTCTATGACGTCAGAGTCTCCGAACTCTCGCCCTTGCGCGATAAACTTTTCTTTCAAAGATTTCTAGTTGGCTACAGAATTTTCAGGGCGTGTAATTATGAATACTTTGCTATTAAATGTTATCGTTTGTAAAAAGCCTCGTTCTTCACGGTGAGTTTTTGTGTTATGACCGATTGGTTGTACCATAGAGTATTTAGTAATTAGTCGTATATAGTGTACAGTGGGACCTTGAGATACGAATGTCCTAACATACGAATTTTTTGAAATGAATTATTTTAAAATTTACACCTCGACATACGCCGAAAAATTTGAGATACGAATTTGGGATGTGCGATAGTTGCATAGGTGATCCCTAAATGGCAGAGCTTTCTCTCAGCTTTCCTCCCGATCACAGAACAAATTAAATTCGTATCTCAAGGTACCACTATACCAGGGTACAAGGTATTCATTTTGAGTAAAATGTTCCTTTGGGATTAAGCAGTTCGTTGATTACCTTTCGTGTATATCACATAGTATTTATACAGCTGTAGAAAATAGTTGCCATGTTCAAGTAATCAATTCTAATCTTGTTCTAGTTCGAAAAAGAAATCCGGCAAGAGGAAACTTGAAGATGTTCCGGATGCAGGGAGCCTGTTGAAGGAGATCATTGAAGATGGTGATCAACTAATAAACGACATGCTGACAGAGGCTGATTATGCGGAGGTAGAACCTGACATCAACTGGGAACTTGCATTTCTGAAAGTGAAGGAAGCCCGTATGGCCATGCACGCCATTGAAGTTGGTGATTTCTGCGATCGCTTTTACGACCTTTCTCAGGATGAACTGCTGGAAGTTATCACACGGCTGAACCATGTGAAAGTGGCTGCATTGATTGATCTACCATCCATACTTTCTGGTACCGGAAATAACGACCCAATGCCATTGATGGAGAATACTGTAAAATTAAAAAGTGACGATTTTTTGAAAATTAAATTTGAAGCGTTCTAATGATCAAAAGAATACCAAAAGTGCAAGGTGGGTCAGGCATATAGTCGGGGAAATGCGGACGAAATTTCAGAGCTTGGAACTCAAAATTGAAGAAAATATAAGCAAAAGTAAAAATTTGAAAGCACGTAAACCCTTGTTTAAAACCTGTGCGAGGACCTGAAAAACCAGCAGATATACCCTTGTTTCACTGAGTTTGTCAAACAAGTGAGCGAGCCCAGAGGCCTGAGCATACCAGCCTAATCGAACTGAGAAAGTTTGTGACTGTCTTTCATCTTTCAGACGCCTCCTTTTCCTTTTTACTTTCTCCTGGGAGCACAAATGAAAAAATTCCTGGAAAAATAGCCCCGGAAATAGAGGTCCAGCAGTGTAGGCAGTCTGCAGGATCAAAGCAAGAAAAGAAGAGAGAGAGAACGAATAAGAAGAAAAACTTTTATAAAAAGTAGTGTAACAAAGAGAATTCTTGAAAAAAGAAGAGAGAAAGTATGGATTCTAAAAAAGCTGAACCCACTAGATGCCATACGAGAACAGCTGAACGAGGTAACAGACAGCAACGACATGCTATTTAGAAGTAATCAAGAGCTAAAGGAAGAGTTATTGTCCTACAGGAATGAAATGAAAGAAAAAAAATAAAAATCTTGAACAGAAGATCGCAGTCCTAGAAAATAAAGTACAAAAAATGGAAGAAAAACACAAAAGAGAAGAGAAGAGAGAAAAAAGAAAGAATGTCATAGTCCTAGAAGACGTAAAAATAGAAAAAGGAGGAAACCAAGATCAGACTCCAAAAATGGTTGAGTTCTCTGGCTGAAATTGAAATAGGGAAACCAAAGACGAGTCGTCGAAATACTCACAATAGACCACAAACTAAAAATAATGAAAATTAAAAGGAGTCGAACATATATAGAAGAAACAAAAAAGGAAGAATCCAACGAAAAATAAGAGAAAAGATTAAGGAAGAAAGAACACCTTGGAGATTTCCAACTTTGAAATTGAAGTAGTACTAAGGAAAGCGAAAAAAGGAAAAGCGGCGGGAGAAGATGGATGCTGGATATACGGGGACTGCTGTTTGGTCAGGAAAAGGATTTCCAATACGATAGACAAAAAGCATGACCCACCCCTTGCATAAGAAAGGTAATAAAAAGAGGTGAAAACTATAGAAGTATGGCTTTATTAAACTCCAGCTATAAAATATATGCAATAGTCCTAGAG
This sequence comes from Columbicola columbae, assembly GCA_016920875.1. Classification (NCBI taxonomy): domain Eukaryota; kingdom Metazoa; phylum Arthropoda; class Insecta; order Psocodea; family Philopteridae; genus Columbicola; species Columbicola columbae. The sequence continues at coordinate 10,246,894 of JADMLL010000009.1, read as the reverse complement.
TCTTCTGAATTACAAATAGAAGTAGAAGACAAAAAAATTTTACCCAATACTCAGTCTGGATGTAGAAAAGGAAGAAGCAGAATCAATAATATTTGTATGCTTAACCACGTCATAGAAAATGTGAGAGGCTGTACGCCCTGTTTATAGACTTCAAATCAGCATTTGATCTGGTGAGCAGAGAAAAATTTTGGGAAATAACGGAGAAAACGAGGATTGACCAGACTCTTTTAAGAAAGATAAGAGACATATATGAAGAGATATCGAGTATGGTCAGAGTGGATGGAAAATAGTCTACGGATTTCTGGAATCAGACAAGGCTGCTTACTACGCCCTACTCTATATGCCATATATATTATCAGAGATAGAAGAGGTACTTAAATACAGACAAGCAGGCAGAGTGGTAATCGGGAAAAAGAAAATATGGTCACTCGCCTACGTAGGTGACATAGTTCTACTAACAACCACAGAACAGGAAACGAGGAAGGTGATGGTGAGATTCGAGAGAATTGCAGATAAGGGAGATATAGTAGTGAGCACCAAAAAAAACGAAGAAAGGAAGGAGAGGAAAGGAAAAAAGATGATGATAGAAAGGGAGAAAATCGAAACAGGAAATAAAATCAAATACTTGAGATTCACCTTTCAAAAAAGACGCACACAAAGATCTGGCGAAAAAAGGGTGCTACCGTGCTGAAAAGTGTCTGAAAAATAGGCGAAAGATACTTGGTGAGAACTTCAAGAGGCGGATGGTGATCTTCGACTATTTAGTCAGAAGTACTATCATGTACGAAGCGGAGGTGTGAGGCTGGAAGGAATACGCCTCACAAGAATCCATCCAGAGAAAGTCCTTCGGACAAATGGACAACCCCGACCTATGTATTAATACTTGTTTAGGCCACCCCTGAATTGTGATTTAGGCAAGTTGAGCGCAGGAAAATTCATGATCTCAACCTGAGAGACGAGAGAGAGAGAGAGACGATTTGTTATTAGGTCAGTTGAACACTTGTTACTTGCACTTGGATTTGTTCATTACTAGTAGATTTGATACTTAGATTCTTACTAGTTCACCTGTTCTTAATTTTTACGCTCTTAGCTAGCGTCAGTGAGATATTGTATTAGTACATTCTTACAAAATATAGTTATAGTTTTGTTTCATACACTCTTTGTATTATTATCCATTCGTTACATCAACAGTAGTTTTTAAAGAAACAAAAAGAGATGCATTAAAAATTGAAAGTGGCAGGAGGGCTGCAAAGTATGAGATGAGAATAAAAGTATCAGTTAAAACAAAACTTTAAACGAAATCATCGGTGAGTTAGACATGTGAAAACAAAAACAGAATGGATGGAAGATAGAAAGAAGTACTTCGAAAGAAACGGTGTAGGAGAGGTCAACATTTGGTATAAAATGGAAAAAGGCGAAACATTTATAAAACTGGTGAAGAGGGACAAAGATAACCAGAGGCAGAACAACCTGGTGAAGATAGAAAGATTCATCAGAAGCCAAAAGTACAGAAACCTATGGTCTCCATATCTGTTGACTTGTAAGAAGTTAAAACTTTGGAAGAAGAAGCTTGGCAGAGTTGCGAAGGAGAACAGTGCATCACTAGTAAAACAATTTCTTTTTTTTGGCAACAACTGTAAACTATTCTAATGCCGAAAGGCGGAAAATATAATATATTATAATATTATTATTATTACCCTCAATAAACGAGCAGTAATTTAGTTGTCAAAAAAGAAGCAATGTAGCAATCTGTGTCTTTAGAAAATTTTTCAATAAATTTTTTCTCAAATTTAAATTAATTATTTATGATTGGTTTATTTTATTTATTTCTAGCTCCTCTCGTTTGCTACCATATTTCCTTATTTGTATTCTTTATCCTTAAATAAATAAAATTTTATACTTGATAATCCGGAAGACTTTGAAACGAGTTAGGCAATAGGAAGCATGACAGAGGTGATGTCATGGCTAACATTCTACAAGAACGAAACTTGTCCTATTTTATGAGGTTTGACGATGATGATTTCCACAACAGAAAAACAATCAAAGAAATATTCAAATTTGTATAATAAAACAACCGATCGCATTTCACACCTAGGAAGCTGGTGTGTCCCTCAAATTCTACCATAAAAACTAAATACCTGAGCATGAAGATAAAATTGTTAGGTGATGGATAAATGGTTAAGATAGAATTATGAATAAAGGTGTTAACTGAAGATAAAATTATTTCAGTGGTGCTTGGTCTTGTTAATTGTCTTACAGTCAGCTGTACATTCTGTTATTCAATTCACAACTCAGCTCTGAAATTTATTAATAACATTGTTTACTGGTTGATCTCTGATAAACATAGTTGGTTTGATAGTGAAATAACAGATTTTAATATGATAGATATATTTTAACTTATTTGATACAAGTAGATACGATAAACAAGCAAAACAAAAAGATAGATTGATAGGGTCGAGGTTGAATTCGATATTACCTTCTTGATGATTTTTTCTTAACAATTGTTTTTTCAAATTTACAAAAAAAAAGAACGTTGGAATTGAGAGCGGTCGAATCCCGGACATGTAGCCCCCCCTTGACCTATTTTATGGGTCAACTGGGCTCTTGAAGTTCCTCTCAATTGGTTCCTTGTCTTCTGCCTTTTTAATAGTGCTTTGAGGGGAAAGCATACGAAAACCCCCTCGGTGCTCTCGAACTTTCCAGCTATACTACGTCCCTGCTATTCGCTTTTCGTTGTATAGCTGGTAGATTGTCGTTTGGAACGACTCTGCTATTGTGCTTTGGCCTGGCATTCACCAGTCAGATGGTCGGAGGATTCACATCGGAAGCACTTTCCGCGCAGGTCCTTGTCGCTCTTACGTGGTCGAGATGTGTCCAGTGCCGAGGCATTTGTAGCATCTCGGTTCTCGTTTTTCAGCCAATGATATTTTGACCACTGTCCAGCTGACAACAACTTTGTCCACTGCAAGAAATTTCTCTGCGACACACCGAGGAAGAGTAACCCAGACTGTACCAAGACCTAACTGGGTACGCCGAATTTGGCTGCACATTAAGTGCAGCCAACATGCACAACGTTGCACAGCTGGAACGTTCAGCCAGGACCTCTAGAATGTCCCTCCAGTGAGGGGGTCGAGGTTTGCGACCCTAACTGTAGCAAGATTTTTAGGTCTTTTGATGTTTATCTTATCGTTGCAAGCTTCCAGCAATTGCTGCGCAAGTGCATCTGCCTTAGTGTCATGGTCAGGGCCACGGACCTCGAGTATCATGCCTTCAGATCGCATGGCTTTTCGGAGCTTAAGATTCGTTATGCCAAGTTCCTGGAGGTTTATGTTAGTTTCATCACATCAAGTAAGTATTATTTTGTTTGTACACTGTATGATAATAGCTGACGATTTTTTCATCTTTGTTCCAGGTTTAGTGGACTTTTAGCAGCAGCAGCAGAGTAGGTAAGTATATCATTTTCTGTTTCTTTTCCTTTTTCTACTTCTACTTCTCTAGTTCTATCCACTATCTTCTTTTCTTTATGTTTACTGTCTTTATTTTCTTTAGCTTTGGTGTTTTTAATAGCTTTTTTCTCTGGTGGTGGTATTTTTATTTTCCTTCTCTTTGGTGTTGGTTTGCTTTTTAACATTTTCGGTGGCGATAGCATTAGCATCTATCTTCACTTTACTCTTTGTTTTCCTGTCAGTAACAAGGGTGAAATCATCGTCAATGTCAGTTTGGGTGTTGGCGTTCTTTGACCCAATTATCTCAGTCTGAGTACAGTTGTCTAGTATCTCTTCGTTTCCAGTGGAAGGAAGGTAGCCTGCTGACTATGTTCACAAAGTCAGTTTGCGAGCTCCGATCGCATAGGTCAAGATTAGATCGAGCTAATGATTGGAAAGAATCAACTACCCTGCAGCCTTCTTCAAACTTGATCTTGCAGATCGGAGCAGCAGCTCAGATTACCGACACTGCGTCAATCAGCAATTTCTTGTAGGTTCCTTTAAGGTTTCCACTGGAGTTCGACACTAACTGCACAGAGTCCGCGGCATCTAACACTGTGTTGAGAATGTCACTGAAAGCCATGTCGTTAAACTGGTAAATCAGTTCATTCTCCCTTTTTCTATGTGCCCTAGCGGTACGTGCGGAGATACCTTTTGTAACTCTTTCTCTTGTTACCTCTTCAGGTGGATCGCTCATCGGCGTCATCATCTTTTTCGCAAGTTCCCTTTCCATATCCAGGTCCCCATCAGAAGAATCAGTCACTTGTATGTTTTGAAATTTACTATAATCCATATGCGGTCCCACGACCAGCTAGGGAATTAAACGGTCCATTCCGGCAGAGCCCCGCATGCCGGGATAAGGCTAATTTACTCCAGAGGGTCGCCCGGTACTCTGGAGGCTCCGTTTGCGACAGTGCTCCCCCACTGCCATGCAGCCATCGGCACGGGTCACGTGACACCTTGGCTTGGGTGGTGCATTCTTAGTCCAGACCAGGAAAGGAGGATGACTAAGGTAAGTAGGAAAAAGGTAGGTGGAAAAACAGGTAAGTTTTATACATAGGGAAAGGAAATCAAGGAAAGGTAAGTAGGTTCTTCAAGCCCCCTCACCACGACACGGTGATGCACCGAGAGGGGGTTGTCTTCTGTCTGGTGTAAGAGCACCAGGCGAACTATGAGTCGTTGAAATGTGCTTGTTACAGTCTTGATTGTTGCGACTCTAACAAGGCCGTCGGAACCTGGATGCAGTTCCACGACTCTCGCTGGTGGTCACCTGGCCGTTGATGTTTGGTCGCTCTGAAGTAATACTTCAATTTCGCCTTGGTATCCTCCATTTAATGCGTTGTTGAAGGTGTTGAAGATATTCGTTCGACCACCGCTGCCAGAATGAGTCTCTGCAACGTTGTAGAAACTGTTTTGAACTCAATATTAGATATATATATATATATATAACCTATGAAGGAAGAGAGGTTAGGACAGCTTGGAAACAATAGAGAAAACGCATTGAAGAGATTTTTTGGTTTGGAAAAAAGATTAGAGAGATCACCGGAATTAAAAGTAGAATATGTAAACTTTATGAGGGAATATGAAGCGCTGGGGCATATGAGAGAAATTACAGAAACCCAAATGTTAAAAATCACTCCTACATTCCTATACCTCATCATTGTATTATTAATGAAAAAAGTGAAACCACAAGATTAAGGGTAGTCTTTGGCGCTTCATGCAAAAGCCAGACTGGGATTTCTTTGAATGATATTTTAATGACCGGGCCAGTTCTGCAGGATGACCTATTTTCTATCTTGTTGCGTTTCAGGATGTTCACCTATGTCATAACAGCAGACATTAAAAAAATGATTCGGCAGGTGAGGGTTGCTTTACATCAGACGTCACTTCAAAGAATTTTTTGGAGAGAAAACCCAGCCGACAAAATTAAGATATTTGAATTATCGAAGAAGATATAGAATTCGATTCGAGAGTTAGCTAAGAAAGAGGCTAATAATTATCCACTAGGTGCAAAAATTGCTTTAAGAGACTTCTATGTTGATGATATGATAACAGGAGCTAACTCAAAGGAAGAATTGAGAGCGATAATGACAGAAATTGTTTCACTCCTTAAGTTAGGCGGATTTGAGTTGGCAAAATGGTCAGGAAACCTGGATGAATTGTCAAACAAGTCAGACAACGTTATTTTTAACAGAGGCAAGACATCGAGAGCTTTGACAGTAATGTGGGATCCCAAGAGCGATGAGTTCGGCTATACTATTCCGAAGGAAGTTGAAGGTGACGTAATAAGCAAAAGAATGATACTACGCACCATTGCCCAAATTTTTGATCCCTTGGGTTTGATTGGACCTTTTGTTATAACGGCTAAGATGTTACTGCGGACAATTTGGAGACTGCAACTCGATTGGGATCAAACGGTACCTGATGACATGCAAAACTGCTGGAAGTCATTTTTATCCGAAATTACATTCTTGGCTGAGGTGAGAGCAGCTCGAAATGTTACTATGGGCGCAGAAGGTTATAAGAAGATTGCATTACACGGCTTTTGTGATGCTAGTGAAGAAGAGTATGGGGCTTGTCTCTATATCAGAGCAGCAGATTTAAATGGCGAAATCCATACCTCTCTCCTTTGCGCAAAATCAAGAGTGGCACCTATAAAGGCGATAACGCTTCCCAGATTGGAACTTTGTGCGGCGCAATTGTTGGCTAAGTTGATAGTGAAGACCAGACAAATTTTAGAACTTGATCTTTATGATATTTATTGCTGGACTGATTCCAAAGTAGTTCTAGCCTGGCTGCGAGCACGAAACAAAAAAATGGAGTGTTTTTGTAGCTCATCGCGTTGGATATATCCAGGAATATACAGCTACCGATCAATGGAAATATGTAAAGTCTGAGGACAACCCGGCGGATATTATTTCTAGAGGAGCGAAATTAAGTAAATTAATACATAATGAGTTGTGGTGGAAGGGCCCGAGATGGTTGTCAGCAGACATCGAGTGCTATCCAGAGCATCAGGAGAGGCTAGACTTAGACAATGTACCAGAACAAAGGAAGATTTTGGTGGGATGTGTCACTGGAGAAGCTCTTAATTTATTTGAAAGATGTGGTACATTTGGGAAATTGATCAGAGTCACAGCATATTTGCGAAGATTTATATATAACTGCCGATCTGATAAAAATAATAGAGAACTAGGAGAGTTGACCTCAAGAAATTTGGTGGAAGCTGAAGAAACCTTGGTGAAAATAATACAGAATGAGGCCTTAGGAGAAGACATCAAATTTTTAGAAAAAACCGGAAGAACTTCAAGATCTAGCAGATTATTATGCCTTCATCCATTTTTGGATAACAGAAAAATGCTAAGGGTTGGTGGAAGATTACAAAATGCAGATTTGCCTTTTGAAACTAAACATCAAATAATATTGCCATCCAGACACGAATTCACGAGATTGCTTTTTGTCCAGGAACATGAACGCTTATTACACGCTGGGGTGCAGACCATCCGCAGAAAATTCTGGCCGATTGCTGGTAAAGGCGTTTTGAGAGAAACAATCAGAAATTGCGTAATATGCCGAAAGGCTGAGCCTGTACCCGCCAAGCACCTCATGGGAAGTCTACCAAAGGAAAGAACTATTCCAGGGAGACCTTTTTTTACATGTGGGAGTGGATTATTGTGGTCCATTCATGATAAAAGAGGGCCCTCGAAGAAATAGCAAATTCTTTAAGGCATATGTGGCAATATTTGTCTGCCTTTCTTGTAAGGCAGTCCACTTAGAAATTGCCTCGGATCTTTCGACGGAAGCATTCATAACAGCTCTTAAGAGAGTAATTGGAAGGCGAGGAAAAATCCAAAAAATAATATCTGACAACGCCACAAATTTTGTCGGTGCAAGCCGTATCTTAAAGGAAATTGAATGGCAATTTATTCCCCCTCGAACTCCACATTTTGGTGGGATCTGGGAGGCGGCTGTTAAAAGATTTAAATATCATTTAAAACGTATAGCCGGAGAAAGTAAGTATACATATGAACAATTTCACACTTTAGTGGTAGAAATAGAAGCTGTACTCAATTCCCGTCCTATCACTCCTGTGTCAAACGATATTAATGACTTTTCATGCCTCACACCTGCCCATTTCCTAATTGGAGACTCTTTATGTGCAACGCCGGAGAAAAGGTCAGAAGTCGAAACTATTAATTGGGGAGCCCAATGGGACCTAATCCAGCGGCAGCGGGAGCATTTCTGGAAAAGATGGAGCATCGAGTACCTGAGAGACTGCCAAACCAGGACCAAGTGGAAAACCGAAGGAGAAGCGGTAAAGGAAGGACAATTGGTGATGGTCGTCATGGAGTACACCCCACCGATGAAATGGGTCCTTGGACGGATTACGAGTATCTTACGTGGAGCTGATGGAGTGCCCAGAGTTGTCAACGTCAGGACAAGAGATGGAGAATTCAAAAGAGGCATTAACCGAATTGCACCGCTTCCGTTTTAATTGATATTATTATTAATGATGAAATGTTATGTATAAAAAAAGGGGAGAATAATAATAATAGACATTTTTAGTGCATAAGTAATTAAGACAGTTAATTTTGGTAAAAGATAAATCTTTTACGGCCCCCCGCTGTGTTGGATATTGGTGCAATTGAGTCTGCACCTGAGTGAGCGGTGCGGTCGGGCATGGCGGAGGAAGTAGAGTTGGCAGGTTTGGTCAGAGAGAGAAAGAAGGAAAAATTGAGTGTTCTTTTGGCTGCATTAAAATATATGTATTAATTAAAATATTAAGAGTTTTTGTTAGAATACATCATTAATCTGGACAGAAGTAAGGGTAGTGTGTCCCTCTTCTGTATAATAATCTTACATAGAGCAAATATAAAAAATAAATCAAGATTTCAAAAGATAAATAGAGAAATAAAGGTAAAACGATAAGAAAAAGAAATGAGAAAGAAGAGAAAAAGAAAATAAAATAAATAAATAAAAATGATAGTAATAGAAGCAGTGATAGGAAGGTGGTATAGGTGAAGCTAAGAGAAGAGTATTATGGAGTCAAGTGGTTTGTGTCGTGTTAGACATATTTGGTCGAGAGGTTCGTCAGGAGGGAGGTAGCGGTAGGATTATCATAATAATATTTATTTATTATTGTTATTATAGATGCGCCTCTTACACTCGAATTTAAACAAAATAAATTTTTAATTACTGAAACATAAGCATTTCTACTTCTATTATTAACATCAACAAAAGATGAAAACTGTCTTCTGAATTTACACAGAAAAGTTGTGATACCTGATTAGGTTGCAAAATGAAATAAAAATTTTTCTAAACTAAGACAAAGCCAAAATTTCCAAAACTATAAATAACGCTGGCAAAATAAGCAATATAGTTTATTTTAATCTACAAAATTATCCGTAAACAACGAATAAAGTTAAAGGAGATAAAGATATTTTGATTTCTGAAAAGAAAGACAAGACAGGAAAGAGTTTTTTCCATTTCATTGTGTGGTGAACTCGTGAAAACATTATAACGGGATGACCTAGATTCTCTAAAACGACAGCAATCAATTTTCCTTGAAAGGGGGAGAATAGGCTTCTGCGTCAAAGCCCGGTCCCATTTTGCACACTTGGTTAGCTATATTGAACAGAATCTTTTTCACTTTGTTTCACTAGGACTTTGTTACTTTAGTTTTTTGGTGAGTCTGATTTTCTTTTTCCTTTTTTTCTCTCGGCTGTACTGTCGGATCATTTATTATTGAAGATTATCATACTTGTAGGTAGGAAAATTCAGAAAATTTCAAAATTTCCGAACGTTTTCTTCAAAGCGTTCGCTAAATCTGTCAATCGTTTTTGATTTTCTCGTCTAGATTCCGTCACTGTTTTGAGGTTTTCATTAGAATTTGAGGAAGTTTTCATTTTTTCCTTCTTTTTGAAGCTAATGACAAATCACTTAGTAGTAGTTTATCATGTTTACAGTATGTAATAGTTAAGAAATTTATGATTTCAGTTATATTAAACATTTCAAGGCAGAGCAAGATTTCAAGGATATTTGAGGTGAGTATCCTTTTTAGTTTCGTTTTTTATCCAATCCAGTCTAATAGCTAATCAGTTATTATTACAGTATTTCTCGGTATTAATATGATTTTTGGTGGGTTACTATTTCTTACGTCCTTTGTTGAATTTTTTCTCAACGGAGTTTCAAGTTCTTCAACGCCTATTTTTGTATATCTTGATTGTAGCCTGACTAGACCAAATATTCAATGCATACTTTAAATTGTTTTAATAATGGTGGCTCTGGCCAGGATAAGGGTCATAGGCCGGCGCATGGGAGGCGCCCAGAAAGCCCCGATCAACATATTTTTTTCCCAATGTATAAACATACTCAGAAAGATTTGGACGGTATCGAGCATTATCTGGCATTGTATCGCGAGGAACTCCTCCGTGCATACTATACAAAGGTCCAGCTTGAGTTGGATTTGCCTCCGTCTATTCCCATGCCTGATGGAGAGGAATACTGCCATAATAGGCATAGTTCTAAAGGGCTAAAATTTCGTGAGGTGAGTGTTGTGAATTTAATGATGAAAATGGTGAGAAAGAGTTTCGAGTGTTAAAATCAGGTTGTTGTTTTTCAGAAAGGCGCCCAGTGGGCCCCACTCAGCCCACTATACGCCCGATAAACAGACCACCACCACAGCATGTGCTGGACAAAATCGATCACAAGGTGGCATTGCTTCGCGAGCGCCTACTCCGAATGTCCAGTGCAACTGCCCAGCTTGCGTTTGATTTTCCTCCGTCAATTCCCATGCCTGATGGAGAGGAAGACTACCGTAAAAATCGTACTTCAAAAATGTACGAGTTTCCTAACACTTTAGAGGTGAGTGTTGTGACTATAGCGATGAAAATGGTGAGAAAGAGGTTCGAGTCCTGAAAACAGGTTGTCTTTATAGGGAAGCAAACTATATGATAACTTCCCTAAACCTCCTCCAAATATAATTATTTATCATAGGGAGCCTCTTTCTCACTTTGTGAGTAACTCGTCGTCACAACGTCGAACTAATATCTTTGATCGAATATAGAAGTTACTGGAAAGTTGCCCAGAAGTGCCCTCAAAGAAGAATGTACAAAACCTACGACACGTCAAGAAATCAGAACCGGGATCAAACCTTGAATCCGTACCGCCAAATAAAAATCTTTTTCTTGCTACTAATTCATCAAGTGATACCCATCCTGTCTCAAACTCAAGTGCTGAGAAAGAACTTCATTAAATGAAGAGACCGGAAATTCGAGCCGAGTCAGATCAAATTAATTTTTAAAAGCTATGATATTACCTAAAAGTCAAATATGATTTCAAATTTTTGTTTATCATGTTACTATTAATCTAATTATATTATAGAATCAAGAACAGTTTTATTTACTCTTCTTTAATTTAATTCATTCAATTCAATTTAATTTTTGTTCTTTGCTCTCATTGTGAACATATTTTTTCAATCGCTGTAATTAATATGAAAAGTAATTGATACTAATTCTACCCACATTAGGTGATTCTCTCATTGTATTTTTGTCTTCTCCGCTTCTCACGCCTCATTTTTATGTAAAGCTGTAAATTGATTAATCAATTATGTACTTTAAATTTTAATTGAATTATTGAATGGAATTGGGTCTTGATTTGAGAGGTTTGAAAATTAAAATTTTTTGGGGGTATGAGGCGATTGAAAAGATGGAGAGTGGGTGTAGTGTAGAAGTTATACTCATTTGGTGGATCGAGATCCTTTACATGATTCGATAGAAATTTGTGAACAAATTTAATGTTTGTGATAAATGATTGAAAATGAATTGTTTTACTAAATTGAAATTTTCTTGAATTGAATACTGAGTAAAATTTGTTTTTGTTTGTTGTATAATATGCTCTTCCACCCATCTTATACAGAATATTCATTCTCTTGTAATTAGAAAATTTTTTTTTCTTTAATTTAAATTAAATTTTAGTGATTGATGAATTAATTTATTTATTTATTCGATTTGTTAACGAAATCAGAAGAATTATAGTGATTGAACCAAATTTGATTAGTTTTCTTTTGGTTACGTTTTCTACCCTCCAAATGAAAACATTATAGGGCATGAAACGTGAAAATAATTTACAGTAGCTAACTCAAAACTTACAATATTTGATTAAAATAATTGCAACTCAGTTTAAAAATTAGAGTAGATTGCTAAAAACAAAATTTTTTGTGAGTGATTTGTCAAAGACAATCAAAAGGCAGTCAAGAGACAGGTGGCAGTTAACTAGGAGAAGAAATATTTGCCAAATTCTCTCTGTGATTGTGGTAATAGACAAGTAAATAAATTCCTGTCTGATTGTACCGTTAATCTCCTGAAGAGTTATATATACTGAGGCTTCATGAGATCCCTGGAATAAATTTGATTTGAGAGCCATCGTTTTCTGAGCGAAATGTGAAAACAAATTTTGTACAACTGAATTAAATTTTGGTCATGTGCACGTATTCAAAGTACAAACGTTGCATCTGTTTTTGACAAATCATTTTCAAACTTTTCCCTTAAATTTTTGTAGAATAAGAATTATTATTAACAGATTAACAAATTTAGAAGTTTAGCGGGTAGATAAACAATTTCAAATAATGACGCCAAATTATATATTTCAGCCAATAGGTTTAGTTTTACGAAATTGAAATTTGATTTTGTGAATAATTAAAACAAGTAAACTTATGTATGCACTCAATTTTAAATTTTGAATTAGTATATTGTAGTAAAATAAATTTTCTGTGTAGTACTTTAAGATAAATTATGTATTTGGTATTTGTGAATTTTTGGTTAACTTTTATAATTGTTTGGGCATTTTGTCTGAAGGTGAGGGTTGGTAAGAAGGATGAAGGTTAATTATTTTCCTATTGTGAAGTTCTTGAAGTTTGGATAATGAATTTCAACCTGTTGAGGTTGCTGGACAGTTTTGAGAGTTGTATAGTTTAATTTTTTGAAGTAGTGAGTTTTAAAGAGAGTTACGTCCCATTTTTACAATTCAACCTTAGCTTTTATTATAGTAGTTGAAAATTTTGACTTATATATAGTTATATATAGTGGGGTTTCTTAAGATAATTTAAATTTAAATTCGATTTTCCGTCATTCCTGAGTGAAATGTGAGAATAATTACAGTCAAATAAATTAAACTTTGGTCTGAGTTTTCTAAGAGAGATGGAAATACTAAAAGCTGCATTAATTTGTATAATATTTATATAATAAGTATCAATATTATTATTACTAGTAATACCATGCAATTATTAATATTATTATTGTAACATCTTAAGACGTTTTGAATAAATTTCAGACAAATACACCAACGAGTTTACATCATTAGGTAGCGGGTAGATTCACATCTGTTACCTCAGTAGATGATGAATCTACTTCAGGGACGCGACCCTGCCTACGCGAGCCTTAGCTATCTCCCAGTTCCTTATGGGAGAAGCTATTGTCCTTCCCTCGATTTCCGTCAAACCACAACATTCCCAACCAACCTCGCCACCACAACCTGAGGTATTGCAATGCCTTTCTAACAAATATTCAATATACACATAACTAATAGATTCTCAGGAAGGACTGGTATGGTTTAAACTGATAAGTTCAAGATTTTTCAAGAAATATAGAGAAAAGTTTTACAGTTGGAGAGTTTTATAGTAGTCTACAGTTGGAGGACTGACTGAAACAAAGGAATTTACAAAAAGTAAGAAGTGGAATGGTAATCACTGTATTAGAGTTAGACAGTAGTCGGCAAACTCCTCATCCAAGAGATTCAAATATAAACTATGCAGAATTTAAATTTATTGAAAAAACTTCTTAGCTTTTTACGGTCAAGAGAAAAATTTATAAAAAATTTCAGCTTGGAAGAGAAGGAAGTTATCAGTTCTTTAATAATCTACAGCAAGTCACCTCCACAATCATCGATGCGGTTAGTGTAGGTGAATTCAGGGTATTTTAGCACTCGAAAATAGTTATTGAGTATATATATGAAGTTTGTATAATATCATGTCCTAGAGGTGAGTTACCTTGTCTTCGAGATTCTACTACATTTTTCTGGATTTCATCAGAATTTGGGATGAGTTTCTTTGACTATCTACTTGACTGCAGTGGCAAAACACTTTCGAGAATGTCACATATGGTATTTGAGTTCTGTGACATATACAGCGCTGGTTAAGAAATTAGGACACCTATAAATTTTCAATTATCTACTTACTGAAGTAAGACAAAATTCTTCAAACTTTTACTGTGGATGTAGTTGTCCAAAATCTTCATTTTAAAATACTTTCTCGCCATTTTGTATTAAAAATTTTTACATTTACAGGAAAAATTGATTTTGGCATTAGACACGAAATTAGGACCTTTTGGGCTCTTCTTTGGCATAAAACTGACGGCCTTCAGCGTGCACTCGCCTAACCAAGACCCTCCAGACATTTTCTATGTGGCTGAAGTCAGGACTTCTTGAAGGCCAGGGCCAAACATTAATTTCTTTGTCAGCAAACCACGCTTTTGTGAACTGCGAATTGTAGATTGGGGCATTGTCTGCTGGAAAATCCAGTTTCTTTCAGCCAGTTTGAACCCGGAGTGCCTCTAAAGGATCTCTACATAGTCCTCAGACTTTATTTTATCCTCAGTGTGCTTTTCATATCATTACTGAGCCACCGCCACATTGATCTTTTGAGAAAAATTTTAGCTCCGTTCTCAAATCATGCCAGTAGCGGCGAAAACCGTCTGGGACGTCCAAATTCCATTTCTTCCCGTCACTAAAGACTATTTTCCACTTTTATGATAACGTGCCAAAACCCGTCTTTGGTTAGCAGTCAGGGACAGTAAAACTTCGAGTCGTTTCGTTAAACTAAAAAGTTATCATCAAAAAGCTCAGGTGGCCTAAGTTCAAGCCAACACAGTAGTTCGTTTGTTTAAAATGAGTACAACGATCTTGTAAGGGTTATTCAGTATACTGAGTATTGGTGTTTTTCTATTTTCGGAAGATTTCGTACAGTCAACAAATATTTATATGAAAATTGTAGTACTGTCTAAATCCCACCTAATTTGCAATTCTAGGAAGCATACTTAGAGAAAAAATTAAAGCCGAACAAACCTTTTTGGATTTGTAAATATTTAAAAGAAGATTTCTTCACTTTTACACCACTATTTGTGGATTTCAAATAAATTTGAGGAAAGTTTTCGGCATTTCAACAGATTTTGAGACTTTCTATGGATTTCTACTCAAATTTAATGACTAGTGTCCTATTTGTAGTTCATCATGTACAATACCTAAGCTACTTGCAAAATTTCAGATTTATCTGAGAACGGAGGAAAGCTTATTTGAATTTTCAAAATCTGTATTAAGATTATTTCAAATGTCCTTACCTGTCTAGTGTATTTGGATTTTCGGAAAAAATTTGAGGTGAGTTTTCTTGTCTTCGAGATATCAGAAAATTTTCCGATATTTCAACTGACTCTGGGTTGAATTTCTCTTACTTTTCTACTCGAATTTAATGACGACTCTTTTATTCGTAGTTCTTCATGTATCGTCAGGTGAGACACATATAAATGAACTGACACAGTTCTACAATGTAAACCAGCCTGGCCTTAATGCTAAAAAATGAAATTCGAACATCCGCCGATTCAAAAACCATCACACGTAGACGAGCCTAGTGCGAATGAGAACTGAGCTTCTGCCTATCTTGTCCACTGTATGGACGTAGATACTACCATTTGCCACGAGCACGTCATGGGTGACAACTCTAACGCCATAATTATTTACGATGACCATTTGCGATTTCTGAAACACTGTCTAATTCATTTTTGAAATTTCAGAATTCAAGGTGAGTTTCTTTGACTTCTACTTGAGTTCAATGACGAATCAATTTATAGTGTATTGTATATAAGTTATACCAAACATATTTCTTTCTTTTTTCTTTTAGAAAATTACCATAACGAACTCGTAACGGTTAGTCAGTATATTGATACTTAATTATTAAATTGTCGTACTTTCTAATTCGAAACTAATTCGCGATTTAACCTTTCATTCTAGAAACAATGGTGAGTGAGAGACAGAAAGAATTAAGGCTGAAGAAAGGTTTTTGGATTTGAAAATATTTAAAAGAAGATCTCTTCACTTTTCCACCGCTGTTTATGAGTTTTAAATAAATTTGAAGAAAGGTTTCTTGTCTCTCGAAACAACAGTAAATTTCTCTGAATTTCAACAGATTTTGTGGTGAGTTTTTCTGACTATCCACAGTGGGCTTTCGACTTTCACATATAATTGGTTCCCGAAAGTGTGTGCGAATGCTGAATATTCGAAAGTAGAAGGATGTAAAAAATTTACCCCAAAAATCGTGTTTGCTTATCACAATGAAAACGCTGCGGAGGATTTAAGATTTTTGTCAAGTTCCTCGTTTGTCCTTCTCCATACAAAAAACCCATACGATTCAAGAAGATCAAATTTCGATTCGTCAGCAAATACAACAGAGTCCCAGCAGCTCGAGGCCTTTTTTAAATCTGTTTTTCTAAATTCAACTCGAATCCTTCTGTTTTTCACTTTAATGTACTTCTGTGGGAATGATTTTTCTCAGCACCCTTCGAATGATTTCTGGTCATACTTTTCAACCAAAGAACCTAATTTACAATTCACCACTCCTCACCTGCAGCAAAAATTTTCTTTTGGCTTCACCTGGTCTTATTTACACGCCGACCTTCATGTTTATAGCGTTCAATTATGTGCTGAACTTTAGAGTAACTCCTGTTGATGGTAGAAGCTTTTTCTCTTTATGTTTTCTTTTATTGATAAAGATTTCTATAACACTCTGTCGTTCTAAATTTTCTTAATTGAATTGGAATCACATTCTTCCATAATGGTCAAAATTTTTAGATACACGAAGGTTTCATTCATAATTTTGATTGTCAAAGTCTTGACGTTTTTAACAACTTCCTTTTCTTCACTATCATTATGTATTTCACTGTTACTCAATTGTTGCTTAGTTAAGCATTCATTTGACAACGGTGGTGAGGAAGATTAAATCAGGTCATTAACATCTTTGTTGTCGTCCATGCTTAGTTCATTCACCATGCTAACTATTTCATCTGTGACAGTTTCCGGCGTTTATAAAATCGCTCATCATTTCTAATTGCATAATTGTTTCCAGGAACCTTTCATCGTCGACTCTTTAATTCCAGCCCACGAGTCTCCAAAATTGTTTAATGCGTTTCTCTTAATGTTGGTCCATCTTGCCTGTCAGTTGATTTGATGGTCTTCGTCATTATTGTCCTCATGTTTGGTCCAAGGTCTGTATGAGGCAAGTAGTATTGGGAGGAAGAAACACAACACACTGATGCCTATTATGAAGTTTACTACAGGTGTCCTGTCTAGTAGACTTTATAAGAATTTGAGGTAAGTTTTTAATTTTGTTTCTACTTTTTAATAATCTTATTAAGACTTTCGTGACCGTTCGTTGTGAACTTAACATATAAAAGTTTTTTGGTTTTTCACAAGCCACGTAGTTTGTATTTTTAAAAACGGTCACTTCCAACACTGCACAACACGACACGTACACAAACGAATCGGATTCACAGCGAAGAAAAGCCGATTAAAAAACACCAAAAGCTTCGACAACGTCCGAGCTGTTGTCATCATCAGTGGTTACTGAGTACTGAGTGTTTTCGATCTTCCAAGCAGGATTTAGAAAAGGCTACTCAACTGTCGACAACATGTATGGATTAAACTCATTAATGAATAAAACATTAAAAGAAGAGAAAAGAAAACTGTACCTGTGCTTCGTCGACTTCCAGACTGCCTTCGACTCTAAAACAGGGAAATCTTATGGTACAAAATGAAGAAAACTGTGATATCAGACAACTTCATAGAAATAATCAAAGGCATATACAAAGACATTAATATAGCAGTAAAGACCGGTCCAGAAACGATGAGTAGAACAGTGAAAACGGAAAGAGGAGTACGACAGGGATGCCAACTATCCAGTACACTCTTTTCAATATACATAAACGACATAAGCGATTCACTGAGACGGACGGAAACACACGCACCATGCATCAGAAATATAGATGTGGGAACTCTTCTTTATGCGGACGATGTGATCATGATATCGAGATCCCCGATAGGCCTAAAAAGAGCGCTAACGCAACTGGAGAAATACTGTGACAGCTGGCACCTAACAGTAAATCAAAAGAAAACAAAAATAATGATAGTATCTAAAGGATCACATCTTAGAAAAGAAGGAAAAAAGTGGACATATAAGAACGCCCCATTAGAAAGATGCAAAGAATTTAATTATTTAGGAGTGATTTATGATAGCAAAGGCAAATGGAAAAAGCAGCAAGACCAATGTATAGATAAAGCAAGGAAAGCAGCACACCTAGTAAAAAAAGCCCTGTACAATTATAGCGACATAGAAATAAGAGTGTTAAAAAGAATATTTTACACAATGGTGGAACCGGTCCTGACATACGGAGGTGAAATATGGAACGATAGAAATGATCAAAGAGTCAATAAAGTGACATACGAAGTAGCAAGAAACATAATAGTAGGCGAAGCTGCGCTCCTAGAAGTAGGGATGTTACCCTCGAAAAGCAAGCTAGACAGATTACAAATGATTTATCTAGTAAAACTCTTAAGAAGAGAAAAAGGTATACTGCAAAGAGCCTGTGTAGAGGAAGAGATAAGGAATACAAAACACTCAACATGGGCTAAAGAAGTAAGTAAAATGAGCGAAAAATATGGGATAAACGAAATAAATGAAAAGAATAGGAGCGTAGAAGAAATAAAGAAGATAGTAACCCAAAAAGTGAACAAATACTACAGAGAAGAAATGAGGAAGAAAATACTAGAGAAGAAATCAGTACGCCTGCTAGGAGATGAAGTGTACACAGACGACAGGGCAGAGTATGTAAACAGACTTCCAGGAAAGAAGAGTGATGGCAGTCTGGAGGCTGGGAAGTCCTTGAAGGACTGGAACCTAGGAAAGGAAAAAGGACTGTCGCCGGTTTTTTGGTAGAGACAGGAGTTTAGGAACACAAAAAAGAATGGAAAGGAAATTGTTTAATTGTTGATCAGCCCAAGGTTCCAGTCCTTGAAAATAATAAAATAATAAAAATCGGCTCTTTGACTGCCACGCGCTGAGTGTTTATTGCTCCTTCTTTTCAAATTCATTCAAATTCCTTAATTTTGTCCGTCTCTAATTTTTCTTTTTCAAACCCTTAGTTTCCCATTGCCTTGCCTAACACTCAGTACTCAGTAACCACTGATGATGACAACAGCTCGGACGTTGTCGAAACGTTTGGTGTTTTTTTATCGGCTTTTCTTCACTTTGAATTCGATTCGTTTGTGTGCGTGTCGTGTTGTGCAGTGCTTGAAGTGACCGTTTTTAAAAATACAAACTTCGTGACTTGTGGAAAACCAAAAACCTTTTATATATTAAGTTTCTACTTTTTATTCGAACTTATTGACGACACTTCTTTTGGTACTCCATTATGCACGATCTCAAAAATTTGTGAAATTTCAGATTTTTCAAACGTTACGAAGAGTAACTGGATTTCATCAAAATTTGGGGTGAGTCTCTTTGACTTTACATACACATACAGAATTTTAGGGTTTATCACAAACCGCGTCACTGTCTCAACAAAAACGCTCAGCACTCAAAACACTAAAAAACGCGCAGAGCACTACCCGTCTCAACCGAGAAAAAGAAAAATGTCCGACGTTTCCATAACTTTAAGCTGCTGGCAAAATCAGAGGTTTAGTAAGATTGAATCGAAAAACTTCTGGTTGAGGAGACAAGGACAGGTACGGTTAAATGGACAGGATGAATGAATTGGTTAAAATTGAAGTAGGAGGAAGACAAAGGGTTTTCGGCAGGGAAGGTGAAAGCAGGTAGAGGAAGGGCTCAACTGTGAATCCGAGCTGATTCGGTCTTTTGAAGGAGATATAAGTTGCTTTAGAGATGTTTTATGTGGAATACAGACCACCGTAAACCCAAGAGCAGGTAAAACAAGTGAAAATAGAGGTAAGGCATGAAAATAACATTAAAAAATTAGAAATAATAAGCAACACAAGATAGTAGGAAAGGAAGAAAATTAAAAGAGAATAGTGGAAGAGTTAGATTTGTCTAGGAGAATACCAGTAGTTGATAAACGAATTCACACCCTTCAAGACACGGACTAGAAGTGCATAAAATAATTATTAATTAGATTATCTGCCCAGGTCTCTCCGTTCGAAACACAAAGTATTTGCTGTATCTACACCATCGTCCAGGAAGTCAGGAAGAGGTAAGAAAAAAGAATGAATCGAGAGAGCGCTTAGAACAAAATATTAATAATAAAAAAGAAAGAGAATGATAAGCGGAACATAGTCAGAAAGGAAGAAACTACAGACTAGAAGAAAGAATGTCAACAAATGTCCTCCTTTTGTCCCTGTTGCATGCCATACACTTCGCCTGGAACCATTTCATCGGTATCTCAAGTTTGGATAGTTCAGCAGCTGTTGACCTCCACGAACCCCGTCTTCCTCTACGGCGTTGGTTGGAAGAGTTCACTCTAGGGCTTGATGACTGATCCCTTTGCAATTTCCTGAAGGTGTCTCCGATGGAAAGTAAGACTAGGAAATAGGGTGGATTTTCAGCTATTTCAACCTCTTCAAACCATTTAGTATCTTCGAGCAGGTGAGATGATTGTTAGGATTTAGAGGTATCTGAACGTAAATGTGACTTAGTTTTGAGATAAACCACCAATCCATCACTTGTTTTAAATAAAATAGGTATGACAGATTTAGTGGCCTACAATCAAAACTAAACCAAACGTCAATGAAATTTTTTTTCTCATCTATTTCCCAGTAGGCATTCGTCTACAAACTCAGATACTCGATTTTCATTTATGTCAGAAATATATATTTCATATATGTCAGATAAACGAAATCACACTCTTCAACATGCAGACTAGAAGAACCTAAAATAATTTTTAATTAGGTATTGAACACTTTGTTTTACTCTAAAGTTGTCTTTCCACCTTCCAGAACTTTGATACACCAAGTAGTTGTTTTAAAGATGCTTTATCTGGTGAACATCTTTATCCTAGTCGTGAAATGATATTCCTTGTATAATGTCATACGTTCAAGTGTATCTTTCGGTGTTTCTCATCCCTATCAACCTTCCTAAAATCGGAAAATTTAATTCTTACAAAAAGTTACCCATGACGTCACTCATTACCTTTCTCATTCCCAAGCTTTTAGTATTTTCAAATTTCACTTTTCATTTCTGGAGAAAAATTGAATAAAGAAACTAGGATGTAATTTAATATGGAGAAAGGTGACAAACGAGACGGAAGCTAGAGTAGGCGACAAATAAATTAAACGTATAAAATAAATTCTCAAAGCAAGATTTATTGATTCTAATGAAGTACAATTTGAGGGACCACAACAGCGCCATAGTTGTGAAATGACGTTCCTTATGTGATTGGTTTTGTTCAAGCACATCTTTCGGTTTTCCTTAAAAAATGTTTACCATGACGTCACATCTACCATCTTTCTCTCATTTCAAAGCCTTAAGATTTTTATTTATAGACGTAGAGAGAATATGAGAGAAAATATAACAAACAAGACAGAAGCGAGAGTAGGATAGGAATCAATTAAATCAGGTGGTTATTTGTTGTTAAACTCGAATTCCAAAACAAGAAATAAAATATATTAAAGTAAAAATATTTACAAAAGTATTAAAATTAACGCGCACAACCGTTCCGAATACCTTTGAGATGTTGGTACCGAAATGATGATGCCTTGCGAAGCGGAGTCGTCCCGTTGTGTGTCAGCCATTAACTTGTAAGGTACCGCCGTTGAGGGTGCTGCTACAACTAGTGCTACAAGATAGTGTGGCTGGGTTGAGCTGTCATGAAGCTTCGTATAAACTGAGAGTTGGCCAGACGACATTGTAGAGCGGGTATTGAGGTATTGCCAGAAGTATTTGATGGCTCCGCAGATGGTGATAAGTTCTTGGTCCTGATGTTTTGACTGTGAACCAGTTCAGTGGGCGTTTCGAATTCAACCATATTTGATTACTTAAATGCGAACTGAACTTAAAAGTAGAACTAAAAACTTATTGTACTTAACAACTAAAGACTAAAACGAAAACGAGGTTTAACTTTAAAAACTATAGTTAACGATTACCAACTAACACTGATTCACAAAGACTATCAAACCTTAAACAGATTTTTCATTTTTGTCGCAAGGATCTTAGCACCCTCTTAAGCACAAACACTAGCTTGAGTATATACAGTTTTAGGTGTGACTGTTGTGTCCGTTCATTCAAGTGTCTTATCTTTAAAAAAAAGGGATTACTAACAAATTATGCTTTCTGTTAGGGTGCAAACAGTGAAATGTAACTTATACATTAGTATTTTTATCATAAATATGTATTATAATATGTTTATTGACAATTCTGGGAAACAAGCATTAATATTGAAATTATTTGTAATTTTCTATGTCTGACAAAAACTTTTTCTAGTTTGTATATGAAATGATAGATTTTTCTTCCCAAAGTGTATTTTGCGTTACAGAATTTTACAGTGAACTTTTCTATAATCAAATCTTCAAAGGATTTTTCTAAACTCCATCTTTCCCCTCAAAGAATCTTTCTAAAACCTGATTCCAATCAATTCAACCAAGCTCTTAATGTTTATTATATGCTGATGTGGAACGATGACAGATACTTGAAAGAAGACACAAATTCATGACAAAAATCACAAATCAACAAAAAAGAACGTCGCCAGCAACCCTGGTCCAGATTTGAACCCCAAAACAATCTAAACAGTGTCATAAATTTTGTCTGGACGACCAGTGAACATTTTCTCAGAAATGGCTCCGTGTCAGGCTTGCATCAGGGGCGACGTGAACAGAAATTGTCGATATAATGTTATAATTAGAAAAAAAAACGAGCGCTAATTTTCAATATATCCAATGTTCAGTATATTATTATTAATACAAGTAAACTGAGCTGTACATAAAAGATAAATTAAAGTAAATAAATATCTACCCAAATCTCAAAGAAATAAATAATTTTCTAATAAATAACATGTGTTAGTTTACTAAGATAAACTGTGACTAATAAATAAATAAATGGGAGGAGTAGTGTAGTAGTTAAAGTTCCTAACTTGGACGCAATGATTGTGAGTTCGAATCCTCCTCCCGCATCTGGTTATACCCAAAAAAAGGTGAAAAATGGGTTTAAAACCACCACAACTAATAAATAAATAAATAAACAAATCCAATCAACAAAAATTAATAAATAATTACAGAATAATATCAAGTACATATCTAAATAAACTGTGTGATGTGTATTAATATGGAAGAAATGTGAAAATTGAAAGTGGGAAGGGTGCAGTGACATTAGAACTAGAAATAGTGCAACACCTAAAAGGTAAGCTCATAAAGGAGGTTTGAAGGAAATGGACTCTCAGGGAGAATCACAACTACAGGAGGAAACGAAACAAGAAGTTTTATGGAAGAAATGATTGCGGAGAAAGGTTTGTAGAATTAAAAACAAAAAAAAGGAGAAAAGTTCGTAAAGGAACAAATACATAGAAAACCTCGAGGTACAAATACAGGGAAGAAAATTAAGACTGTTGGGAGTCACCTAACAGCATATAAAAGATTAAAGACCCTGAGAGCAACAGCAAAACACCGTTGTGGGATTTATTATGATTTTAAACAAGAGTAGTGCTAAGAGTTCTCCTTTTGTATGTATTTATATCATGTCGTAAACTATTTTAATGCCGAGATTTGTTAGCATTATATACAACATAATTAGAAAATATGACCAAGTACATAAATCTAAATAAATAACGTTACAATAAGTTAGAAATAACGATGGACTATGTACACAAATAAAATTATACCCAGTAACATGGAAATTAAAACTGAAGAAAATTCAGGCAGTGAGTATATAAATATTTTGAAAAATAATTTTGCAGTAGCAAAGAAGACATCCATTATAATTAACGAATAAACAAAGCTAGTCAATGAAAAATTTATAAAATGATAGACAAAGAAAATGTTATAATAATAATATACTTCCGAGCCCTCTTCGGGCTTTACAATGTTCTTATACAAATAGTTTTACAAATGAACAAATATGTATGATATTGACGTAACTATTCTGTGTACTTTCGACTAATTTAATTACTAACACTATCACTAATCCACGTCGAAGTCACCAATGTTACTTGTTCCTGAATAAAACTAAAATCTTCAGTAGTCGATCTTTGAAATTAGTGTTTCTGAGATACTCTATGGTCTGATCAAGATCCCACTTGTTAAACTGCCTTGCACGACTAATTGCTTGCACTTCTTTCAATGATGTTCAAAATGGAACTCGTGTTCTGGAGACTTTCCTAGCTAGTGTGTTGTAGTTGGCCTGAAAATCTTGCTCTCCTCACTTTTTCCTGAGTCTGTTATTCACACTCAAGAGTGATTTCCCACTTTTGCTTACTTCTAGAATTGAAGACACATCTCGAATTAGAAAATTTCCATATTTCTACTCTCAACTAATGTATGCACGGATATGAGATACTTAACTAAACACGAGATATTTAAATTATCATATATACATATTATATATTATTCTAAAGATAGATTTTCCAACAAATTCGAACATATAGGAAGAAAATGAAAAGAAACTTACCAAGATGAATGAGAGTTTTCACGAAAAATCGATTTCAGTTGATAGAAAGGTCTGACGACTTGAATCTATTGCGTATAAATAAAGCGAAGTGCAGAAATGGGGGCCTCGCCTGCTGAGGAGCTTATTGCGCAAGGACACGACCCTTAAATTTTCCAACCTCAGTATCTGAATGAACACTAATATTAATATTTATCTACCACGTCTCTCATATCAAAGAATAAACTTTTCTTTTATTATCTACAATTTACAACGAGAAGATGTACTGTTTCATTTAAGTATGGGTTCAAGTGATTTCAGTATTTCATTAAAAATCCATATTTTGGCTGACAATTTTAGTTTTGACCTTTCATAGTGGCCCAAAAAAAGGAAAACAGGCAACAGCGTCCAGTTTTTTTCCCTCGTCAATTGGTTTTATCAGTCATATTGAAGTAGAACAAAGGAGTTGAAAGTTTCTTCTTCTTCAGGTGATTCTGAAATTTTTAAACGTCTGTCGACGTGTCGTGGAATCGTATTCGGTGTCTTTGAATTGAACCAACTTTCTTGATGAGTTTTCTTGTTCATTTAAATATTTTTCTTCTCAACCTATGTGGCGGCTGAAAATCAATCTACTTTCTAATTCCAACCTAATTTGCGATCTATTCTTTTCGATTCTAGAAAACCATGGGAAAAGGTGAAACGTACGAACTCAGCGCTGATCAACAGTTAAACAATTTCCTTTCCATTCATTTTGTGTTCTAAACTCATCGATACCAAAAACCGGCGACAGTGCTTTTCTGGGTTCCAGTCCTTGAAAACAATAAAAATCGGCTCTTTGACTGCCACATTGCACGAATGTTTATTGCTCCTTCACCAAATTCATTCAAATTCCTCATTTTTGTCCGTCTCTCCAATTTTTCTAAACCCTTAGTTTCCAATTGCCTTTGCGAAAAACACTCAGTACTCAGAAACCACTGATGATGACAACAGCTCGGACGTTGCCGAATCGTTTGGTGTTTTTTATCGGGTTTTCTTCGCTGTGAATCCAATTTGTTTGTGTTAGAAAATAATAGACTCAAACAATTAAATCAGACCAACAACAGATATATTGTTCAATATAACGTATTCAAAATTGCACACAAGCAAACTCTACCGCCAATTCATCTGTCAACAACAACACTCAAGTTCACACACTCTATGGATATCGGATCATATTCTATCACTCCCCCGTGATCCGATATTCTCAATTAAACCCAAACTGCTCCAATAGTTTTAAAAGTTTCTGCCTGGACTTATTTTTGTGAGTACATCGGCTGGATTTTCATCCGAAGAGATGTACTTACAACTTCTATTATTTTTTTGTCAATTATATCTTTTATGAAATGGTATTTTACATCTATGTGCTTGGCTCGCGAGGCTCCGTTTTCTGCCATTTTTATAGTTGATTGATTATCTTCGTAAATGTGGATCGGTTCTCTGATGGCAATGCCGAAATCTTCTAATAGCTGTTTTATCCCAATTGTTTCTGTTCGAGTAAGTCGAACAAAGAGCCTGGTGAGAAGACACCAGCGCTTGGCTGGCGCCGGCCGGGCTAGACAATAAAGCGGGTGTCTGGAAATCAGGCTATTTTTAGCCATAAGTTTGCGGGTTCTTTTTATTTTTGGGAATTCTCGAGAATTCAGGTCAGTCAGGCGATATCGTTGTCCTGAGACAGACGTCGGAGTTCTCGACCAAGACGCAAATACTTTTTTCTGTCATCGCATGTAAGAAAGAGGATCAATAAATTACATTTTAAGAAGTTTAGTGTTTTCTTAATTGTATTCCTTTTGATCAATCCCTCGGATAGGGTTTCTTACAGTTTCTGAAGCAGTCTCTGCCAAGGCAATATACTCCGCTTCGGCGCTAGATAAACTTACTGTTTTTTGTTTCCTTGAATTCCAAATTATTGGAGATCCAAAGGCTTTAATAATGCATCCTGACCTCGACTTCCTGTCTACAGTATCTAAAGCAAAGTCAGCATCAGAGAAGGCTTCTAACTTATGGTCATTTAGGCTTCCTACCATCAAAATTTTATCTTTCGTATTCACCAAGTATCTAAGAATTTGTTTCGTATGAACAAAAAGTGCCTTTGATAGTTTCTTCTGGAGTCTTGCAAGGGTGTTGATTGCTGCGAGCACATCCGGTTTAGTGTTGTCTCCAATATACAGTAGAGCTCCAATTAATGATCTGATCTCTGTTTCCAGAGTCGAGTCCAAGGTCGCATTTTCTAATCCATCAATCCCTGACGGTAAAGTGATTTACAAGTCTTTGGCTCTGTCATGTTATATTTTTGCAAGTTCCAAAATATAATGTTTTTGACTGATGATGAACTTCTGGTTTACTCTTTTAATCTTCATTCCTAAGAAGTTATTCTTTTCTCCCAAATCTTTTACTGTTACTTGGGATTCGAGGTGTTTCTTAAATTGGTCGATTTCTGCTTCGTTCTCCCGCCACCAATATGTCGTCAACATAAACCAGAACAAACAAGGTTTTAGAAAGAAAAAAACAAGAATCTGATCTGGATTTTGAAGTCCATATTGTACTATCATTTCAGACAAAGTATCATGTCAGCATCTTGAAGCTTGCTTCAGACCATACAAAGATTTTTTTAACTTTCAAATGGTGTCTTCTTTCCGTAGGGGTTTGGTGGCTGTGCATTGATCTCTTCTTTTAGATCAGCATTCAAGAAAGCTGTTCTGATTTCCAGCTGTCTCACATCCCATTGTAATTTTGCACTGACGGTCAAAAATAATCTGAAAGTGGAGCGGTCGCAAACAGGAGCAAAAGTTTTATCATAGTCAAAACCATATTTTTGATTAAACCCCTTGGCTACCAATCTGGCTTTCTTATTTCTTCCTACTTCAAACTCAAGCACCACATCCAATCCAACGATGTCACTAAAGTCCTTGAACGGGCTAGTTTAGCATTAGTCCGACAACAAATCCAGCATACCCGTCTCTGTCTAGACCAAATCTCCAAACGCCTTCTTCACCTTCATTTATACCTTCCGTCCAAACTCCCTTCCTCAATTTGGACCGTCATAGAAGATATGACGGCCAACTGAAAAATACCTCACCCGAGTTTCAAACACCCATAAAAGTAAATTTCAAAACCTGCTCAACAAACGTCCTTGCAAACCTCAACTCGACCCATCCAAAATCGTCATTAATCTCGCTGACCTCTCCCTAGATAAAGATACTGTTCAGATCTGCGGCCACAAAATGTAAATGTTATTTAATTCAGTGTAAAGTGATTCATTCGGCTCAAGGCCAAGAGGCTGAGAAAGAAAGGGAAAGTGTCAAAAAGGCAGCTCGAATGAATCACTTCTTATACCTGTAAATATTCACAAATTGTAAAATGATCCATCCGGACAAAGGCTCAGGTATGCTAAGGACTCTCTCCAAGCCACGGCATGGGTCACAGGCACAACATTCCACACATCGGAAGAAGCAGCAGAATGGATCGTGCTTTTGAGCACGCATGCAACGACAGCATGCCGAAAAAGCGGAACACCTCCAGACAGCAAACCTATTGGTGGAACGGAGAAATCGCAGAGGCCCGCAAGCATGTCTCAGAAGCCGGCGAAAATGGCAGAAAGATAAAAAACGGAATCCAACAGAAGCGGGACCAGCCGAAAACAGGTACAGGGAACTCAGGCGTGAGCTAAAACGGCTCATCAAATCAGCTAAGAATAACGCCTGGAAAGAACTCACACAATCAATGGACACAGACCCCTGGGGAAGGCCATACCAAATAGTGATGAAAAAGATGAAGCCCGCAGACACTCCTATTACGGAACAATTAGCAATAGAGGAAGTAAACACTATAATTCAAGGACTCTTTCCAACACAGCCGGAATTACCACCCCCCATCCGGCAAACAACATGGCATCCGGAATGGGAAGTCAGCGAAATAGAAGTGAAACAAGCCGGCCAACGTCTACGTCGGAATACCGCACCTGGACCGTCAGGGATTCCAAAAGCTATAGTTGCTCAAGCAACTAAAATCATGCCGAACCTCATCGCCAAAGCACTGACCCAATGTTTCAAGGACAGAAAATTCTCAGCAGGATGGAAGCTGGCGAAACTCATCCTGCTAAAGAAACCCAAGAAGCCGGACAAAGATCCATCATCGTACCGGCCAATCTGTCTTCTAGAGGACCATGCAAAGCTCATGGAACAAATAATAAGAAACAGGGTAATCCAACACTTAGATAACACGCCAAACGGCTTATCTAAATTTCAGTTTGGTTTCAGGTCAGGCTACTCGACAGCAGACGCCATCAAGCTGGTCAAGAACACCATCCAACAGGTAACAAACGAGAAGAAAATCACTATAGCGATAGCCCTCGACATTAAGAACGCCTTCAACTCTCTTCCATGGAGGCACATAAGAGACGCTGCGAGCAAAGGAACTTCCCGAGTATTTGGCAGCAACTATCGAGGACTATCTACATGAAAGGAAAATCACATTCTTAGATCGGCAGCACAGGAGACACACACGCCGGATGACATGCGGAGTTCCACAGGGATCAGTCCTAGGACCCCTTTTGTGGAACATTACCTATGATAAGGTACTCCAAACGCCAACACCACACGGCACTACAGTGGTGTGCTACGCAGACGACACCCTCATCTTAGCTACGGGAAACACACTTCAGATGGCCATAAGCATTGCTGAAACGACCACCAGCATAGTAATAAACGCCATAGAAGAACTTGGTCTCACGGTAGCAACCCAGAACAAATCACAGCCGGAAGGCAAAGGCTCCCAGCCAACACCACCATCACCGTTGGAACTACACACATAGCCCCCAAGAAGAGTATGAAATATCTGGGGCTACAGATAGACAATAGATGGAGCTTTGAGGATCACTTCACCAAAGTCGGAGAGAAAATAGACAACACGACAAGGATCCTGTCTACGCTACTGCCAAACCTTGAAGGACCGAACCTGCGAGTACGACTGCTGTACGCCAACGTGGTGACAAGTATTGCTGCATATGGAGCCCCCATCTGGCTGGAATCAGCCGAAAACAGCAGGAAGGTACAACAAAAGATCATGGCTATACAACGACGGATAGCCCAGAGAGTCTGCCGTGCCTATAAAACTACATCAGCCGCAGCCTCCATGCTCCTAGCAGGAACACCT
The DNA here is from genome assembly GCA_016920875.1 of Columbicola columbae. NCBI lineage: Eukaryota > Metazoa > Arthropoda > Insecta > Psocodea > Philopteridae > Columbicola > Columbicola columbae. Next base: position 10,217,539 of record JADMLL010000009.1, on the reverse strand, counting down.
CCTCTCACAATATGGGCAAAAGCAAGAGAGGAGGCCAAACAACTGGCACAATCACAAACGCAAGTCCGAAAAATGACAAAGGAGATTGTCTACAGGAAATGGAAGGAAGCACTTGAAACATCAGACGCGGTGCAAAAGCCAATAGTCGCTGCCGTCACCCCACGCCTTCAAAAATGGATGGAACGGAAACACGGGGAACTCAGATTCCATATGACCCAGATGTTGACTGGACACGGCTGCTTCAACGCGTTCCTTCACCGGATCCGTAGAAGAGATACGCCAACTTGCGATTATTGCAAGACAGAGGACGACACAGCAGAACATACCATGCTCAGATGTCCAGTATGGGTCTTAGAACGTAGGACTCTCCAGGAAAAAAATCCAGGACTTATCAATGGAAAACATCATTGAAGGACTTCTGGACTCGGAAGAAAACTGGCAGACCTTCCACAACTTCTGCCAAAGAGTCCTCTCCACGAAAGAAGATGACGAAAGATCTAGGCAAGGACAACCAAGGAAAAGGCGAGCAGAATAATATTCTACCTCTCTCTTCCTTGCAGGTACAAAACATAAAATCAAAATGCGACAACCAACACCACCGACGAAGTCTATCGACGCAGAGCTGAGGAATCCTGGAAAGTATTGTCTTCACGGACGGGTCTTCTAGAACTCCTCAACAGCTCCATTAGGACTGGTAAGCATAAAAATGCTAAGGAAGTGTTTCATTGTTTTAATGGGTCGCCCGGATGTGTCATTCAATGAATGTCTTTGTTTGTCAACCCTTTTTGGGGTATAAATACTGCTCCAATTCAAATAATAAAACATTCCGAATTCAGGAATCAGTGGTCTCGTTATTTTAACCTTACCACACTTCGATCACCACAGGGGTGATCTTAAGGGAGAAGAGTTGTCCATTGACATATTTCCTCATTTCATCATCGGCGACCGCCACAGGAAGAATCAACTCTGAAACGGCAGGGTTTTCTTCGTTCGAAAGTTCGAACAGATACCGTATCCGCCTTATCCAAAGGTCCCAATTTTTCAATCACTCCAAAAACCATCCCAGTCGAAGACCTTATTACAAGAGTTGAATCCTCTATTCGTCATCTCCCAACACCCGTAGCCGAAGAAATTAGAACGGAAACAGCTGTTCTCCTCAAAAAAGCCAAACCTCCTAAACCTAACCTCTCATTCAAAGAAATCCAATCCTTAAAATCCCTCCAGAAAAATCCTGACCTCCTCGTTCTGAGAGCCGACAAGGTTAACGCCACTGTCGTCATGAAGACTGAGGATTATCATAACAAAATGAACAACCTCCTATCCTGTTCCACTTATACCAAAATTTCTAAAGACCCCACCAACAAAATCCAAAACTCCATCCCACGTCTCCTGATTGAGACGAAAAAACCAGAAAAAAGCTAAGTCCTTCCCACTCCACAGCACCCAACTCTATGGCCTTCCTAAAATCCACAAATCTCATGTTCCTCTACGACCCTGTCTCAGCCATAAACTCTCCTACCTACGCCCTTTCGCGACACCTCACAACACTCCTATCCCCCTTGTAGGAAACTCCATCCACCATGTTAAGAACTCCCAACACTTCATTGAACTTACTTCAAACATTCAAATCTCTCCATCCGATGTCCTAGTCAGCTTTGATGTAGTGTCCCTCTTCACCAACGTTTCCATCCAATACACCTTTGACCTCCTTTCCCCCCACTTCCCCCCTAACATCCTCAACCTCTTCTGGTCCTGTCCTCTGGTTATTTCCTCTACCGGGGAGAGTTTTTTCAGCAGAATGAGGGTCTGGCTATGGGCAGTCCTTTAAGCCCCATCGTAGCCAACTTCTTCATGGAACATGTAGAAAAGACTAGGCCAACTTGTTAGGACCCTCAAAAATGCCGTCACCTCCATCCGTGCTCTCAGCTCGATCTTAGCGGATAGATTCTTCCCCGGATTCTGAAGCAAGTGCTCTCAGAAATAAAATTAAGGAATTAGAGTTAGCCCTAAAAAGTTGTAATAGAAAGGTTGTAACAGCGAACGCGATAACTCAAACTTCTCCCGGAAAGGCTATCCATAAAGATACCCAAACCGAAAGTCGAGCCCCCATTTCTAGTCCTCACCTTATGGACCCGGGCGAAAATCCCGATAGATCTCAGGAATGGAGTACAGCCGAAAGGAAGAAGGAAACCCCCTCTAAACCCAAGTTAATTAAAGATAGGCAAACGGCAGCCATAACTATTTCTTGTCAGGGTTCTCCAATTTCCTACGCCGATATTCTTAAAACAGCTAGGAAAAACATAAACCTCAAAGAGCTGGATATCGAGCCTCCCCAAATCCGAAAGGGTAGAACGGGGGCTTGGATACTCCAGCTTGGATCTTCCGCGGGGAAGATAGGGAAAAGAAAGCCGATCAGTTAGCCTCTAAACTTAAGTCCGTCCTGGAAAAAAAAGGAGCAAAGATTTCTAGACCCTCTCAAAAGGCCGACCTCCGAATCACTCGTCTGGATGATTCGGTCGAAAAAGATGACATCCGGTCCGCCATTTTAGAATCCCTCCCGAACTCAGATATTCAAGTTTCTGAAATTAGGCGCACCCCCGTAGGCTAGGTATGGCGTGGGTAAAATGTTCCACTCAGGTTGCTAACTTTCTCCTCGAAAAAGGTTTCATAAATGTCGGATGGTCCCGTGCCCCAATAGAAATGGCCGCGAAAAACCCCCCTCGATGTTTCAAATGTCATCAAGAAGGTCATGTCTCAGCCCATTGTAAAAGTCCCGTCGATCTCTCCAGGAAATGTTTTAATTGTAGTGAGGAAGGCCACCCCTCCACCCAATGTAAACTCCCGCCCAACTGCTTCCAAAGGCGTATAGCTCAGCGCGTTTACCGCGCATATAAGACCACTTCAGCCGCGAGCACTGTGCTCCTTGCAGGTACTCCCCCTCTGGTAATTCTGGCGCGGGCTCGCGAGCAGGCCAAAACCCAAGTCATAGGTTCCACTAAAATTAAAAAATTAACAAAAGAACTAACCTTCATTAGATGGCAGGAATCACTAATTCATTCAGAACTTATTAACAAACCCATTATAGCAGCCATCGCCCCACGCATCAAAGAGTGGGTCGAAAGAAAGCACGGAAGTTTAACCTTCCACATGACTCAGATACTCACGGGCCATGGCTGCTTTAATGCCTTCCTTTTCAAAATCAGAAGAAGGGACACTCCGGCCTGTGATTATTGCAGTGCCGACAGTGACTCTTCGGATCATACACTAACAGCATGCCCCAAGTGGGATAACCAAAGAAGCATATAACATCATATTTCCGATCTCAATTTAACAAATATCATAACTAACATTTTAGACTCCCCGGAGAAGTGGCAAGTCTTCGCTAACTTCTGTCGGGAAGTCCTAACCATAAAAGAAGACGATGAAAGGGCCAGACAAGGCCAGTTCAGAAAAAAGAAATAATTAATTAATTAACAAAGACTAACCATTTCATCTGTAGAATAAATTAACACATTAACACTGCTAAAAAACTAACACAGCCGAGAATCTGGAAAGTTATGCTGTAACAGGCAGGTCTTCCATAGACTCGAAATAGGCTCCATAGGAAAAAAAAATGTTGAAAAGACTGCCCTAGACACCGCTCCTATAAAACCCAGCCATTGGTTCCGATACGTAGATGACACCTTTGTCATCTGGCCCCATGGCAGGGAAAACCTAAATTCCTTCCTATCCCACCTCAACTCCATCCACCCATCCATAAAATTCACTATGGAAACCGAAAAGGATTCCAAACTTTCTTTCCTTGATGTCCTAATTACCAAACCTCTACAAGGAAACCTCTCCTTCTGTGTTCACGGAAAACCCACCCATACCGACCGTTACCTACACGCCAAATCCAACCATCATCCCGCCCAAAAAATTGGTGTCCTAAAAACCTTGAGCCAAAACCCTGTCCAGTCCCTCAAACCTCTCCTCGGAAATGATGATGACAACAGCTCGGACGTTGTCGAAACGTTCGGTGTTTTTTTATCGGCCTTTTTTCACTGTGAATCCGATTCGTTTGTGTAGGTCTCGTGTTGTGCAGTGTTTGAAGTGACCGTTTTTAAAAATACAAACTCCGTGGTTTGTGAAAAACCAAAAGACTTTTATATATTAAGGTTTTACTTCTCTTAGATTATGAGTCCAACAAAAGCTAAAAAAGTTCATTAATTTAAATACCTTAGATATAAAAAGACAGAGGGCAAATTTACAGAAAGAAAACGAAATAAAACAAATTATAGGCTATTTAAAGGATGAAACCAGTCAAATTATAGAGAAATTAGTGGGAGGAAAAAATGAAAAAGGCTGGCGAAAATTGGCCGAAAACATATTAATCCGTCTTACCATTTTTAATCGAAGAAGGGAAGGTGCCTGCGAAAAGCTCCTATTAACCCAATACGAAAAACCACGGTTGAAGACGGGAGTGATGCTTTTTTCGACCTTGATGACACCGAAAAAGATTATTTGAAATCAATAAAAGTGATAGAAATTGTTCACAAGACTCATAATTTGGTGCCGATATATATTACAGAGGAATTACAACAGGCAATAGATATATTAATTCAATACAGATATATGGCAAATGTCGAAACAAACCCGCACGTTTTCACCGCCGGAAAGGGAAGCAAAAACCTAATTAGAGGAACGGGTGTTTTCCTTAAATATAAAAGTTTGTTGCCAGAAGATAGTCGGAAACGGTTTACTGCAACAAATTTAAGAAAACAGGGAGCCACGGCAACTCAGTTCCTAAACATGTCTAATCAGGACAAAGAGAACTGGTCATAACATGTAGGTGTACTACGGAAGTACACGACAGATTTTATAGACTCAGGGATCGACCATCTAAAATAACCAATACAGGAAAAATTTTACAAATTTTGGAGCAGGGCGATATTAAGTCATTTAAAGGGAAGAGTTTACAAGAAGTTGAACCAGGAAAACCGAGTACTCAAAAGACTTTAGTACTGCTCCGGAGAGTACGGGGATTTTTCACCAACAGGGTCCGATTGGAATCCATCTGATGCCTCAGAGTCGGGTGAAGATCTATTTCAAAAGTCAGAGATCAAGAAAAAGAAGAACTCCAGACAGGAGTTAAAGAGGAGGACCCTTAAAAAAGGAATCAAAGGAAAGGAATCCAACAACTCCATGTAGTAGAAAGAGTTTATTAAAATGTACAGACATTATTATTAAAAGGAACTCTGCCGGGGAAGTCGGAAATACGCCGAAATTTAAATGATCCAAGCATACATTCGAAAATAAGAAACATGGATTGGAAGAGGCATAAGGATTTTATCAGAAATGCCCAAGTATCGGCAAAAAGAAGAAAATTATTTACTGATTAAAGACCATTCGAATTTAAGATTATTTAAAAATAGATTGGCTTTGAAGAATAAGTTTGGAATAGATTAATGTTGAGAAATAAATTTTCTTGCCGGCTAATCCGGCTCGAAGAACAACAAAATAATTTAGCGAACAAATGCAAAAACTGAACAATCCGGCAACTCCTAATGGAAGGACCATGCGGTGTCAACCAAAGGACCATTTACCTTTGTTGGAGTACGTTTATCAACTTAAAACAATATTCCCAAACCACAAATCATCAAGGGATATAGAAAAAGGTAAGGGACTCAAGGACTGGGACCCCCAAATATTCATGGAACTTCAAAAGCGTAAACGGCCAAATGCCAGGAAATAGAACAACCAAACAAGCGAATTGTAACTCAAAAGCAACAAATTATTTGAAAGTGAACAACAACAACGTAAAGTGAATAATAACTCTCTAACGGCGAACAATAACTGACTAGCCTGTGCAAGAAATCCTCAAATCTCCTTGGGATCCGTGTCTTGTGAAAACTTGCTTCTTTTGATATTCTCACATCCTTCTAATGTGAATATTTATTTTACAGTTAATTTAATACTTTAATTTATTTAAAGACAATTTTATGTCAAAATTTTAGTAGTAATAAATTTTTAAATAAAAAATGCTTTTTACATTTTGTTCCTATTGTAATTAAGGCTGTGACTTTGAGATACCAAAGACACGTTAGGTTAAGTTTGGCTAATCGGTTACTTTTTAGATAGATATGATTGTTGCTTTTATGTAAATCGTTTCAAATCGAACATTTTCATACTGCTCAGTCACTATGTTCCAGAGTTCAGGCTCAATAATGAGCAATCGCTGTAAAATTGGGAATTGGATTGCTTTAAACGATACACAATTTTTTTTTTAATGGCGGAATCCATCTGTTGCCAGAAAGAAGACAGAAGGTTGTACATAGCAACGGGCAATATTTTGAACATAACAGTTTTCGTTTTCATTTTATAAATAGCAATACAGTAAAACTCGTGAGCGAGAAATTAGCATAAGGAGCATCATAAATTACAAAAAAAAATTTTGACATAATGGTCGACACGTACATGAGGAATCCCCCGACAGTTTTTGTTCGGTCTAAAACGTATTATTTCATTTTGCATTAATTTCTATGGAAAAAATTGTTTCGCATAAGGACTAAAACTCCGGAACGAATTGAACTCGTTATGAGAGGTTCCACTGTATTACTTTCCATGAAAATCTTTCAAAATTGAGTACCACACCTTTACGCATTATTGAGGGAGATAAAAGGGTTAAAGTTTGTTTTTAGAAACAAAGATACAGATAGACTGTGAAGAACATAATAATAATATTTAATATATTTTTCGCCTTCCGGCTTGAAAAAGAGTATACAATCAATTTACAAAGAATCGCGATCTTCTTATACCAGTCTCTGACACCTTCGTCTTGCCACTTCCTTCATCCGTCTGATTGTGCCTGGCTTGCACAAGTAGAGTGCTATGCCCGGGAGCATCCTCTCCTTCTATCTGGGAGTCTACGCCTTTTTTGTGGACTTCTGTTCAGCTTTCGACACAATCGACAGAGAGGAGCTTTGGAAAGCACTAGAGAAGGCGAGGGTGAAAAAGGATCTATTAGAGAGACTTCAGGAGATCTATGAATACACATCTTGCTCTGTAAGAATTGGAGACACCGAGACGATGGAGTTCAGGACTACAAAGGGGCTGCGACAGGGGTGCCCTCTGAGCTTCACCCTACTCTCCCTGTACATAGCAGACCTAGACAAGTCCCTGGAGAAAGCCCAGTGTGGAGGAGTTGTGATGGGAAGATTAAAGGTATGGAGTTTAGCATATGCAGATGACCTCGTACTCCTGTGAAGAACATAAAGAAGATAAACAGACATTCCTCATTAAAGAGGCTGATAAGGTATATTAATAAATCATTTACACATAATACATAAAAAGAATTCATAATGTATTTGAGCTTTGTAAAACCGCGTAAACCGGAGTCTAGAAAATGACGTCACTTCCATCCCCTTCGACAGCGGAGAGTTTCGAACCCTTGTTTCAAAACATCACCCCCGTCCGCCATATTGGGACGCTTTTGATGAAGGGGATGAAAAGTGTAAACAACTCAACATTTTCAGAAAATTAAAAACATTTTCCTGTTTAATTTTCTTGGGATTTTGAGAGAGGAAAAGGTTGAAGCTTCGTTGAAGTTTTGAAGACTGTTTAGTGAATTTCGTTAGTGTCTGTGGTGAGCTTTTAATTTTTGTTTATCATTTCTAGTGATGGAACTTACAGTTATCAAACGTTTCAAGGGGAAGCAAAGCTTAATTGAATTCGTACAATTCTATGAAGTTTGGTTAAAGTGTCCTCCCCTGTTAGTGGACTTATAGGAATTTGAGGTGAGTTTTCTTGTCTTCGGGATTCCACTAAATTTTTCTGGATTTCATCAGAGTTTGGGGTGAGTTTCGTTGACTTTCTGTTTGACTTATAAAGAATATCATTGTTCGGACTTCCGAACGGAGAATACTCTCCTGCTTCAGGATTGATTATACTTAAAATCACCTGTGGCGGTGTGTTGAGATGTGTGTGAGGATAGCTTGTCAATGGATATTCCTCTGATGCTCTAAAATCACCCGTGTCGAAAATGGTGGGTTTTTAGGAAACAAACCTGAGTCCTGATTACAGAATATTTTATGTTCATTTGAACCAGGTTATAACCCAAAAGGGTTTGGCAACCGTCGTCTTTGACTGATCCATCCGGGCGGCTCATTGTAACAATAAAACTTTTTCCTTAAAATTCCTAAGCCTTTGTACCGATACAAATTAACATAATTTCATCGAATACTAGAAAATTGAAAGCCTTGAACTGATACATCTGGGAGGAGCAGGGAACATTAAGAAAGGGAACTGAAGAGAACTTTGAAAAGAAGACAAATATGAAGGCCCGAGAGAAATAGAGAAGAAAGACATGGAAGGGAAGAAATCATTGTCTTTACTAAAAGAGTTGTTAAGAGGAGGAAGGCCGGGCTACTGGGACACCACAGATCGCTTGGGAGCATGGGCATGGTTTAGACTAGATGGATGGATGTGGCAAGGCAGAGTGGAGGAAGGAGTGAGAAGGTGTCCCTTATGCTCGGAGGAAGATGGGGTGGAACACATTTTGATACACTGTAAGAAGTCCTCAACTTTCCACCACTGTTTGTGGATTTTATATGAATTTGAGGAGAGTTTTCTTGTTCTCGAGGTAGAAGCAAATTTTTCGGTATTTCAAAAGACTCTGGGGTAAGTTTTTAAATTTTTACTCGAATTTAACGACTCTTTTATTCGTAGTACCTCATGTATCGTAAAAGTCAGGTGTGACATATTCAAATAAACTGACACAGTACTACAATCTAAACCAGCGTGGCTTTAATGCTAAAAAGTGAAATTTGAACATCCACCGATTCAAAACCAAATCACGAGTCTAGTTCAAATGAGAACTGAGCTTCTGTCTATCTCGTCCACTGAACGGAGGTGGATACTGTGATTATCCACACGTCATGGGTGACAACTTTAGTGGCTATAACCATTTAAGATGACCACTTGCAATCTCGGGAACACTACCCGATTCATTCTTGAAATTTCAGAATTCAGGGTGAGTTCTATTTGAGTTCTATTTGGGTTTAATTCGAGATTTACAGTTTCATTCTACAAACCAAGGGAACGAGAATACAGGAAAAATGAAAGAGATTTTCAAATTCCATTTGGATTTGTGAATATTTCATGAAATTTTCTTCGGCATTTCACCACCGTGAATTTTATAAAATTTGAGGTGAGTTTCCTCGAGTTTCTATTAGAATTTAACGACAAGTATATTCTTCGTACTCTATCATGTATGGTACTTCAGACATTTGTAAAATCTCAATTTCTTTAAGTGTTTCCATACGGACAATACTTAATTTGAATTTGAAGACTTTAATAAAGTTTTCTCCTGTATTTTCGATTTGGTTAGCTTTCAGTATGAGTTTCTCAGTGTGAGTACCTGAGGTGAATTTTTGTCATATTTTGTATTCGAATTTAATGGCAACACTTATTTTGGTACTTCGCTATGTATAATATCTTAGAAATTTGTGAAATTTCAGATTTATCAAACGTTTCAAGGGGAAGCGAAGCTTATTTGAATTTGAAAGTCTTTCATCAAGTTTACTACAAGTGTTCTCTACTGTTTAGTGGAGTTTATAAGAATTTGAGGTGAGTTATTGAACCAAAGTGAACCGACTTTCTAATTTCAACTTCAATTAGTAGAAAGAACCAAACAAACAGTGTGTTAAAAGAGCAGTGTTTAATTTACGAAAAATCATGTAAAAATTGATTTAAAAAGTAAAAGAACTGGTGGAAGTCATTCCTAGAACAAAGGACAAGTTGGAAAAAGAGAAGTAAGTGAATTACGAACTAGGGACAGAAAAGCGAAAAAAAGAGCAGATTCGTTGAAGTCGAAGTAAGTTTTACAGCTTCCCTAGTCAAAACGAAGTTGAAAGTGATTTTACGGACTGGCGAAGCGAGTTGAATCCTGCCGAAATACTCTGATTCAATTCACAAAATAAGCAAACACTTAGCTAAGTGTTGAAATCCGAATGCTATTAAGTCCAACAGTTCGGATTGAAGGCTTTCCTCAAGCAAAAAAAAAACTCACCGGAAAGGAAGAGATCAAGCAGTTGCATTCGAGTAGAGGAGATGACTAAGAGAAGAAAAAGAAGACCCGACAGATTGATTGACAGACAATGAAAATTCACCTTAGAAACTATAGTGATACAGCGAGTAATGAGGCAAACTCCACGGATAAATTATGAAACAACTGGAGAGCAAAATAATGTTTGTTTCGCTATAACATGTTTAAAATATCTGAAATTTGACAAAACCACTTGCGTTCATCCTAGTGCTGGTTCAAGAATTGAACGATCGACTTTTTTGCGATAAATGAATCTTACTGTAAGTTGAAAAACGACTTCCATGAGAACAAAATTGAGACAGCGAAAAAACTGACAATAAAAAGAAAAAGAAAAAACAAAAGACTTCAGCAAAAATCGGACCAAAAACGAAACCAAAAGAATGTGGCCAGTAAATCTATCGCAAAAATTAAGCATAAGATAAGCTAAACAGCATTTCAACTCCTGTTTGGGCAGCCGGTGAGTTTTCTTCGACAGAGGCTCGCTTTCTGCTTTCCTGAAAGCGGAGCGAACAGCTAGCAAATCATAAATTTGTCAAATTTCACGACTGAAGAATTTTCAAGCGAAGAAAACGTTTTCTGACTCTCTAAGTCTTGTATTAATTTCTCAAAATGTGTACTTCACTGCATTGTGGATTGTTTGGGCTTCTAAGGTGAATTTTCATCTTTTTTTTTCTATTCTAAACCTAGAGAATGTCATAATATTATTATATTAAAATAATATAACACAAAATTGTCATTTTTCAGAAATTTTCACTGATTTGTGGATTTCATCAGTGTTTGGGGTGAGTTTTCATCTTTTACTGTCTTTTTTTAAAAATTGAATCTTATCAAGAGCCACTCATTAGTATTATATCATATATAATACAAAGAAAATTGTCAAATTTCAGGATTATTTAGTGTTGAAAAGCGAAGGAAACGTTGTTTGACTTTCTAAGTCTCGTACGAATTTCTCTTCAAGTTTCCTTCCCTGTGTTGGTGAAATTTATCAGGATTTGGGGTGAGTTTCGTACCTCTTCTGTATGTTTCTCAATTTGAATGTAGTGAAGATTCTCTTACAACTACCATGTTTGAGCTTCCACCAAAAAGACGGAAGTTCATCCAGGAGAATTAACCCGTGCCAGTAGTAAAAATAAAAAAGTTACGTTGTACAAAAATTTTATTTTATTACAAATGCGTTAAATCCGCACTCTTAAGTAACAAATTACTATCAAATTTGACTAGAAGTCATTCACCTTAAGTGTCCTGTCCGCTGTATTGAAGAAATACAGGTTTTGTAGGATCCATCGCAAGCTAAGAATAATCTATAAGCTTCCGGAAACATCGAGAACCTTCTAGAACATTCATAAGTTCAGTGTGGGAGAAGGATCTCATCATACCCGGAAGCTTCAAGATTACCTGCGATGGACCTGCAGAAACCAGTTAATACACTTGTGTGCCAAGGTTTTGCAGGAATTACCTAAGGGCTAGAACCACTTATCTCCAATGTCGAATTTACATGGGATTTCAAAATAAAACTTTTCTCTTTCAGCCCTTCGGTGGTTCCTGCAAAACCCTGACGACCACCAACTTTTCTTCAAGTTGCACAAAAAATAATAATTTATTACATACTTTAATAATATTAATCATACTATAAGATAAATAAAAGAAAGAAAACTTAAATTTCAGAATTTTCAAACAAGAGGAGAATCGTTATTTGGCTCTCAGACTCTTTTATGAATGATTCGTGGAGTTTTTCATCACTGAATTTTAGCAGTGCTTTCTCCTTTTCTAAATTACAGTGATAAACAATCACTTATTGCTAGCATATAATAAATTTTACAAGAACAATGTTAACGTCAGCGTCAATACGAATTAGGAGATGATTGAGAATTGTAGCCGTCGAAATCTCGGCAAGTTCTAACATGCCATTTTCAACAAACATTTTCAAACGAAGGAAACTTTATTTGCCTCTCAGTCTTGGTTGAGTTTGCGTCGGGTTTGGTTCACCGTCTCCTGAATTTCTTTGGTTTTAAGGTGAGTTTCCTTCTATTCAAATTTAATCTAGAGCAGAGGTGCACAAACTGGGGGTCGCCATATTTTTCTAAATTTCGAATTTATCACCGAACATGGATGAGATAATTAGAAACTTGCAGCCTCCTGCATCTCATTAATGGGCAATTTCACTGATTTTTATGTTGTATAAAAAATATTTTCTTAAAATTATAAATAAAATTAATATGTCTCATATTTGATATTTTTATTCGATAAATTGAAAGAAATGCGCTAACTATATATCGTATTTGTGAACATCTGCCTCAAGGGGTCGCCAAAATTTTTTTCTCTTCTGAAGAGGTCGCAGTCGGAAAAAGTTTGTGCACCACTCATCTAGAGCAGGGATGGCGAACTTATTATTATTTTTTAATAAGTAATCTTTTTTGATGGAAATTAATTAAAAT
>JADMLL010000009.1:10180732-10204920 GCA_016920875.1 Columbicola columbae | reverse complement strand
GGATGCTGGATACTACAACTCAGAGGCGACAACAAAGAGCAAAAATGACCAACTAGCCACCAAATTACGAACCGTCCTAGGAAAGATGATGACCTGCTAACTCAGTAGAACTGCGTGTCACGCGCCTGGACGATTCTATCGAAAAGAAGACCTACAGCGGCCGTAGCCAAAGTCGCTCCAACCTCCAGCATCAAGTCTCAGAAATACGACGAGCACCGGAAGATTAGGAATAGCTTGGATCAAGTGCTCCATCGACACTAAATTACTGGAAAATGGTTACTCCAGGTAGTGGACCCGTTCATCTGTAAATGGCAACGAAACCTCGTTGCTTCAGGTGCCACAAATAAGGACACGTCGCGGCACACTGCAGGAATAACATCGATCTATCCAAGAAATGTTTCAACTGCAGGAGAAGGACACACAGGAACTGCAACCCAATGCTATCTATAATGAAGGAAAACCAGCAGAATACAGACTAAGGTCATAAAAGCACCAAACCAGAGACGAAGATCGTGAACGTCCATAAGGATCCAATAATCAACATCATGCCTCAATATCAACCACAGCAGAGAGCCCGACGACTGTGCTGTGCCAAACAATGAAGGAAAGAGAATAAGATTGGCCATGATATCTGAACCGTATCCATCCAGTAACTTCGGCACAATGGACACCACAAGAACCACGTCTATCATGTGGTCGGAAGAAAACTGCGTTGGAACCTGCGCCCCCCAGAAGGCAGGAACCGGTTGATGTTAGCGTTTCCGACACAACAGATATTTTTTTTAGAACTGCGTGATTCCACTTACATGCTGACCGTTTGATAAAATTCTGACTGACAATTTAACAACCGTAACGAGGAAGCCAACAAGTAGTATGATGTTTCGGTGCAAGTCAGCACGGGTCGCTGTCGTTTTAAGTGCGTGAAATTTTACCTACAATTGTTTAGCATCATTCTAACAAATTCTTATGGTATGTGTCTTAAAAATAATTTCTTTGGGAACGCTAATGCTTAATATTAATACTTGGTTTCATTGTACACTCGAAATTTCACGAGCTACTACTAGAATTTTCACTTATTAACTATCAGAATCTCTATCTTGTATAATTACAGTTTAGACAATCTTGTGGTTGAAATATCTTCATATGTCTATGTCGCCCTCTGAAAAAGAGTGTTTAAAGCTCAAGTAGTAGGGGTCAGACTCCTGGGCAGGGAGGGCAAGGGCATTGACTCTGGATTTAGGGCTGGAACACCTATTGGAGGCGCCGTACAGTAAAGAATCCATTAAAAGGAGAGTGAAAGAGGCTATCATAAAGAAGGCTAGGGATGAGCTCTGGGAGGAAGTGAGGAAAATCCACCTCTCCTTCTTTATGGGTCTTCCTCACGAGGAGAATGGTGCATTCTATACCAATTTCCTAGAAAGGAAGACAGAAGAGCAATCGCAATGTTTCGGATGGAACATACTTGTATAAATGCAAGGAGGAAGAGGGTTATATTTGCAAATTGTGCAACATGCCGCTGGATCCCAGCCACGTACTACTAGATTGCCCGGCTATGGAGGAAGAGAGAGTAGGAATATTGACGGTCAATCTGTCTGGGAAATCCTTGGGCAGAAGGAGAATTTGCCAGCATTCTTAAGGAAGTTTTTCAAGAAGCTGGAGAAAGCTTAGTGTGTGTTTCTTGTAGTGTGTAGTGGGGTGGTATAGGGCTATGTGTATAGTTAATGTGTATAGTTAGTGTGTTAGTGTAGTGTATATAGTTGGTTGTATATAAAATTGATATATTTTTGTAAAATAAATCAACGAAATATAATAATAATAACATATGTCTATGTGTGAGTGGAAGATCAATCAGTAAAGGCTCCCTTAGCTGTTCAAGGAGTTAAATCAGATTATCAAGTGCACCATACTAAGATTATCAAGTCGATAAAATAGACGACTTCTTTCAATCACCTTCTGAATTCTCTTTGTTTCTCTACTAGATCGATATTCTCCCATTTTTGTGTCGTTTTGAAAGCAGCACATTCCTCACCAGCTGGTCTCTCAATTGCTGACCTTTTAAAAGTGCTCTCATAGATGCTTCCCTCCTTCCTAAAAATCTTGAAGTGGCTGCTAGGGACATATGACACAAGGTGTAGGATTTTCAAGTACGACGTTTCATTATTGGAAAAATGGGTTGGCAATACTGAGTTGTAGAGGTGACACACAAATTCACTCTAGGCTTTTTCAAAAATAGTGGAAGATATTAAAAACTGTGAAATAGTGGTATAAGTGCATAAGAAAGAAAACTAAAAGGAAAACTCTACCGTTTCGCGAAGAAACAAAGACTGGGTTTTGAGGCGTAAGTTGATAAATCAGACTAAAAATATCCCTGGAGACTACTGCAGGTTGGGACAGGCACAATAACGAACGTTGGAACCAAATAAAAAGGAATTGTTCTGTTTTGTTTTTATCTGAGGTTATTGAACAGACGACTTTTCCTTGTAAATTAAAAGAACATTTTATTTGCACTTCTTCCACTCAATTTTGCAAAAGGAAAATGTCGTATTTAATCAGAAGTAATCTACCGAAAAGTTGTCTGATTTTTTGCAATGAACCAAGAAACAAAAGCCATTGGCGCAAAAACCACAAATTTCTTAAAAGGAAGAGAGATAACAAAACAGAGGAGGAGGACTCAATTTTCAAGAGAAGTAATCTCACCAGGAAAGACTCAAATTGGTCAGGCCAATAAAGAAGCTACAGAAGCAGACAAATATGAGAAACTAGTTGAAATACTACTAGAAATGAAGAAAAAAGCAGAACAAAATATGCTTCAGCTAAAAGAAGAGATAAAAACGGAGGTACAAGAACTTAAAAAGGAAAAAATGTTATTTAGAGAAGAAAATGCAACTATAAAGAAACAGCAAAGAGGACTCCTCTTTTGGTTACTCCTGATTTTAATGGACAAGGACAGACATTTCAATCCCAACATTGAATGCATTTCCGAAGGGAAACAATGATGTTCCACAGCTTTGGATTTTAACTGAAATGTGTGACCAGCTCTGTAGAATTAGAAGTCCACTTCTGAAGAAGAAAACCTCCTCTTCTTAAAAGTTCTATCAATTCCTGTTGTTTTCTCAGATCTTCGGATACGTCGTCCGCGCCGCTCAAAATATCGTCCATATAAATTCCTTTTTAATGACTTCTGCTGCTCGGTTGAATTCCCTTTCTTCCTCAACTAATTGATGCAGGGTTCTGATCGCGAGATAAGGTGCACAGGCGGTTCCATAACTAACCGTATTCAAGCGAAAATTCTGCTCGCTTTGGTCGTTTTGGTAAAGGATCATTTGAAATTTCCGATCCGAATCGTGAACGAGTATTTGACGGAAGATGTTTTTGAAATCTGTCAAGAAGACAATGCGGTATCCTCTCCAGCGCAGGATTATGTCTTGTAAATGGGGAAGCATAGCGGACTGACGTGTAAAACTTGAAGCATTGAAAACTACTCTTAACTTTGTTGTGGCGCTCAATGGCCTTAAGACAGCGTGATATGGTAAGAAGTAATGAAGTGGTATTTCTGTTGGCGGGATCAGATCCATATGATTTAATTGATGATATTCCACCATGAATTCATGATATAATTTTGATAGTTCTGGGGGTTCTTTTAATCGCCGTTGGACAAAGAAATTGCTTCTTGTTGCTGCAGAAAATGATTCTCCAAGAGTAGAGGGGTTTTCTTTCAAAGGCAACCTAACTATGAAACGACCTTGAGGAGTGCGCCTTGCTCTAGCCCTGTAATAGCTCCCAACTTCGATATTTTCTTTACTGTTGCTTGGAGCAGGTTCTTCCAATTTCCAAAACCTTTCGACTGCTTTTAAGAGCCTTTTGTCAATAGAGCAACAGTGGAGATGCTTCTTATAATAATAACAACTTATATTAGTAGAATTACATTTACATTTTTACATTTTTAAACATAAATTTGAGTCATAATTTTCCACTAGGCTCATTTCGGGCAAAAGCCTCCCCCTACTCTCCACACTGTTTTGTTCTTTGCTCTTCTATGCCACTGAAGCCAGCAAAGTAACTAGGTCGTCCTCCCATCTCCTGTTGGCCTTTTTCTGTGCCCCAGAGTTGGAGACCAGAGCGTGGTCACTTTGGTCCATCTTCCGTCACTTCCCCTCATCAGGTGACCAGCCCACTTCCATTTCATCCTCTTGATGAACTGGACAGCATCTTCTGTACCTACTTGATTCCTTATCGTTAGGCTGCTCATCTTATCGATAAGCCTAACACCTCTGATGCTCCTCTCCATGGCTCTTTGGGTCGTCCTTATTATTTCCTCGGTTTTCAGGGTCATAGCCCAGGTCTGACAGCCGTAGAGCAAAGTTGAGAAAATGCAGCTCTGGAGTATTTGTCCGCGCTTTCTAATCCCTACGTTGGGATTTTTCAGGATGCATTTGAGAGCCCAGAATTTCTTCCAAGCTATCGCTGCCCTCCTGCGTACCTCCTTTTTTGTTCTATTCTTAAAACTTATTATTTGTCCTAATATAGTTTGCTTGACATATGCCAGTGCTTTTCCGTCCAGCTGAATTACTGGTTTGGTGCCGTTAGTTAGGATGACTGTCTTCCTTTCGTTAATTTTTAGTCCCACTTTTTTTGAAGCGGAGGCTAGTTTCACAATCATTCTTTCCAGCTTTTCGCTTGTAGTGGCAAAAACCACTGTCATCAGCAAACCTCAGGTGCGCTAGTCGTCTTCTGTTCACCTCCACACCATATTTCGGGCAGTTCCAGTCTAGGTTGCTACCTGCTGGAGAACGCAGTTGAAGAGCAGCGGAGAGAGTGGGCCTCCCTGCCTTACGCCTCGATGAAGTTGAAAGTAGTGCCTAAAACTATTCGGGCCATATTGCTCAAGTATATTTTCCTTATTAGTCTTATATATTCAGGAGGAACTTCTTGTGCCCATAATGCGGAGTACATGTACTTATGAGAAACTGTGTCGAATGCCTTTTCGAAATCTATAAAACCCATATACAATGTCATTCTATACTCTAGTGCTTTTTCCATAATTTGATTCACCACACGAATATGGTCTATTTTGGAAAATCCCGCTCTGAATCCAGCTTGTTCTACTGGCTGGTGCTTCTCTAAATAAGGTTTAAGCTTATTTTCGATGGTTTTCATAAATAATCTGCTAGCAGTCGATGTTATACTTAAGGGTCTATAATTCGTCATGTTGTTAAAATCTCCTTTTTTATGTAGCAGTAATATATTCGATTTCGACTATTCAGAGGGAATCTTCTCTAAAGTCGTTATTCTGTTGAAAAGTTCAGTCCAACATTGTTTAAGAATTGGCCATCAGTTTTTGATCATGTCGTTCGTTATTTTATAGTTTAGTCTATTTATAGCTCTTTCCACATCTTGCTGCTGATTGTGATCCGGTCTGCATCACAGTCTATTGGAGGGTTATCTGGTTGATCGTATTCGCTCTTCAGTTAGTATAACTCTTTGTAAAATGCTGTTGCTATATGTAGAATATCATGTCTATTTGTTGTATTAATTCCTTTCTTGTCCAGTAGACCTGTAACCCATTGTGTTCCTGTTCTTAATTCCTTCTTTATTTTTCAAGTTACTGTTGTTATCTAAGATGTCCGCTATTAATTGGTTTGTCTTGTCGTTCAAGTCCTTTCTAATGGGGTATCGTACTACATAGTATGTTCAGCTCTAGCCTCTTGTGGCAAGATCTCTTTAGTTTTTCTCTCTGATTTATTAGTTCTTTAGTCGTAGGGTTAATAGTATGAGTTTTTGTTCCAGCACTTGTTGTCTTAGAAGAGGCATTGTAAATATGGTAAGCTAAAGTGTTGCATCAAGTGAGTATTTTTGATGATAGGGAAGTGAGGGAACCTTCAAAGGCATCTGGAAGGCCCAGTGGGATTTAAGTGACACATAATCTGTCCTCAGTGAAGAGAAAAAGAAAAAGGCTGAGGAAGGCTATAAGGTGAGACAGTTTATAATGGGCTATTGACTGCTTCTTCCAATTTGTTCTTAATGCTATGCAGGCTTTGTGAAAACTCGAGGTTGTTTTCTAAATTGGTTGGTTCAAAATGCATATTCCATCTTCTCTTCGGTCTAACTCTTATTGAGGTGTCATTCAGTTCAAATTTAATTATACGACGGTCAGAATGGAATAAAAACCTTCTGCCAATGTCCAATAAGTTTTATTCTAATGAATCTTTAGAAAGGGCAGCCTAAGGAAAAAAATAAATTTAACTGTTAAAATCTATATGACGGACTTTTCCTCTTGTATTTTATTTATTATTGAATTTCTTGTAGTAATTTAGATTTGATATTTATTCTATTTTAGTTTATAACTATATATTTATAAAAATGTTTATTCTATTTTTATTGTGATAACTAATTAATTTTTATGTGGAGTTTTATTAAGCATTTTAATATATTTATTGTTTCTATATATGTTGTTAATGACGGGTACCTAACCCTGGGGTTAGGTATGTCATACGAAGCGAAAGAAAAATCTAAAACCAAAAAACAAAATGTTGGAAAAAAAGAATTTTATTTATTTAATTATTTTGAACCGAAAACGAACCGTAACCTACCGTTGAATTTTGTAGACTCAAGTTGACTTTCCTTTTTAGACAGGAAAATTCCTGCCTAAATTTCCAATTCTTGCAGGGCCGTAAGTATGCCGGAACCGGTTTTAAAATATTTGAGAATTTGCGTTAACATATGTTTTATTGTACTTACTTACAAGTGTTTTTATTACAACGGTGTTTTAGTTTTTTTACAGCTATGTACAACTTGTATCTTTGATGCCTAAGTGCAATACAAAGTTATTTATTATAATATATATTATTGGAAAATGGAGGATTGATAATGTGGTAATAGATGAAAAACGAGAGGAGTTAGAGGGGTATAAAGAAAATGTCTGAAATAAGATTTATTCAATACTACATTTATTGATATATTTTCATACTACAAAGTTAAAATCACCTTCTATTCTAAGTATAATTTTTCATCTTCTTCTTCTTCTTCTTCTCGTTCATCTATTTCATCCGAATTGTCTTCCTGCTTCATCTGTTCCATTTGTTCTATTTCCTCCATTTCTCTCAAACGGTCTCTTAGGTGATCCCTGAACCTTTCCGCCCGTAAAATTTCTTCATCGAGTCTTCTTTGAAGCTGCATATATGCCTCCTCATCTTCAAGGTCTTGCATGTCCAGCATTTCCGGCTCTTCCAATAACTCGTTGGAGAAATCGTCGAGTTCATCCATTGGACCTCGTCCCATGGTCCTCTAGAATCAAAGAATAAATCTCAAATCAGGTTCAAATTGGATGGTACGACGATTTCTTAACTACATGATATCTTATATGATAGGTCAGAGTGATCCGCCATATTGGTGGAAGAGAAAAGATATTTAAATGAACAAGAGAACTCACCGAGAAAGTTGGCTGAATTTAATTACTCGATGTATACAATTTCAGGATCACCAGTAACTGTCTGATTATTACCGAAAATGGTAATGTTCTGAAACCTCTTTGTTCTTCTTCAATGCTTATTACTTCCATGATGTAGCTGAAAAATCAATTGAAAGCCGGAAACAGGAAGAAAGGCGCTTTTGCGGCCACTTTCTAAACCACCTGGAGCTTCACTTTAAAACTAAGATGGCCGACCAACATTTCGTATTTTTAATGAAATACTGATATTATCTGCTTAAACTACTTAAAAATATTATTATAACTTATTAAATTGTTAAATAATGTGAGGAAATTATAATATTTGATATGAAAGACGTGATAGGAAAATATTATTCTTCATTTGGATTTTGGAGGTAAACCATTGTGAATTTTTGAAACTGCCCAGAGAACAGATTTTCTCCGAATTCGCGTTGTTGCCAAATGAGCTCCTCAGCTAGCTAGGCTGGAGTTTTTGCAAAACGCAAGCGTATTTACGTCTTTGATCGAACGTCTTCGGTTGAATTTGATTTTTCTTGAGAAATCTCTTTGATCAAGGTGAGTTTCTATTTTCATTTTCTTCGTATGTGTTCGAATGTCTTGGACAATATATCTTTAGAATAATATATAATATTTATTCAAGATAATTTAAATATTAATATCCCATATAAGTATATAGATTAGCTGAGAACAAATATAGGGAATTTTCTAATTCGAATTATGTTTCTCTAATTTTAGAACAAAGCAATCATGAGCGAACAAGCTCGTCAACAGAAGATAGCCGAAGTGAGGCGTTTATGGAATTTCCATAGTGAAAGTATTAGAGTGATTCAGGAAAAAAATGAGAAACGCAAAGTCCTCTGGACAGCCACTGGACCCCAACTGGGCCCGTCATGAGGCTAGGGTACAGCTATCACGTACCCTTTTGGACGTCATGCAACAAAGCGGTGAAATGGGCCGTTTGGAAGAGTTCAACATGAAGAAACTGGATGAGATGAAAGAAATGATTCTGGATGCTGCATTGGTAGATGTACCAACCGCATTTCTTGATATGGCCCAAGCATCGACGTCTAAACAGTAATTGAACCAGGCGTTGGTTCCGTAGTCAATCATTAGAGATTGTAATTAGAGAAAAAATGTAATTAGAAAAATGTAGAAATAAAATTTGGTCAAAGAATTTAATTTGTATTTTTAATTTATCTCGTTTGTCACCTTCCTAATACCAGTATATTTCGTACTCTATATTCTCTAATTTTTTAATATAAAAGATAGCACTTAAGTGCTGTGGGAAGGCCAAGATGGAGGCCTTGTGGTGGGAAGGAGGAAATTCCACTGCCTAAGCTATGCGGACGACATGGTTGTAGTGGCGAATTCAGAAGTAGGTTTAGAAGCCATGATAAAAAGATTAGAAAAGTACACGGCAAGAAAGTCATTGAATGTGAACCCCACGAAATCGAAAATCATGATTTTTAAGAGAGGAAGAAGGAAAGCCAAGGAAAGAAAAGGTTTGGAGGTGGAGGTGAAAATAGAGTTGGTAGACGAATTCAAATACCTGGGTTACACCTTCCAGAGGAATAATGGCAGCGACCTCCACGCAAAAACAGCAAACAGGGCGAAGGCAATTATGAAAAAGTGTGGGGTGGGTTCCCCAAGACTTCGGCAGGCGGTGCATGCTTTTCACTTACTTAGTGGAAAGCGTGTTACTGTACGCGGCAGAGGTCTGGGGGAAAGAGCACCCGCAACTCGAACAGCTGCAGAGAAAATTCCTCAGGTGGACGCTAGAAATCCTCTGGTACGTCCCGAACTATATTTTAGTGGAGGAAGTGAAGAGGACACCGATCTTAATAAAGAGTGTCGTAAGAGCAGCAAAGTTCGAGTCGAAAACTTTAGCAGGAAATAATTATTTGCTGAAAGAATGTCTACGACTGAGTGAAATGAACTTGGAAAATAAGCCAAAAAGCGCTTTTTTACAGAAGATAGGTCTCAGCGTGGAATATTATAGAAAAAGAAGGGAGGAGCGTCAGGATTTCCATATAGAACTTCGAAGAAGAAGAGAAGAAGTAGACAGAGGGGAAAGAGTGGGCAGAATGGAGAGTTCGGGTACATGGAGTAAGTACCTGAACCTCCTGACACCAGACCTTCCTTTTTACCTGCGTCGAAGAGGAGACTATACAACCATAGCGAAAAAAAGATTGGTGCGTTGATAACATGGTCCTATCATATTTCATCACCACCAAGGGTGATTCATGAGCATCAGAGGAATTGTTCTTTGACAACCTTTCTCATACACTTCAGCGACTGCCACAGGGAGAATCCTGGAACACAAAGTTTTCACAATGTCGAAAAAAACCCAAAGAAGGAAAAAGTGGTCGAGTTTTTATAATAAAAGCCAAAAGAAAAGAAATTGTTGGTGGTTTAAAGAAGAATTTGCTGGTGGCGAAGAAGATGGGGACCTTGACTTCAACCTCAATGATGCCGTCGAAGATGCTTGTATTAAACTCGAATTCCTGAATTAAGCCCTCGAAGTCAGTTTCAAACCTACCCAATCCAAAGTCAAGCCCGAATGAGTTCGAAGGATCGACAAAAAGCTATGTGGAAAAACGAGAAAATGATAAAAGTAGGTGATTAGGAAAAAGCGATAGGAAGGAAAAATACGACGAGGAAAATAAGACAAACTTGTGCCGGTTACGGTTTGAACAAAACAAAAATTTTAACAACATAAACGTTTGTCAGGAGCGGATTCAGGCCTGAACAATACTAAAACCTCATTAAAGAAGTGAAGTTTATACCAATATTTTTGGTTTTGCTCTTGATTCCAAAAAGAAAGTGTACAGCTGTATTTGGATTGTTTCAGAGGCTGTAGCGCTGAGGAGTGAAACTCAAAAATACTCGTCTCTGACTTATCTCTCTTAGAACTTATCCGTTTCTGCCTTAAAAAATTTCCGTATTGCTTCTCATTTCATGAAAATGAGAGAAACTTGCTTACTAGTAAAAGAAATACATACTGACATATACTGAAACCAGATTTGTTAAAAAAGGTATAACGTCTCAGGTTCTATAAGAATTAGACGCAACGACTATTGAACGCGGATCCGTTTCGCACTTATTCTCAAGTAAAAATTCCTGAGCTTTTCGTTGATTTCGTTATTCAGACTTATTTGTGTTCTTAATAAATCTTACTTTCAATAACCAGATGAAATAAAAATGTATTTTGGAAATGGAGGAGAGGCATAAAATTTACCTGAAAGAGAGAAAATGAAATTGAACTGAATAAGTTTAACAGTATAAAAATCTAGCATATAGTAAATTCAAGATTTAAAATAAAATTAACGAAAAACAAAACTATGACCAAAAATTGAAGTTTGTAGAGTTCTAGACAGTACCTGAAATGTAAAAAGATTGACGAATGGGACCTTTGGAAACTCAGGAATTTTTATTTAGGAATACGTGATCCGCGTCCAATTGTCGTGATACCAATGTATCGTAGGGTAGTTTGGTATTAGATTCCTAAGGAAAAATTTTTTTTCTAATTTATTGACCAAATTTAACTGAGCAACCTGTTCATCAAGCCTATACATATCACAGAAAATTACAATATTAGAGCAAATGTCGAACAATGGAGTGTTGTGGCGATCAAACAAAAAAAATTAAACGGTACAAAACAGGATTCGGTATCAGACAAATTGAGATACGATTCAACTAGTCTTCGACAGACCGCGAGACAAAATGATTCCTGCACGTGGTCCAATGAATTTTCCAGAAACAGGGACCATATAAATAGATCTCCGAACTGATTTCGTTAGCCAGTTCGGCCAAATACTCTCCCTATTTCACTCCTTTGGACCTCTTTCTTGAGTCCGTTACCCTTGTCGTCCTTCCTCAGGTACCGTGAGAGTCCCAATTTTTTAGTCGGGATTGTATCGAGAGAGTTGTATTCTAGAAGTATTGGTCTTGCCTCTGTAGATCTATGCCTCTTCTCTCCTTCTGATTTCTTTTTCATCATTTTCTTCTCGGAGTTCCTTTGGTGTTCGAGGTGAGCTTTTTCAATTTGTGCTTTCACTTAGAAGTTCTTCTCGGTATAATCTTCTGCCTTAGATTCAAGATTTTCTTCCGTGGTGAAATCTCCTCTCGTGATTACTATGTTTCTCTTTTTCTGTTGCCATTCTCTCTCTCTTCTTTTTCTTTCAGGCGCCTGACTTCCTCTTTTAACCTTGCAATTTCTTCGTTCATTTGATTCCTTTTCTAACCCCACTTTCATCCAGTCTTACTCATTGGACCACGCCAATATCCGGTGAATAGTAAAATGATAGTGAAGGTTAAAAAAGCTGATGACTTTATAAAAAAATGTAAGAAAGACATCGACCCCATAAAGCTGAACACCAGGGTCGAAACCATAAAGAGATTAAACGACGAAACTGTATTAGTGGCGGCTCCAACGAAGACAGAACTAGACGTCTTTAGAAAAGAAGTAGAAAAGACTTTTAAAGACGTTAAAATAGAGGATATCAAGCAAAAGGACCCCCTCTATAGTTATCTAACCCCACTTTCATAATTCTCCTCGAAGCTCTTCCTTTAATTGTTGTCCGTTGTTCTCTTTTAGGCTGCAAATTTCTTCTTTTAGATCTTTCTGCAGCTCTTCCATGCAATCTTCCCAATAGGTCTTTCTGGTCTCTATTTGTTTTTCGGTCTTTTTGTTATCGTTACTTTGCTTCTTTTGAAAATGTTTCTTCCTTTAGTACCCGTACTAGTTAGGTAGTTACTACTTCTACCAGTAAAGTAAGAAATAATCAGCTACGTCGACCATCTTATTTTGATTGCTGGCATCAACAGCGTCAACGAAGTTAGGGATCTAAATCAAGTAATCTCAAAGGTGTTCCAATTTCTCAACAATTTTGTTTTAGTAGTCGAAACCAATAAGACCAGTATAAAGTTAGTCTCACGTAAACGCGATCAGTCTCACGTCAAAGAAATTGTTAGATCCCATATAACCAGTATTCCTGATATCGAATTTTCTGATAGTATTAAGTACCTAGGGATAGTGATTGATAGGAGACACAAAGTCGACAAACATGTTCAATACCTTAAACAGAAGCAACGATGACTTCGCCTTGGCCAAAGAAGAGGAAATAAGAACAGCATTAACGTAATGCAACGCCGCAATGGGGAATAAGGCAGACGGTGGTTTGACGTCAAAAACCACCCTGGCGCCAACCTGCACGTGCAGACGTTGACGTCACCAGACTTTGGTGTTTTGTAAAATATTGTTTAATATAGTTTCGATTCGTGTGAGATAAAGACGTCTTTTTTATTTTTGAACCGTCCAAACGTTACTGTAAAGAATATGAATGCCAAGTTAGATGGAGTAATGAACCGGCTGGAAGAAATGGACCAAACGATTCAGAAAATGGATGAAGAAAAAAAGGTCTTGGAAGAAAAAGTGAACTATTTAGAAGATAAAGTCGACTACTTGGAAAACCAAATCAGAAGGAACAATTTAGTCTTAAAAGGTGTGACCTGAGAGTAAAGAAGAGTAAGAAGATTGCAAGGACACAGTCCGAAGAACAATATATGAAGAAACAGGAATTGAGATTGCAAAGGACGAAATATGTAAATATGACAGGAACTCGCAGCAAGTAGTTAAGGTTTCGAATATAGATAAAAAGGAGATTGAAATACCTGAGGAAAAAGCACAAGATGTCGTGAATCGAAAATATGACTTAAGAAGGAAGCCGCAAGAAGTCTCGGTGACCAGAACTATGGACAGATGGCTTACCAGGAGTTCTTCTGATCCTGGAGAAGGGAGAATGAAGAGTGCGATGAAACTTTTTTCAGCAATTTGTTAAGGGAACAAGAAAATATATGCTGGAGAGCTACCCAGGAGTTTTTTAATTAAGGGTGACTGGAATGCACGTGTTGGTGACCAAATAGAATTTAATAACTCTGAGGAGAATAGAGAATGGCTGCTTCGAAATTTAGCCATGACAATTTTAGGTGCTTAAGAAAAAGTAAGGACAACGTGGTAAATGCATCGGGGAAAAAGTTTTTAAATTTTTGTAGAGACGCCAACATGTTCCTTTTAAATGGTAGAGTTAAGGACGACTACGAAGGCAAATAGACATTTGTTGGCAGCCAGGGCGCAAGTATGATAGACCCAGTAGTAGTATCTTCTGAAATAACAAACTCCGCCGCGGAGCTGCAAATTTTACCAAAGATATCTCAATAAAACCATCTTCCCGTGTTAGTAGTACTACCGAGAAAGAACGTTTTGGAAGAACAACAGACCTGGGACGAGTCTAGGTTAAAGACCTATGTAGTCAAACAAATCAAACTTCAGGGCAGCTCTCCCCTGTCTTCGTGGAAGAAATAGTTAGGACTCTCTCTCCCCCTGCAGAGTCTCCGGACCGGAACAAATGAGCGCAACAAGAGAATCAGATTTTAAAGCACCAGGTCCGGATGGAGTTCCGTCCTGCGCAATTGCTCCTGCGCTGGAAGAGCTTCCGGAGATCTTTGCGGAAATGATGACCCTCTTCCTCAAGAAAGGGTACTTCCCAGATTCCTGGAAAAAGGCCCTTCTTGTCCTCTTGCGAAAGCCGGGGAAGCCGGAGGACCAACCGTCATCGTACCGCCCAATCTGTCTCCTCAACGAGTCAGGAAAGGCCTTCGAAAGGCTCATTGCGGACCGGATCTTGAAGCACCTGGACACCACTAATGGACTGGCACCCCAGCAGTACGGATTCCGCCCTGGAAGATCAACGATAGATGCATGTATTGCACTTAAAGATGACATCGGAGAAGCTCTGCGGCAGGGGGGAGTTGCAGTCCTCATGTCTTTGGACATATCAAATGCTTTCAACTCCCTTCCCTGGACCGTCATTCTCCAGGCCCTGGAAGAAAAACAGGTGCCGACCTACCTGAGGAATGTCATAAGAGCTACTTGCACCAGCGGTCCATAACATATCTGGACGAGGACAATACGCTGGTGACAAAAAAGATAACATGTGGAGTTCCTCAGGGGTCGGTTTTGGGGCCACTTCTCTGGATCATCGCTTACGACGCGGTCCTTAGAGTGGCTCTACCTGCCGGGGCCAAAGTATATTGCTACGCGGATGACACTGCAATCCTGACGGTGGCAAGGACACTGCAGTCCGCGAGCAGGAGAATGGAGCTTGCCGGAATGCGCATAATTCGGAAGATCCAGGACTTAGGGCTCAAGATCTGCCCGGAGAAGACGGAGGCTATTGTGTTCGGGGACGCCACCTACCCGAACCACAATCTCAACTTAGGTAGCCACACTGTCCGATTCAGCCCAGAAATCAAATATCTGGGTATAGTCCTGGACACGAAGCTCAACTTCCGTGCACATTTCGGCAGATTAAGGGAGAGGGTGCAAAAAACCTCGACGGCCATGGCGAAAATCATGCCAAATATGCGGGGCCCATCTAATGCCCCACGTAAGCTATTTCTGGGCGTCGTATTTTCCATCATTCTGTACGGCGCCCCAGTATGGGCTGAGGAGGTGAGCGCCAACAAGAAAACTACAGAGGAATTGCGCTCCCTCCAAACAACAATCGTGAAAAGGGTGGCCCGAGGGTATAAAACCATGGCCGCGGTGGATGCTTGCATCATCACCAAAACACCCCCAGCGCATCTGCTGGCACTGGAGCTGCGTGCGAGGTATCTCGCAAAGAAAAGAAGAAGGAACGCCATAGAAGCGAAGAAGGAGGCGCAGCTCCAAACGATTAGAAGGTGGGAGGAAGATCTCCAGAAAAACAGCACCAGGAAGACGAGGCTGGTGAGAGCTGTGGCCGGGCGATTACGCCCCTGGATAGAGGCCACCCACATCACTCCCACCTTCCGAACGACCCAGATGTTAACGGGTCATGGGTGTTTTGGGGCATACTTATTTAAAATAAAAAAGGAACCCTCTCCCAGATGTCATCACTGCACTGCAGAGATCGACTCGGTGGATCACACCCTCTGGGAGTGCCCAGCGTGGGAAGAATGGAGAGTGCTACTGGCTGGAGACTCCCTAGAAGAAATCATCGACCAAGCGTCAAGAAGCAGCGACGCTTGGGAAAATTTTACTAATTTCTGTGAAAGAGTGATGTCCCGCAAAGAAGAAGATGAAAGACTTCGTGAAAAGAGAGGAAGATAAAAAGAAAAAAGAAAAAATAAATAAATAAAAATAAAAATAAAAATAAAAAATAAATAAATAAAAATATATAAAAAATAGATAAATGAATAAAAAATAATTAAAAATAATAATAAAAATAAAAATTAAAAAAGCGGGCATCACTCTTAAATGATGATAAAAATGTAATAGGTAGAGTAAAAATGTCAGAAACACACACTAAAAAAAAACTTAAGCCATTCTTCCCCCATTAGTCCTGTTTTAATTATTTATCTTTTTGTAGTTTTTATTTATTACTATTTTATCTTTTAACTATTTATTTATTTATAAGTTTAGAGTTTTTAAATTTTTAACTTTTGATTTCTTTTAGCTTTTTAACTTTTAACCTATTGACCCTCCTCTAGTCGTAGTTGTAGGATCTTCTTTTATATTCTATTTATTTTTATTCTTTTAACTATTTTATTGTTTTTATCTTTTAACCTGTTGTGATTATTTTATGGCCACTAGTCCTAGGTTAAGTTTTTAGTTTTTAACCAGCCCTATTGGCTTCGTGTTTTTATCATCGTGTATTTTTAATTTTGTGTTATTGGCTTTTTGTTTTAGTGTTTGTTTTAAGTGTATATGTAATTTATGTTAATTTATTTCTTATTATGTTAACTTATTCTTTATGTGTAACACCATTTCTCACTGCCATGAGAATGAATCATCACTGGATAGGCGAGTAAGTCCCCAATGTTTTATTTTTATATGTTTTATTTTTACATATTTATTATTTAATTATCTATTAATAAATTAGTTATTTTATTTATTTTATTATAAGTGCAACCTCGCAGTTTCCCGACGCTGCGAGGCAAAAACCCTGCGGGGCAAGTGAAGCTAAAATTATGTACCCTGCCCCGCAAGAGTCCTACGCGATTTCGTTTCCGGCAGGTTTTTAGTGGGTAGTCCTCTTGCACACCCGGGACGAGTCCCACACTCCCCATGGGTACGGGCCCATGGGGGAGCATGAGCGTTTTTACCTGCCCACGAAAAGTCCCAAAAAGGTTAAAGACCTACAGAAAATTCAAATGGAAACCTCAAAAGGTGAACGAGTTCATCTTACGTCTAAATGATGACTTTGCCTTAGCCAAAGAAGAGGAAATAAGAACAGCATTACCTAGAAGTTCATCAACAAAGGTAGTGGAAATCTTTGGAGAGGCTTTATCATACTTTGACGAAGAGATGGAGGTAAAATCGACTGGAAGTGAAGAGGAAAATAAAAATAGAGACAAGATTTGGTTCGACGGTGAATGCCAATCAATGAGGTATTTAGCGAATGCAGCGTAGAGACGTTTTAGGAGGAATAGATACGCTGAAAATCTAGACAAATATCTACAAGCGAAAGAAAATTACTTAAAGACAGGTAGAGAAAAAAAGAAAAAGGCCGAAAGGAAGTTAGAGGAATCGTTAACAGTGGCCGTCACTACAAAAATTCGAAAATGTTTTGGAATCTTATAGGCAGGCTAAAAGGCACGAGAGCGGTGGATGGGTCGGAAATACAGTTGGATAGATGGATGGAACACTACAAGGCCCTTTACACGAAATCCGTAATTTCAAAAGATTTTGCAGTAAATG
The DNA here is from genome assembly GCA_016920875.1 of Columbicola columbae. Classification (NCBI taxonomy): domain Eukaryota; kingdom Metazoa; phylum Arthropoda; class Insecta; order Psocodea; family Philopteridae; genus Columbicola; species Columbicola columbae. The sequence continues at coordinate 10,187,731 of JADMLL010000009.1, read as the reverse complement.
AGCTGGTAATACCAAGCGACAACACGACGGATATAGATTTTGAGCATGAAGAGGTGAGGAAAGCCTTGAGGAGTATAAAATGCGGAAAGGCGGGAGGTGTGGATGGATTTCCCACCGAATTTTTTAAAGCCTTAGAAGGAGCGACCAACTTTACAAGATTAATCGTTGATCTATTTAATAAAATAAAAACCAATCAGACTTCCCCGATCAATGGAGAACAGGCTTGATACACAATTTATTTAAAGGGAAAGGTAGTGTTAAAGACCCAGGTAACTTTACGGGCATAACTCCATTAGTAAAATACTGACTAAAATTCTAGCCAGCAGGATAACGGATTGGTGTGAAACCAATAACAAACTTACGCCCTACCAGGCTGGTTTTAGACGAGGTTACAGCACCATAGACAATATTTTAATTTTAGACGAGCTAGTGCGAAAAACGTTAAGAAAAGATAAGGGAAAATTGTATGTAGCTTTCATAGGTTTCAAAACAGCCTTTGATTCAGTCAATCGATCCGCCAATGGTCTAAGCTTAGAGCCATAGGGATGACCTTCCAAACCATAAGGTTGCTACAGGTCATATACTAAAGGACGTATTTCTCCGTTAAAGTAGGAACAAACAAAAGGACCAAAGCAGTACCATTCCAAGCAGGACTTAGAGATGTCAGCTTTCTGCGCTGTTGTTTGCTGCCTTTATCAATGACCGGCCAAGCTACTTAGACACGAAGATGGACAGACTTTTGACCTCTCCACTGGACATCCCTTAAGTTTCAAAGACATAGTAAATCGAGTTAACTAGACCAGTGGCATAATAGGTGGACTCAAACCACAAAAGGTCGTACCACTTTTATGTCCTTCCCCGATGTCAGAGAGAGGCTACGATAAAAAGCTAAACGTCAATTATCTCACTACCCAAGTCTTTTCAGGACACGGTAACTTTGCCGATAAATTTTCTTTAGTAGAAAGCAATATCTGCCGCAATTGCAACATGAACAAAACCGACAATGTTGAGCACTGACTAGTTGAATGCACAAAGTGGTCTCAACTGAGAGAGCTGTTCAAAATAAATGAAACAGTTTTTAATCTCCCACTGAAGGCTTCCTCTGAAAGAGAGAACTTTTCAGCTTTCGTTTGCCAAGTTATGATACATAAGTTTAGTACAATACTTAAAAAAATCTTCTTTAAAGTTTTTAACAAACTTTTCTGTGTTAATTTTCACACAACGTATAAAAGATAAGTGGCGCTTCAATTTAACAATACTAATAGAGATCTAAACGGCGAGTACAATCAACTATTTACAAAAATACTCGGCAAATGAAGCAAAGATCAAATTCAAAATCAAACTTGCACGTCGAAGTAAAATTTTCAAGGAGCGTGAAAAAGAACATAAGGCCTATTCATTTTGTAAGCACTTATATCGTTTATGCTCTCAAAATCACAACAGATGTAAATTCATAGTGATTTTAAACATTGTTTTGAAGAAGTCTATATTTTAAACGGCACTAAAACCAGTGATTCAATCCCTCAAAATGGAGGTTGAAATTTTAAGTATAATTTTAGAAAAACTTGATAAACTAAATCAAATCGATAAAATGACGCAAAAATTAGAAAACCTGGAAAAGCAGTTAGCAATAATAAACGATCTCAAAGTAGAATTAGAGAGGTCAGGGAAGAAAATTCAAAGCTTAAAGAAAAAATGCGCCGTTTAGATGAAAGATTTTCCTGGGGATAGAAGAAACCAAGGAAGAATCAACAGAATCCAAAATTGCTAAGATCACAGAAGTGGTGAAGGGCTTAGGAGTTGCAATTCACAAAGAAGACATCGAATCAGTCTACAGACTAACCAGAAGATCCTCTCCAAGACCTCTACTAGTGAAACTCACGAATATTCCGCTGAAGTATGAAATAATAAACCAAACTTAATGGGACGGAAGTCAGAATAGTAGATTTCTCAAAAAAAGTTTCACTAGAAAGGAAAAAGCTCTTCTCCGAAGCTGCCAAGCGTCGAGAAAATGGAGAATTCGCCAGGGTGAAATTTAACGAACTAATCACTAATGAGGACTTTGCTAAGCAACTTGATTCCGAATTTCATTTGGAATGAGCAGATTGTCCTCACATCTGACACTGTCCAAAAAATAAAAATGATTATAAAGCATCCATCGAGAATAGTGACAGATTCAGAATTCTGAACTCGTCCTTCAGCCCGAGATATAAGTATCTAACATCTCTGAGAATTACGTCTCAAGAGGCACCAGCTTCAGCATCGTTCGCTTATTTAGTCAGATGCGTGTCACTGGTCAGAAATGGATCAAAATCACAGCCACCGGAATAACATCATCCTGGGATCAAACATCAATATGCTTCATTTGTAACCTCCTAGTGGAAACGGTAGAACACTTATGCTGAGTGCCCTATGTAGCCATCCAGTACCCATTTCATAACTCCTTGGAGTAATATGGAGGAGAAATTAGAGGACCAATTAATACAACTCCTGCAGGATGCAGGTCTTGAAACCAAACAGAAATGTATTTACAGATACATGGCACAAGCTATCAAAATTAGAAACTTCATCACTAATGCTTAGAAAGATTTTGTACCTTTTTCTCTTTCTCTTGGTATGCCAATCTCCTTAATGATTGATTGATTGACTATTGTAACTTATAGTTTTTATCAGTAAATAAAAAAAACCCCGCACTAGTTCCTTAATACCCGTTAGTAAGACCCATAGTCTTTCTCTCTCTTCTTTTTCATAAATTCTTCTAGTGATGTATCTTGCCTGTGGTTTGAGTTCTTCTGATTCCTTATTCCTGCTAGCTATCTCTCCCTCGCCTTAATTGTATCGTTTCTTTGAATAAATAAAGGTCTGGTAGTGAGAAAGAGTACGAACAAATATGAAGGTACTCCTGCCGAGAGAATTTAGAGGCCAAAGGAAAAATTCCCGGTTGAACGATCTCTGAACAAAACGAAGTAAAATTCATTTCCTCGGTCGCTTCACCTGTGCCTGTCCTAACTTGCACTTCTTATTATTTTCAGTCTCGAATAACAGATTTTGGCGTGAGCTACTGTTTCTATACTTACGAATTTGGTGTAGCTTTCCTTTTTTCGTTTCTATCGTGCTTATTAAATTCACAGTTTCCCGGTTTTCCAAATTTTATACTAGTCCAAAGAAGCTGAACGTGTGACTCAAACGTATCAGGCAGTGTTCGACAATTAGTATTTGAGGAAATAGAACTGCTCTTCGAATCTAATCCTCGTCACGTAGTAGGTCGGTGAATTTGCGTTGCTGAAGTTTCTAAAAACATAAAAACTCACCTAAAGTTGTTATCATGAACCACAGAATTTTAATGAAAAATTGAAGACATGAAAACTCATCTTTATAACTAATGAAACCCTAGGAAAACTTGAAGAAAATTGCACAAAATACTTTGCAAATCAAAAAAAGGTTTCCTCCACATTGAAACGTTAAAAATTTCGTAAAGTGAAGAACCATAATTGAAATGTACGAATAACCGATATGTCATTAATTTCCTGTAGAAAGTCAGATAGACTCACCTCAAATTCTGATTGCAAACTCTCAATCGTTGATGTACAGAAAGAAGGAGTGGTACCTTGAAGGCAGAATTCATCGCAAATTCATTTCGAATTTCAAAAACGGAAGTGCAAATTTCAACAAAACTCAAAAATTTTTAATTTATTGATTCAAGCAACTGAACATCTTGTTCATCCAGCTTATACTTATCACACTTACAAAATTATAATAACATAAATATTACACTATGAGGACGTAGAACTCCTTCAGATCTAGTCCTCGTCCCGTAGTAGGTCGATGAATTTTCTTCGCTGAAGTCTCCTTGCTTCTGGCGACTGAGCTAAGTTTCTTAGTTCACCATTTTGGTGGGACAGAAGGCGCTCTAGGTGCCTTCTAGCCTGCTCAATTTCTTCCTGCACCGTCTTCATTTTTAAATCCCGGTTTGTCATTTCGTATGTACCAAGGAGCGTTAACTGAGTTCCTTAGTACTTTATTTTGGAACCTTTGGACCATCAGAGCATTGCTCTTTCGTAGGTCCAAACCGGTTTTAAAATTTGTTTATATATAATGAGTTTGTTGTCGAGAGACAAACCTGATCTTCTTCCCAACAGCCAGTACAAACTCCTGTATCTAGCGTTGAGCTCTTGAATTTTCTTTTTGACGTGTTCCTTCCACCTGAGTCGAACATCTAAAGTCATGCCCAGGTATTTGGCCGTGTTTTTGTTCGGTATGACTATTCCATTAATCAGGACTGGCATGGGGCTAATCCTTCTCAGTGAGAAGTCGACGTGCGTTGACTTACTTTCGTTCAGCTGGATACGCCACTTCTTAGCCCAAGAGTTGACCCTGGTTGCCGCTCTCTGTAGCTTGTTAACTGCTTCTTCCGCAGTGTTCCCGGATGTTAGGATGGCCGTATCATCTGCAAACGTCGCCACTTGCACCTCATCGTCGCATGGCAGATCCCTGGTGTAGAGAAGATAAAGAGTGGGGCCCAGGACGCTGCCTTGCGGAACTCCAGCCGAGATATTTTTAAGTTCAGAATATTCATCCTCACACCTCTGAAGTTTCTATCGTTAATATAAGAGACAATATCTGAAGAATTGTTTGGGCAGGTATTGCCACAGTTTATCATCCTTGTGCCCCAGAAAAACTCAAAAATGAAAAAGATTTTTCTTCTCTCTTTTATTTTCTTCTGTCTATCATACACCATGGTTCCTAAAATGAAAAGGTTAAATCTCGAATTCAGTCATATTAAAACCATTTCTCTAAGCGGACGTCGTTAGCAATTTAAGTTGTGTTTATCACATTTTTGCTGTTCAAATAAGCATATGCAGAAAATGGGTACTCTAATGATATTTCCGCTCATCCGGTTAGTAACTTTTCTTCATTTAGCATCATCCCTTATCATTTGTACAGGTATAAGACCATATGGTGCAAATGGACCAATAACAAGGTGGTCCGGACTGTCGGATATTGACTATCGACAGATATTTTAGGGCTGTTCTCGTTCATTACAATCCGTTGGTTCTGTCAAGTACATTTCTGTATAAATACAACTGCCAGAACGAAGGGAGTCACAGTCTAAAAACTATCACTGGTACAGTCAAATTATCTAGGTGAACACCAAACCACCTCAGATCAACGTTTTTTCTTTTGGTTTTTTATGTCGAAGTTGTGAAATTAGTGTAATTTCTGTTTTGAATATAATAATATCATCATCATCATCTATTACACCTTCCAGCCACTGGCACTACCGGGTCTGCATTGAGCACAAGCCTCTCCACTTTCCTCTCTTTTCCCTGTCTCTGTCTACTGTTCTAGTCCACTCCTTTCTTTTGTGCACTCTTACTCCTTCAGCCCACGTGTCCTTTGGTCTTTTACCTTTCACCTCAGTTTCATGCATGTTTCTTGGTAGTCTGTCCTCTCCCATTCTCATTACATGGCCATACAACTTCAGTCTCTCAGCTTGCTCTGTTTCCTATCCTGTAACGGGCCTTCTTTCACAATTTCTCTGATCTTCTAATTCCTTATTCTATCTCTTCTTGTTACTCTTATTCTGCTTCTAAGAAATTTCATCTCACTTACTTTCATCCTTTTCTTCATCGTCCATGTCTCTGAAGCGTAAGTAGGGATGTAAAAATTTTGATAGATAATTTTCTTATCTTGGAACATCCCTGCTCCAAACCAGGCTTCTGACACTTCTCAGGAATGCTTCTGCTTGTCGACCTCTCTCTCATCTCCCCTCACTTCTCCCATTTTCCTGTACTACACTCCTCATAATATAATATATTATTGTAAAATAAATCGTTGAAATTGGATGGCACTGGGAACTTCGGTCTTTTGAGCCCTTTCGTGGCTTTCCACAAGGAGTAATCAGCCTCTTTGTTGGCAGTGAATTCACGCAGTTTCCTATTGAAAGTTTCACTTTTATGGCTGTTTTTAGGTCGTAGAGAAGAGCATTATAAATTGTTTTATCTTCAGGAGCACGGTTTGTCTGGCATCTCTTCCTAGCTTTTTAATTAAGATATGACACCACATTATCATTGAAGAATGTTGTGGCGCATGACTACTGTCTTATTTAGGATGATGCTTCTCATTGTACACTATCAACACTTTCCACTTTGCTTTCAGCCTTTCTCGTATTTCACAACATTGTTGCTTTATAAATCAATTCTTTACATTAGGAACTGCCTTCTAATTCGAAAACTTTGAACAGAATTCGAGATGGAAGGAATGGTTTGGAAAGAAAGGAACAGAAAAGGAATAACTAAGAAGTTTAGGAGGATGAAAATGAATGAAAGTGGAAATAAAAGAATTTTGGGTGGTAGTGAAGAAAATAAGACAGGTAGAGAAAGACTTACTATAACTTTGAATCTCCCCAAATTCGGAGTTTGGAAGTCTTTTTCTCTCCGAACCAGGGATTCTCCATGTACGTGTCGCTCATTTTGCCAAAAATTACTCGTTATGAGAGGCATTTTTTTGCAATTTGTGTTGCTCATTATGCGAATTTCTCGCTATGAGAGCAACTCATTATGAGAGGTCCCATTGTATTTTCTTTTCGTTCCGGTCACTTTTTTTGGACAACGTTGTCAACATTTCCTTTTGGCTTCTTCTTCTTTCCGTAAATACTCCTTCATTTTCGTGCTGTGCTCTTTCTTCCTTTCCTCCGACCAGGCTTTCCTATCCTTAGTCGTGCTCTGGGAAGGAATCCTTGAGGTTCTATTTTTGCTCTCAATTTGTCCCGCTGTTGGAGGTCTTGTTGAGTGATTCCTAGTTCCTTGAGATTTTTCCGGTTTCTAGGTTTTTAGGAAGTACTCGAAAATTCTATTTATTAGTCTTTGGAATTCATTCTACTCAGATGTCCGTAGAAGCCTATTCTTCTCTTCCTCGTGACCTCTGAGATCTTGGGAGAGTACGTGTATAATTCGGCGTCGTGTCTTCGCCTATATTCGTCGTTTTCCTTGACTGGAC
>JADMLL010000009.1:10166519-10180632 GCA_016920875.1 Columbicola columbae | reverse complement strand
TGCAAATATCTCAGACCACCACAAATTCAAGGTCAAGCCAACCAACAGAATAGTCAAGTTTCATTCAAGCTATTCACACGAAAGCTCAACGGAAGTTCGCTCTGTCTGTATTACCGACGGTTTCCGTTCTTGTCGTGGATAGTCTTGAAATCCTAGAAAATGCAAGTTTTTGTTGGACAGTGGCAGCCAAGCCAATTTGTTGCCGCGTGAGTGTATTTTCGTCTGAATTTGAAATTTAAAAATTGTGAAACAGGGGTCCAGGGTTTGGGATCTCTCAGCACCAAGGCTTTGGGTTGTATCCAAATCGTTCTTACTCCTCATTTCGATCGTAGAAGGCGTTTTGTGACCGATTCGATTGTTATTGAAAATATTGTAGGTCAATTGCTTGATACCCTTAAACCGAAACGAACTCTCCCACCTTAATAATCTCCGTTTAGCCGATCCAGAGTTCTACTTGACCCATAAAATTGATGGAATCTTAGGAGTCGACATGTTTACTAAAATCTTGAAATCCAATAGAATTATACATTCAGAAGAACATCCAGTTGCAATAGAGACCGAATTAGGATATGTAGTTATGGGTTCTGTTCCTGCTTTCGGGGAAATTTTATATAAATAATCTTCATAGCTTTAGTACCACTCTCGATGTCCCAATGTCGTTGTTACCTCAAGAATTTCGTGAAAGTAGAAATATACCTAATTCAAACTCAACTTTGGAAGAACAATCCTGTGCTAAAATTATGTTTAACCGAACATTTTCGAACAAATTTAGGTCGTCATATTGATACATGACCCTTGAATTTGAATCCAAACTTTTAGGCAAATCGTTTGAGTGCTTGCCAAAGATTTCTGCCATTTGAGAAAAACAAAAATTTTGGAAAATCCTCAAATTAAAACATAATATTCGTCGATAATAAATGATGTTTGCAACATACTTTTGAGTTTTAGAATTTGAAAAATATTTAAAAACGTCTTATCTACATTTGCTAGGTGCTATCATACCTTAGGTTTTCTCCCATTAATAATTGTATATGCCAAATCGAAAGCCGCGCCTGCAAATTTTAACTGTTCTAAGATTATAATTATGTTTAGCAAAACTATTATCAAAATGTTTTGTTTTGTTCTCGGATCGTGAGAGGTCTACAAAAACAAAAGCTTGAACTAAAACTACGACTACTTCAAAAGTTAGAAATATGGATCTCAAGGAGATGGAAATAATAGTTCTAAATGACAACAACCCAATAAGAGGTTGGGTGAAACATACCTGTGTATCCTGCTATAATATTAGACATTTCTCGAACCCCTAATGAAACCGGTCGAATTAGTAGACTGACCAATTCAATATAAACCAAAAACGGCCTGTATCCGCTCCTTTATAGAAATAGCACTTTTGATTTTCAAATGCCAAACTTCAAAACCATTTCAAAAACTTTCTACGATTTCTATACCTGGGCATTAATGGGTTAAAAGTCTGTAGATTTTAATGTTAAATCTGCTTCTTTTTCATTAACAGTTTAATGTCAACTATTGTCCATCCTTCTAGAATTTTCGACTCATTTAAAATTCTAAACAATGTAGTGGTGAACTACAATCTTTTAATTCAGACCATGATATTCTGATCATGTTGTTAGTCATTCCGTCTGCACCACCAATTATTTCTTTTTTAAGTTTGCAAATTTTTGTGAATGATGTAAAAATTTGAAAAACTGAAGTATGACTGTCTCTGTAACTTATAATATCCTCAAGAAACAGAAACCTTTAATTGATAAGTAGTGTCGTGACCCCTTTTTCAGAAAATTCTCTCCTCGAAAGTTATAGTTTCATCTGAATACGTTCAAGACGTCGAAAATTTGAAAAAATTTAGAATGACTACCTCTGTACTTGACGACATCTTTAAAATCATAAAACACCCACCTTGATAACTACCGTTGTAGTCATTTTTAAGTTAGTTGTATATCGCAAATATTGAAGTCTACTCGAGAAATTTCTTACCCGAAAATTTTCTTGTGTCACAGGCCTGTGAAAATTTGAAAAATTTAGGTGAACTATCGATGTATTCGTCGATATTTTAAAAAACCAGAAACCTCACCACTACAAAGTACTCCTGAAATTACATCTGAGTGAGTGCCATTGAGAATCTATCCCAAACTTCAGGAAATTTTCTCTCTTCGAGAGATTCTCAATAGTTTTTCATTCAAGTGAGACGTTCTACACTAAAAATTTCAAAAGATTAACAAAGACTATTTCTGTCTGTCCTACGATTTCATCAAAAATCACGAAACTCAAGTAGAAGACTACTCTTAAACACACTTCTGTATGTTGAAATACTGCAGTCCACCCCGGAATCTCAAGAAATTTTGAAAGGTTTTCGGCCGTTTTGCATCATCAGGAGATATATACTGTGAAAATTTTAAAAGGCTACTTCTGCATTCGACGATATCTTTAAAAACCTAGGAAACCCACCTTGATAACTACTTTTGTAGTGACTTTTAAGAGAGTTGTATTGAGAAAACACTGAAATTTACTCCAAATTTCAGGAACGTTCTCTCCGCAGACGTTTATCAGCTTTAGCTTGTCACGAGACGTTTGAGTGAAAAATTGAGACGACTGTCTCTGTATTGGACGATATTTCCAAAAGCCAAAACACTAATCTCGATAAATAGTACACTAGTGTCTTCAGAGTGAGTTGTCCTGGAGAAACACTCTAAATTCCAGGAAACCCTCTCCTCGAGAGGTGTCAAGAGTTTCTCACATAATAATTTTATCTCCATGACATTGTATCATATAGACATTTTGCAATTTTTAAAAACTGTCTTGTATGTCTGGACACTAAATCTGAACAGTAACTTCCGTAAGTAGTCCCGTACTCATTTCTATGTGAATTATGTACTTGAAGTACTGTAGTCTACTCCAAATTTGTAGATATGTTCTCTTTAAGATGTTTTCTGGTGTTGTTCATCTCTCTGGAAAGTTTTCTTTCTGAGGTCAATTTTTTTTCTTTCTGTTTCCTCCAAGATTTTTCTCCCACGTCCCCTTATGTGAAATTTGAAAATTGAAAATTCAAAGGGATGATTTGGTATATTGAATCAAAACACATGAGTTTGAATCCTGTTGTACCTAAAGCTGAGAAACAGAAAAAAAAGTCAAATTAAACCCATAAAAATGAACAATTCGAAAATTTAAAGGTTTTTAGGTGACCGTTTCCGCATTTTTGAGTTCTAGAATTCTAAATCTTATTTATATTATTATATATAATTACCTTTTTTGTTTTTCTGTTGAAAAAGTACCGTAGAATAGGTTGGGGTACTCTAATATTGATGAACTTATGACAGCTTTGTAACGTTCTATTGTGTGTTGCACCGGCTCAACCTACGTTCAACCGGGTTATGGGTTCAATGGGTTCAACCTACGTTATCTTCTTCCCGATGGAGGACACTACAATACAATATAATATTTATATTATCTTAAAGCAGAAACAGATAAATCTCATTCACTAAACACCCTACAACACCTAACAAAGGCACAAATTGGACCGTAACACCACTCTTGTGCTTTCCGGCTTAATCTGTGAACTCCTCCTTCGATACCACAAATTTGTCGGCACACCCACGAAAGTTGAGGCTATACTATGACCAATATAGACCAAAAATTAAATTGGCATTGATAAATATTAGACTCCAGGGCACCAATTTCACATTTACAAAAAGCGAACGATGGAATAGGTAGGAGTAAAGCGTAGCGTGTAGAGTGCTACCATACAGCAAGACGTGGGGTGGTACAGCCTGGCCCCTAAGCATTCACAGGATCCACCTACGCACAAGCTCCGATTGTAGCCGGAATGTATAATACCGAGAGGTCTATGAAACCACGGTGTTTGAGTTACTTCAGGTATCGATTTTCCTCTTTGCTTCCGACTCAACTTTAGCAATATACTACCTTTTACAAAAACATTGTCCTGAGCTAAATTCTGAATGTTTTCTGGAAAGTGTGCTGAAATGACTGACAGCATACTTATTAGACGATTAATCCTTCTGATTGACATAATTTTTGGTCTCCAAAAATTTCTGGGCTCGTCATCCCCATGCTGTTGTTATGTTGAAATAAGAATGTTATCTGGGGTTCAGAACATACTTGCAATATCAGGGCCGGATTGAAGAAAAGAGCAAAAAGGAAGAAAATTAATTAAAAATCATGTGAGGGGAAACCCAGGGAAAGAAGAGAAGAGAGGAGAGGAAAAGAGGAAAACCGAGAAAACTGTTGGAAAATCACTTAGATAGACCAACAGTCCTATGTTTGCCTTACGGATTCATTTTCTGATTTTTTGTGAGCGGTGTTCTTTGATTGATTTTCTCATCCATTTTCCTCTTTTACTGTGCTTGTGAGGGAGATTCTCCTCGGATGAGAGAGGAAAGTGCTGCCATGGAGCATCAGCGGAAGGTCACGAACTAAACTTTGAGGAAAATTTATTCCTCAAGTTTTCTCTCCCTGAAAAATTAAATTTGTGAAATATAAATTGTTTGAGTTGTTTAATTTCAAATTTCGTTCTTTTTTTTAAATTACTTTGCTGCCTTCTTTTTCTACCCAAAGAGTACCAGCTTGTCATATACTACCTTATTCCTCGGAGCATGTTTTAACACTCATCATCATTTCGTCTTATTCAGGTACCAGGTTTCCTCTTGAAACTATTCTATTGGGCTTACTATTCGTTACTTCTTTTATTCATCAGCTTCTGGTCTTCTTCTCCTCTAACTCTTTAGCTTTCCTATTTAAAACTACACCAGTTCCTTATTATCAAGTACTTGAAGACCGCCTTCCGCCTCTATCTGTTTACTTCCTCTGAAATTTTTGTCTTTCCTTTCTCATCCTTTTCCGTTTATCTATTTATATTCTTCCTTTTCGGCTACTTCCTCGGACCAAGTCGTCAATACTTCCTTCCGGCTTCTTGTTTTTACTTCCTCCAATACTCCCTCATCTTTATACCATTTTCTCTCTTCCTATCCTCAGAATTTTTCCAGTCTTCTCTCTGGTTTTACAGAGAAACCTCCACAGAGGTTGGCAGAGGCTAAAGAAAAAAAAGGAATAAAGCCAGGAGACAAAAAGGGAAAAGAAGACGAAGAAGAAAGAAAAAAGAGGGAGAAAAGAAGAGGAAGAAAGGAAAAGAAGAGAAAGAAAGGAGGAAGAAGGAAAAGAAGAAAAGGAAGAGAAAGTTGGGGAAAAAAAGAAGAGAAGAAAAAGAAAAGAAAAGAAAGAAAGACAAGAAAAAAAAGAAGAAAAGAAGAGGAGGCAAATGGAAAATGAAAGACGAGAAGAGAGAGAAAGGAAAGCAAAAGAAAAGAAGAAGAGGAAAAAGAAAAGAGAGAAAAGAAAAGAAAGAAAAAAAAGAGAAAGAAGAGAAAAGAAAGAAGAAGAGAAGAAGAAAATGAAGAAAAAAGAAGAGGAGGGAGAAAAAGGAAGAATAAGAAGAAAAGGAGGAAAGAAGAAAAGAAGAGAAGGAAGAAGAAGACGAGGAAGAAGAAAAAAGAAAAAGAGAAAGACTCTAAAGCAATTTATTATGTTTATAAATCAATTATAAAGAAGAGTGACCTTGATAGAAAAATCAGTATATATAGTATAAAAAGGTATAAAAAGGCAAAACAATTATTAAAAACAAATTTGAAATTTGAAAATTCAAAAATGAATCAACTACGCCTAAAATATTCAAGAGAAGAGAATTTTTAGTTCCCCGAACTCCCGTCGAAACCCAGTGGCAGCACTTTCCATCCTCATTCGAGAGAGTTCTCCATTGCAATTTGAAATACTTCTCTCTTTTTACATCCCCTATTTAACTGCTACCCGTCTCCAACTTGCAGACAAGTAGTTGGGATGAGTTTCTTAACCCAAAGATCAGATAAAAATGTAGGAGATAAGAGAATAGATAAAAGAAGAAGATAAAAAGCAGTTGAAGGAAGATAATATAATAATACAAAGTTTACCTTTCATTTTAATAGTTTAATATAGTGCGCTGTTGTATAATACTTGAGTTCACGACAGATGTTCATTGCAATTCCTCCTTTTGATTATGGCAACACCCTTCGATTTCATCCCAACTTTCATAGCAGTTCAGTTCTAAAATGAGAGCAAATGGAGATGTTTGAGTGTATATACAGTATGACTGACTACAGTTATAGCCATTCAATCAATGTCAAGAGGACTGAAAGATTTTTGTAAGTAAATTTTCCAAAAAAATTTTTTTTCCAGAAAGCTGTAAAGATTTTATATAACAGATTTTAGGAGTTGCTCTGAAAGGTCACCGATTCTATCTTTAGCTCATCTCCCTCCGTAACCATGGTTACACCGATTCTCTTCTTTGACGTCATCCACCATTCTTTGTTAGTGTGTGTGGGGGAGTTTTATCTCGGATGAGAGTGGGAAGAAAAATTTCCTGAAGGACCCCTTTTTGAGATTAGAGTTTGATTAGCGCAGCCTCAGTTCTTCTTCTTCTTTGTCTATTTTCTTTTCTTTTTCTTTTTCTTCTTTTCCATCTTTTTCTTTTTCCTCCTCCTCCTCTTCTTTTTATTTTTCCTTCTTCCTCCTCTTTTGGTTTCCTCTTTTTCTTTTTCCTTCTTCTTCTTATATTTTCCTTTCTATTTTTCCTTTTTCTTTTTATTATTTTTTTTTTTTCCTTCCTTTTCTCTTATTATGTTTTTCTTCTTTTTCATTATCTTCCTTTTCTTTTTTCTTTTTATCTTCTTCTTCTTTTTTCTTCTTCCCTGGCTTTTCTTTTTATTTTTTTTTCTTTCCTTTTTTTTTCTTTTTCTTCTTTTTCCATTTTCCTCTTTTTCCTTTTTTTTTCCTTCTTCTCCTCTTTTCTTTTTCCTTTCTTTTTTTTTTCTTTTTCTTTTTTCTTTTTATTTTCCCTTCTTTTTCTATCCGTCTTTATTTTATTTTTTATTCTATGATTAAATTTTGTCCAGAGGAGGAGTTAAGTTCCTGACTTGGACACAAATGGCCGTGAGTTTGAATCCTCCTCCTGCATCCTGTTATACCTAAAAATTAAGGGTGAAAAACAGGATTAAAACCACCATCACCAATACCTTTCTGCCTTAGCCAGATAGGTACAGAAATAGTCCCTGTCGTTTTTGACCTATTTCTTCTTCTTTTTCTTTTTCATCTTTTTCTTCTTTTTGTAACATTGAAAGGCTATATTCTTATGTACCATGTACAGAACGAGGTTCTCTATTTCTGAAAGAGATGTTCCTATCAATGTTCATTAACATAGTTCGCCTATCATCAAACATAATACATCGCACTATAATAAAGCTCAGATTTAATTTACGGGTGGTATAGAATAAATATTTTGAAATTCGAAACCAAGTATGACAATAATCCAATAATTTTTTCCAGTGACAAGGGTAGATAAACAGTCCTCAAGTTGCTGGAAACGGAAATTTCCATCTGAATTACAATTTTCCTGGTCATTTTTACCTTCTCTCGCTCTTTCAAACGTTTAGCTAACAACTGACATCGCTAATCAAGTTAATTTTGAGATTTTGACAGAAGTGGCGAACAATTATTTGCAAAAATTTAATTTGCTACTTGAATGAAAAATGAAAAACAAAAAAATAAGAAGGACAATGGCAGGAAAGAAAACAAAACAAAAACTTTACAACAGATAATTATCAAACAACAGGAAGAAAACAAAAATAAATAAAGAAAAGAAGAGAGAGAGAAGAAAAATAATTAAAATTTAAACAAACAAAAGAAAAAGAGGGCGATAATAGAGGAAGAGGAAAACTAGGAAAACTGTTGGAAAATCACTTAGATATACCAACAGCCCTATATTTGCCTTACGGATTCATTTTCTGATTTTTTGTAAGTGGTGTTCTTTGATTGATTTTCTCATCCCCTTTTTCTTTTTACTGTGCTTGTGAGGAAGATCCTCCTCGGATGAGAGATAAAAGTGCTGCCATGGAGCATCGGCGGAATGTCACGAACTAAACTTTGAGAAAAATCTTTCCTCCCACGCCCCTGTTTTTTTGAAATTCAAAGTCAAACAATTTAAATTTTAATTTTAAGGACCTTTCTAAACCACGACGACTTATTTTTTTGGTTTTAGGAATTCGAAACTTGTTCCCACAATTCCGCCACCCCAAAAGATCCTGTTACGATATATAAAAATTTTTTTATTTTGAGGAAAATTCCAAATTCGAAGTTAAACATGACTATAATTTGATAAATTTTTCCTGTGACAAGGGTAGGTAAACATTCCTCAAGGTACTATAACAATAACCTTGGATTGGTGGGGCTGTTATTACAAATCGGTTTACGTCAGAGGAAAATGGTGAGGATAAAGCAAATATTGCCATAATAGGGTAGTAAATTGAAAATTTTCCCTAATACGTCACTGCTATTTTCTAATTTAATCTCCTAGCCAAAAATTCCAAAAATTAATTGAGAAACACTGGAAATTTGAGTGTAGGCGTGATGAGCTCCAGAAGGACCCCTTTTTGAGATTAGACTCTGAGATCAACGCAGCCTCACTTAGATAGTTCAACAGTGCTATGTTTGCCTTACGGCTTCATCTTCATTCTCTTTCTCTCGCATCCCTTTTTCTCTTATACTGAGCATAGGGCAGAGAATTTTCTCGAATGAGAGTAGGAAGGAAAATCTCCCGAAGAACCCACTTTTGAGATTAGACTCTGAGGTCAACGCAGCCTCACTTAGATAGTTCAACAGTGCTATGTTTACCTTACGGTTTCATTTTCTGATCTTGTGAATGGTGTTCTTTATTGAATTTTCGCATCCCCTTTTCGGTTGTTTATGTGGGAGAGAATTTCCTCAGATGAAAGTAACAGGCGTTGCCATGGAGATTCGAAAAAAAGTCAAGAACCAAACTCTGAGTCAAATTCCTTTTCTCCTCCCCAAGTTTCCGCTTCAATAAAATTTAACTTTCATCACTGTCAATTTAAAAATTCAAAAATTTTGTGGACAAACAAATCCACAGTTTACACCGACTATGTCTCTATCTGCCATTACCAACTCGGATTGGTGAATACAATTTGTATCTCTTCAACTCTACCTATTCAGGTACACCCTCTCATTTTGTATGTCTTGTCAAAACGCATAATAGAATTTCTATATCAAGTTTTGTTCTAGAATTCTCTCTTTTTCTTCTTTTTTTTATTATTTTCTGGACATATTTTATGAGTCCAAGATGAGTACTAGTATCTCTTCAGGATTTGGGAGTGATTTCTTTCATTCTTCCCTCCTTCATTTAAAAGTGCTATCCACATTGCTTGCACTTCCAAGACCTCTTTCGAAATACTATCCACATAGGGGAAAAGTGGGATAGTTGATCCTGTAGGATACATGATCACCCTTCAAAATTGGCTCTTGGGAAGAATATTTTTTTGCGCTGTTGGCGACATCAGGTAGCAACCATGAAAACAGCAACTTTGAAAAATAACTTGTTGCTTTTAAATTTGAAAATTTGATTTTTCTCATAATCCAACTTTTTTATACCTGTGCACGGTAAGTCGCAACAATTTAAATACTTGTGATTTACGATTTATTGCTTATTTTCCTGAAATACTGTATTTATTTAGCTATTTAAAGGCGATTGTTTCCACAACAAGTTTGCTTGACTTCTTGCTGGTTTTTCAATTTTCGACAAAATGGTCGCATCGGGATAGTTGATCCTTCATATAGGCAATCTGATCTTGATTGAGAACTTGATCCAGAATCAAATATTCTCTTATTCTATATAATATCCTCTTATTATACTTTTATTTGTGTCTCATGTTTAAGAATTAGGTTTAATAGCCTTCAAATGCCATGGAAGTATACACTAAGGAAAAAAGAAATATAAAAGAACTTTCAAGACAAAACTTTTTATCTAAGTACTTGTATAATTGCAATTACACCCATTAAAAGTCAGTTTATTTAGTTTATTTCTGTTTTCAAATTTAGTTCAAGCATTTTAGTCGAAACTTTGGCGGATAGTATGATAGATCCTCAGGATCAAGTAACCCACTCGCCGGGATCAAGTATACCCCTGTGTGGGATAGTTGATCCTTGAGCAGCAGTTTGAAAAGAAACTGATTTGCCGCTTTGTTCGACAAATTAGAAGGTCTTCAAAGGTGCATAATTAATGGTCTGGAACACAGATACATGCCTCGTTGAAAAAAATTTCAATTTCATTATCATAGTTGGAATTATTAAAAGAAAACCAAAACCGGGATCAACTATCCCACCTTTCCCCTACTGTCTGCATCGCTCATACTTGCAGTCATCTCGACAGGAAAAGTATATGTGATTTGACGTTTCTCCTATTTTCATGGCCAATAGTTTAATCTCAAGAGAAGAAGATGAAATAAGACCAGAACCTATGAGCTACCTGTTGTTGAAATGTCAGAAGACCCTGAAAAATGTTTACCTTCAACTATTATTTCCTTCTATCTCTCTTTTAGTCTTTATCTATCTTCCCTATCTTTAATCCATCCAGGAGGGAAGACATTGGTCTCTGTCCTAGATAAAGCCCCATAAAGATAGACCAACTACTTGAATTTGGAGCCAGGTGGCTGGTACCTAGGGGGTGTATTTAACAAAGGCGGCAGGTGTGATAAAAGGTGGTGAAAGGAACCAAAAGTGTTTTCGAGCAGTTTTCATTTTCTAAAGACTAGAAGGTTTAAAACTTTTTGTCTAACTTTACTATTTCAATATCCGATTAAAAAGCTGACAAAATCAAGACACTGGTCATTAAAGGATTCATCTCTCCATCATCTCCATTATCTCTATTCATTTTTCCAAAGACAGAAAGGCAATCGTCAGAATGAAGTTTGGAATTACCAATGAGGCACGTGTGAACCAAAGAGTCTTAAATCATTTAAACCCTTTTAAGATAATTGAAAGTTTTGTCTCCTATCTGGGGACAGCTGGCAATTAACTAAGGTTGAAAAATTAATTTTCGAAAAATTTCGAAATTCGTACAAAGCCTTTCATTTCAAATTTGGATCCATACAGAGTGCTTGTTACTTCAACAAGTTAAAGTCACCTATTTTGTCACCTTTAGTTCCAAACTCGGATTCTGTGACGACCTCCTATTAATTTATGTATCTCTGACCCACTTTCGAGATGATTTTCTCAAATTCCATCTCCCTCTAAATCCAACACCATTTATTTGAGTAGAGGTGCTGCAGTAGCTATAACCACACGACATAAAAATCAAAATGGGAAATTTTTTTGGGGGGAGAGGGGTTAAAAGTTTATTTCGTTAGTCAGAATAAGCGAATTTTTCCCTGCCATTTAGAAAATGTGTCGTTTAATTTTCATATATTGTATATATTAACGGAGAAGTGATAAATTGAGAGAATATAGTGTCTATAATTCCCACAAATTATTCATGATTACCAACTAATCTTGGTAAATGGTAAGTGGCGTATTTATCACTTTTTATCGGCTAGTATATGAAATCTCCAACTTGTAATGGGGAGTTTCATCAAAATTTGCTCCCACGCTTCTGGGACTTTACGAACAAATAGCAGGCAATCCAGACGATTGTTCGCCAGTAATAATGAGCGAACCTCTCATCAAGATGTGTCCAAGTCATGAGAAGTGAAAGAAGACAAACATCTGGTCAAACTTTGATTTAAACTCCTCATTACAAGTTGGATATTTTATAAACTACCCGGTAAATGATAAAAACGCTGTGATTTATCACATTTACCTGAGTGAATCACATTTACACTCAAAGCTTTGGAAGAACCTGAGCTGAGAAATCCTTCCTTCATGATCTCACCTGTGTCAAAAAGGTACTTATCATTTCTGTTAAATATTTAATAGCTCATTATAATAGTAAGACGATAAATTAGTAACCCATTAAAGGTCTCGTTTTATGCGTTGTTTTTGTGCGTTTCGGGGATATGAGAAACCCTTGCAATTCATTTAATATGACGAAATTTGTTTTGCGAAAAGTTATCACTTCTTAAGTTTTAGGTTTTGTGTTTATACTAACCCATTTGCATTTTATTTTATTCTGGGTAGTTTTCGGGGAGAGTAATACAGCGAGTTTGAAGTTATGCGATTAAAAAAAAAATTTTTCTTCTACTGTAGTTAATCAGTTAATCTCTATTCGTGACATTCCTTTGCCTTTATTTCTTTTTGGAGGTTAAGATTTCGTTTCTCCATTACCAGTACAGTTCTTGTCACGTTTTGTCAGCCCCTTCCCTCCCCTAGAGACTAACAGATGTGAAAAAGGCTATAAAATATGTAGTATTTGCTGTTGTGATGCTCATACGCATTCATGCTGGATGTTCAACCCAAAACTCCTACTCCAGAGTTTGCTGTTAACATAAGTTTAACTCAACTTCAAGTCAAAACTCAGTTCATGTCTCGTTTAAACGAGACATTAAAATTGCTGGTGTGGCTTTAGGGGCTTTATATCAAGGGATCAGATCAGTGTTTCAACCCCAGAGGTAAGATAATCGGATGTGACGGGAGGTGCAGTCTAAGGAATGGAATACAACGAATAAATATTATAATCAAATTGCAAGGAATAGGATGAAATAGAAGGAAAACAGAAAAAAAGAAGAGAAGAGACAATAACAATAAGAAAGAAGAGAAAAGTAATAAGACAAGTAGAAAGTGATAGGAATAGGATTAGAAAAATGAAAAGCGTCTGCAAAAGCGAATAAAGAAATAATTAGTTCTAATGTTGAAGAAGAGAAAGAAGAGAGGGGAGAAGGGAAAGTAACACCAAAACATAAACTAATATGAGCAGAAGTACCAAAAAATACAAAAAGAAAAACAAGTAATCATGCTACTTCTCAGTACAAGGAAAGAAAGAAGAGGAGAATCAAACCTAGGTGGCAGCACCTTCCAGTAATAATTGAGTTGCACTTAGGATTTTTGTGCAGATAAATTGGAAGAATATATTTTATAGCTTTTTACATCTGTTAGTTCAAGTTTGTTCATCCTCTACATTAATTATATTCAAAAATTATCTCTGAGAAGGGGGAGGGGGGCTACAACTTTACAAGGATTATAGTAGCAAGTACGAAACGAAATCTTTACCTCCAACAAAGAAATAAAGGCAAAGGAATATCACGAATAGAGATTAACTGATTGACTACAGTTGAAGAAAATATATTTTTTAAATCGCATAACTTCAAACTCGCTGTATTACATCTCCCCTCCTGGGAAACTACCCAGAATAAAATAAAATGCAAATGGGTTAGTATAAACACAAAACCTAAAACTTAAGAAGTGATACCTTTTGCAAAACAAATTTCGTCTTATTAAATGAATTGCAAAGGTTTCTTATATCCCCTGATTCGCACAAAAACGCATAAAAGAGACCTTTAATGGGTTATTAATTTATCGTCTTACTATTATAATGAGCCATTAAATATTTAACATAATTGATAAGTGCCTTGTTGACACAGGTGAGATCATGGAGGGAGGATTCTCAGCCAGTTCTTCCAAAGCTTTGAGGAACGTCAGATGAACATGATCCGTTGGTAGACTGTTCGTTATAGGTTTGAAATTTGTTGTCGACGAAAACTACAAATTTATTCGGGAATATAGGTGAGCCAGAAAATAACGTCGATTCTGTGTGTTACACCAATATATATGCTAGGGTAAATGTGATAAATGTGTAAAATTCCCGGCGATTATTTATAATCACCAACTAAACATAGTAAATGTGACAAATCACAGCGTTTTTATCACATTTATCTGGGTCATTCCACGTCAAACGGACCATGGGTCCCAGGTCGACCATCTCCGATTTTGTTTAAATTTTACAGGAATGTTACCTCAGGTCTTGGATGAAAATCCCCAAATTTCAATTTGAAATCTATTCGGTTCGTCTTCTATCAGCGTTAAAGACAATGGGGCAGCTCGATTTCGGCGGAGCTGCCAAAAATCGCCAAATTTAATCGCTCGCTGTAGACTAACTATACAACTTAGAGTTCCGCTTTTGCATGCTAATATTGCTTAATATGCCCTTTTAAATGGTACAACCGCCAGTCGTCTACCTTGTTTGAGTGCTGAGCTATGGCCGCTGGAATAGTGACAAAAAATTTGTCGCGCTCCACAAATTTCCTGTTTTGCGCCCCCATAACTTTTATCTGGG